>OU342742.1:507127274-507455100 GCA_910589775.1 Avena eriantha
TCATGATATGGTTTGTGGGAAGAACACACATGCCATGACTCTAGCTGTGGTTCATGAAAAAAGCAGACATACGATGACTCCAACTGTGGTTCATGAAAAGAGCAGACATGCGATGCCACCGGTGGATCCATGTGTGGTCTATGAGAGGAACACACATGCAGTGACACCGGTGGATCCTTACATGGTTTGCGAGAATAACACACATGCAATCACACTGGTGGATCCATATGTGGTCTGTGAAAAGAACACACATGAAATGACTCTAGCCGTGGTTCATGAAAAGAGCAGACATGCAATGACACTGGTGGATCCATGTGTGGTTTATGGGAAGAACACACATGCAATGACTCTAGCTGTGGTTCATGAAAAGAGTAGACATGCAATGACACCGGTGGATCCATGTGTGGTTAATGAGAAGAACACATATGCAATGACACTAGGTGTGGTTCATGATATGGTTTGTGGGAAGAACACACATGCAATGACTCTAGCTGTGGTTCATGAAAAGAGGAGACATGCGATGACTCCAACTGTGGTTCATGAAACGAGCAGACATGCGATGCCACCGGTGGATCCATGTGTGGTCTATGAGAGGAACACACATGCAATGACACCGGTGGATCCTTACGTGGTTTGTGAGAATAACACACATGCAATGACACTGGTGGATCCATATGTGGTCTGTGAAAAGAACACACATGCAATGACTCTAGTTGTGGTTCATGAAAAGAGCAGACATGCAATGACACTGGTGGATCCATGTGTGGTTCATGGGTAGAACACACATGCAATGACACTGCTGGATCCATGTGTGGTTCATGGGAAGGACACACATGCAATGACACTACTGGATCCATGTGTGGTCTGTGGGAAGAACACACATGCAATGACACTGGTGATACATGGTTTGTGAGAAGAACACACATGCAATGCCTCTAGCTGTGGTTCATGAAAAGAGCAGACATGCAATGACACTTGTGGATCCATGTGTGGTCTGTGGGAAGAACACACATGCAATGACTCTAGTGATATGTGGTTTGTCAAAAGAACAGACATGCAATGACTCTAGTTGTGGTTAATCAAAAGAGCACACATGCAATGACACCGGTGGATCCATGTGTGGTTAATGAGAAGAACACACATGCAATGACACTGGGTGTGGTTCATGGTATGGTTTGTGGGAAGAACACACATGCAATGACTCTAGCTGTGGTTCTTGAAAAGGGCAAACATGCGATGAACTATGGTTCATGTAAAGAGCAGACATGCAATGATACCGGTGGATCCATGTGTGGTCTATGAGAGGAACACACATGCAATGCCACCGATGGATCCTTACGTGGTTTTTGAGAATAACACACATGCAATGACACTAGTGGATCCATATGTGGTCTGTGAAAAGAACACAGATGCAATGACACTGGTGGATCCATGTGTGGTTCATGGGAAGAACACACATGCAATGACACTGGTGGATCCATGTGTGGTCTGTGGGAAGAACACACATGCAATGACACTGGTGATATGTGGTTTGTGAGAAGAACACACAGCAAATGAATTCTAGTGGATCCTTACGTGGTTGATGAGAAGAACAGACATCCAATGAACTCTAGTGGATCTATCTTGGCATAATTTGATGTATGACACGATGTATTTCATTGTACAAGACACTCACTTTCCATTTTTATACTACTCAGTATCGTCCTTGGTTTTATGTGGTACTACTCAGTTTTGCCCCCACTCTCTCTATCTTTTGTAGAAGCACAAACCTGTGCTCACCCTGTCTCCTACTCCGTGATTGGTTATCATAGTTGTCACGCGGATCGTGCGCACCAACCGTTGATTCTGTGCGATCCAACGATGATCATTGCACACGCCGTGCCCTTCATAGTACAGCGTGAGACAGCACATACGTCTCCCTCAACGAGACTTCTACAAGAAGGAACACGATGCCGTCCATGGAAAAAGTTGTCGAGCGGTCATGTCATGTTTAATCAAATCTGAAAAGCCTACTACTACTACTACTACTATGCCACAACGCATGCGTCATCGAGTGCACGGTCGTCGATGGACAGCTGCAATTTATTGCCACTTGATTTTAGTAAGACATATCCCATTTTTTATGCAGCGGCTCTCAATCGCCAATTTTAGGGCCGTGTCAAACTTCGTACATAGAAATTTTGTGTGCGCCCTTTGCATGCGGCTCAATACAGAACTGCCATGCATGGCCTGGGAAAAAAACGTGACGTACCATGCGCGTGTCGCGGTGCACGGTGCAGTCGACTGCGCGGCGCGTTGCACGGTGGTGCAACGAAACGTGCCTTGCTTCTATCCACCTTAACTATTGAGCTCACTGACCCCACACAACCCTCTCCACCATCCCACCAGTATCCGCAAACTCCCGAGAATACCCCGTCCACGTCGGCGATGGCCGAGGAGGATAAGGTGGCCATCGTCGCCTCCGTGGCCGCCGGCGAGGAGGCCCCCATCTCCTCGCCGGTCCCCTCGACGCGTTGAAAGCAGCCGCTGTCCCTGTCCAGGCCCCAGTCGAGGCATCGATGGTAGCCGTCGTTCCCATCTAGGCCCCCGTCCCCACTACCGACGGAGCCGCCGAAGAGGAGCCCCCCGCCGGTAACAAGCAGATCACGCACTTCTTGGGCACCTATGATCTAGATAAGTACATCGCTCCGCTGAACCCCTATGACACCAGCATCGATGACCTATGGTCGGAGGTAACTAGGGTTTGCTCCCCTCCCCTGGTTCTTCTACAATTTGTTAGAAATAATGGGCTAATCTATTTAAAATTTAGCTGGTAATCATGGAAATTGTGCCTAATTATCCAACACTGTTCCCATCGTTGGATGCTAGATCTTGGTTTATTAGGATTCGCTTGTTCGCATTTTGATTGCTCGATCTTCTTACATCATCTACTCCCCCATTTTCCTTTTCTTCCAATAGTTTTCCGGCAGCGACGTCTACAGTGATGATGAGTCCATTCACACCAAGGCTCGTCAGGTACTGAGGAGGCTGCGGGCCGGCCAATACGACGACTACCTCACGGGCCCCTACTACAGCTGCCCCTTCCGCGAGGGGATCGCCTACTGCTTGACGAGTCATGCCGCTGGCGGCACCGACTTCAACAGCTTACTGAAGCATGCAGAGGCCGTGGGCTCCAGCATCCACAAAGGCGGCAAGCGCGAGATCCTGAACATCAACTCCTACATCGCTGAACGCCGGGCTCTCGGCATTCACCTCCGAAACCCCCAACGGGTGGTCATCAAAGAGGGTCGCATGCCTTCAATCAGGCCCAAAGCCCCCAAGTTCAAGGGACTGGGCAGCAAGAAGTGAGGAGGAGCCGTAGGGAGGTGGAGGCGCTGGCGAATGAACGGGTTCGATGTCTCCTTAAATGTATCTGCATCTATGGAGGCTGCTGCTGCTAAGCAGCTTCTTTTGATTTTCTATATTTTGCTTGCATCCTATTTCTGGCTGAATGCATCGAACCTCGTTAAGCAACCTACTACTTTCTATCGCTATAACTTATTTAGCTGCGCACAAATATATCTGCATTTGTTTTGTTTTCTGAATGAATGTATTTTGCCTGGTGTGATTTGCTGCTTTAGATTTGCTACCTGATCGGAGGCAAAAAGAGGTCCAAAAGGGAATGAAATATCGAAGTGAGAATCTTCTCTAGATTTGCTACCAATTTTGGAAAAATGAAACATATATGTTTAGCGAGAGAGGAAAAGGGCACTCTTTCAAACTGCCAGTTAAGAAGCTACCATCTTGACAAGCTACAAGACACATACATAAACATAACACAACGAGGGTTAAATTTATTTTACTAGTATCACTTGAGGCGCTAGACATCTTGGCAATCTAACTGAGTTCCACAAAATAGAAACATAACACTGACAAGTAAAATTTAATTCACCCCTCATCAAACCACTTGAGGAGCTTTCCATCGTTCCTAGGCGACAAACTGCGACCATTCTAGGTACTCCACATCTCACGAACTGCTTTGTCCCACCTGGCATCTGATTTGGCTTCCCTATCTTCAGCCTCCTGCGGCACAATTAGTGGTGCATCACAGGCCTGATTGTTGCCGCTAGAAGATGCTGCCTCTCCATTTGCCGCTTCAGCTGCAGCCTCTCTGTCAGCTGCTTCTTCAGCTGCAAGCTCTCTTTCAGCTGCTTCTGCAACCTCTCTGTCAGCTGCTTCAGATGCAGCCAATTTCTTTGCATATTCAACTTCAAACTCAGCTATTCCGCATTTTCTACAAAGGGCTCCCCTAATCTCGTCTTCCCTCTTGCAAATAGGGCAAAACACGAGGTAACGTAGAAAAAAATGGATCTTCTTGTATAGCTGGTAGGTCACGTAAGCATCTATGGCTGCATACTTCAGGTTTATATTAGACAACGGCCACCCGTCCCAGAAATCGTCCCTATCCGTAGGGAAATCTTCCTTCATTTTGTCGTACAACTCATCGAGGATTCTAGTTGTGAGTGATGCCATTCCATCCTTCCTCGAGCCCCCCTAGGATCTTGACAAGACTCTGAATATCGATCCACTTGCGCGCAGGTATTATAATTTCCTCTTGATACAATTTCGAAAAATCAGTTCTTTTATCGACAGTGCAGAAAACAATTCCCTTTTCTACAAGGAACTGGTGCAGCGCCGGACATTTCATGTCAGTCCTGAAAGTATGTAGTTTGTCATCACCAAAATTTGTAACTACAAATATTTTGTCAATGCAAGATCATCATCTCAATATAAATTTGAAAAGTTTAGTAAATGCAAGATCAAGACGCTCAACATTGTATTGTCATAATTTATTCGGTTTTGCTATTTCTCAGTCGACTGAACGAGTTGCACATTTCTTTAAACTACGGTTGCACTTTTCTTAGGTGATTGAGACTAAAGAAAATCTCAGTCGATTGAGAGATAGGAAAACCCTAATATATTTGGTCCTAAATAAAATCTAGTAGTTGCAAGATGAGAAAGTGGATAAATAACAAGAGGAGAAAACCCTAAAAGCGGTTAGCTATAGAGAGCAGATCTACAAACTGGGAGAGGTGGTAGACTTGGAGGTGTTTCCGCATGGCCAGTTGAACGACGGCGACTTCACTCCCTTCATATGGGTGCTAGGGGGTGTACTCGAGGTCCAATCCCACAAACTTGTCCTCGTTTATCCCAAGCCAACCCTCGTACATCCTCAGGGAACGCACCACTGTCTCGTCCTCGTTGGTGTAGACAACGGCTATCTTCTTGTTGTCATGGGTAGTGAAGCTTGTCTCTAGAGTGTGTAGATCTCCCATGGCGGCAAGGAGAAGACGGGAAGAAGATAGTAGATGACAGGAAGAAGAAGAGTGTGTAACATCCCAATTTCAGCAACCCTGATTAGTTGTCCATAATGCAAAAATCAGGGGGAACAAAAACTCTTTCTTGTGCTTTGGTGCAGTGCTTGCTTGATGTTTGCTGGCACTTATGCTTATGATGTGTATCTTAGGATACTCCTTACCTCAACCTCAGTTGACAAAAGGTATTTACCAAAACTATCTTGGCTTACTCTACATATTCTCAAACGTTCTGGCATTTCAAAACAGGAGCCAAGATGCCTACGTAACCAAAACTATTTTGGTAGCTTCTATTAACAAAACTATGGAGAGATATATAATACAATCTCCTTATGATTTCAAGACAGAGTACTCAAATACTCTTATCTCTAGCTTTACGAAAAACCTCCTTTCAAAGCTTTTAAATCCTACTCTTGGTAGAGATACCAAGAACCCTCATCTTATCCAAAACTCAACCTCTTCAAAATGCCCCCAACCTTACCTCAAGCTGAGCTTGATGGTGAAACATAGAAATAGTTGATTAGTGTATAAGATGAGTTGCCTTGATCTGTTGTCTGATGAGTTGCTTTGATCTGCTGATTGATTTGTTTGCTTAGGAAGTAGAATGGGCCACTGTAGGATCTCATAATTAGGATCAAGATGTTTCCCAATCACCAATCCCTAAGCAAGAAGGCAAACCTTGTTATGATGCCTAGCCATTCGGTGATCATCTAAAACCCTCCACCAGATCCATTCTAAGGATCTTCATTCTAGATATTCTCAAGTCTATGAAGACCTTTATCAAGCAAGGATCTATTCTACTCACTCTACACTTCCATCTCACCCCTTTTGTAAAGCTCTGATACCTTGCAACTCCTCTAAGAACTTTCCCTCTCATACTCTAGTCAAATTCCTCAAAACTGCCAAATTTGGCTAAGTCTGGAAACAATTCCAGCATCACCTTTTAGAATGCCTCCTTTTGTCAAACCATGTGCATTTTTGGAAATGCACTTGAACCATATTGTTAACCATCCTAAGGAATACCAAGGCCCACATTTTCCTTTGGTTAAATCCTCCTCCCACCCACTCATCCTTGATGGTTTTGCAGACAAGAAAATAACAATTCCTATAAATCTAGTCATCATACCTACTCTGGTAGAAGCTCACACCACCCTCCAAACCTCTATGGACCAACTATCTGCATGGTTGTGTTCTATTCATTGATGTCTATATAAACCTACTTCACATGCCCCAAGTGGATCTCTGTGCTACTTAAACCCACATGGTTTATAAAGCTTCATGACCCTTTCTGCATGGCAGCATTAATTTCAACAAAGTTTGCCATCATTTCTAGATCACCACAAATGCAGTTAATTCAAACTCTTTCTGCCATGATCATCTATATAACCTGGTCTACCCATCCACCTATCCCTTGCACCAAGGTGAGCTCTAAGCTCCAAGATGCAAGCATGTTTTGGTGGTAAAAATAACACCACCCTAGATCATCAACCCCTTGTTCTCCATCCTTCCCAAGTAGGAAATTCATTCCACAAGGTTGCAATTGCTTGCTACACCTTGTACACCACCCTAGATCATCAACCCCTTGTTCTCCATCCTTCCCAAGTAGATCACCAATATTTATCAATAATTATCCATTTATTGTGGCCCCAAAACTATTTAATTACTTCAATAGCCAAAATCTCCAAAACTCCCTCCATAAAGGAAAGTCTGGTTTTTACCAAACCACTTCCCAAACTTTTGACTCATGTGAGTCCCACTAATCATACCCTATCTTTCCATCTCAAAAATAAATATTTTTGAGAAGCTTTATTATTTCTTTTTGTCCATTTTCTTAAATGGCTGAATTGGAATAATAATTGTTTTAAATATTTTTAATCCCCAATAAATCTTGGGAAAATTCCCCTAAGTGTGCATTCTCATTTGGGACCCTTCCACACCTAAATCCATCCTTGTCCAATGGAAATTTATCAAATGATCTTCTAGAAATCATTTCTTTCCTTTTTGAGTAATTGGATTTATGTGGACTTTAACTCCACATAAAAATCCCAATTAAATCCTAGAAGTCTACCTTTACCTCATCTATCTACCAGTACAAATTTCTTCTCTAGTCCAATGTAACTTTTTGGACTTCCTGCATAGACCTCTAGTTTGATCAAATTTGCCAATTAAGCAAACCAATACTCTAATCACTTCCAAACCTCATCCAATCTTGAGCCAAGCTCATCCTCAGCCCCAGGACACACCACTGGTCGACCAACACTGTAGCACCATCCACCAATTACCCAAATTGCCCTTGTACTAGTTGTAAGAGAGAGACAACAAATATCTTGCAAGATTTGTCCCCCATTATTTACCACTGATGCCATCCCTCCCCCTCTGGTCCAGCACGACCTAAGTTACCATCATACCCCTATCTACCTCCCCCTAGACCAATCCATGGCCAGCACTCCCTCCCCACCATGTCCATTTTGGTAATTCACCACCTCTACTCCTCCCTCTTGGTATATATGGCCAGCAGCCACCCCAGCCAGCCTCTGCCCCCTCATTTGCCCCCTCTCCACCCCACTTGCCTCCCCAGAGCACCAGACCCCCTCCCCTGCCCTGAGCTACCCGTGAGAAGAAGAGGGAGAAGCTTCGACCTCCTCTCCACATCGAGCAAGGCTCTCTCCTCCCTCCCCCATTCTCTATGCATGTCAGCCCACCTGATCCCCTTGCTCTCCTCTATCTAATGGTACTCTCCTTTTTGCCCAGTACCCTCTCCCCCGCAGTCGCCGTCGAGCTCCGACGAGTTCATCCTCGGTCGCCGTCACGCCAGCTAGCTCCCGGCGTCAGATCCCCTCGTTTCGCCCCTTGTTCGGCTCGTCGTCGACCATCGCGTCTTCCTGCACCGTCCCCGATCACCCTCGAGCCCTCTGGTGAGCTCCCGCCTCGTCCCTCCGCCACTGCTTAGGGTTCGCCGCTGGCGCCCTATTTCGCGTAGACGACGACCCTAGGATGTCCATCGCGACTTGATCCGACGGTCACCATCGCTTGGTACCGCTTCGGCGTGTTCCCCCGCTGACCGCCGGGCCCCGCCTGGCAGGTTCGAGCGCCACCTCCCGCGCGTCGCGCTGCCCCTCCGTGGGTCAAATCCTCCCGGCCGGCCCAGTAGCTCCTCAGATCCAACCCGCTACACCTCCTTTTCTTTTTCTTTTAGCTAACCTATTATTCCTGAAAAGTTTCTGTTAGGATTAAATCCAAATAAAATGGCAAAAATAATCCAAATTAATAGATCTAATTTTATGGTGGTTCTCTGATGTTTTCTCAAACATGCAAAGGCAACCCCATACCCAAAATAAATTCTCATTTTGGCTAGTAATTATTCTGCTAGAGTGTATCTAGAACACTAAATAATTTCCACAGAGAGTTTTGCAACACCATTTGAGTTGAACCAAAGACCTACTGGAAGGTTTTTGAATTACCTACTTACTAGCCCAAGTCCCATCCCAAGGTGAACTATATTCTGCCTTTAGTAAAGATAACAAAACTAGCAACTAATGGTCTTAGGTAAATTCCCCAGGTCTAACCAAATGTGGTTTTGACCTGATTCCACCTCCCAGTACCTCCTAGGATCAATACCAATCAAACCTCAGCAGCTCAGAATTTGTTTTAGCTCTGGATAATTTTTAGTGATTTAAGTACTTCTATAAGGGGTATTTTCACTAAATAAATCACTCCAGGAGTTTGACAACTCCAAAAAGGGTGAATCCAATTTCTATAGAAAGGTATTTTAAATACCTATCATATGCCATTTGAACCAACTCCATAGCTCTTGTAGTTTTAATCTGGTAAAAAGGAGAAGAATCATACATAACTGCCTTTGGGATTTTCCTGAGGGCATTCCAAGGAAATAATGTTTGGAGCTCCAGAACACATCTGGTGAATTATTTCCTTAAACTAGAGTTTAATCCACTTTCAAAATCATAATTAAATCTAGAAATTGGATAATCAAGTGAAATCACTTGTGTTGGTTTTGTCTTGACAAGACCTATATGAGGATATCATCTTTGCACATTGATATCCTACTGACCACAGATCCCTAATCCAAGTTCATTATATCTAGCCTAGACACCTATCTTCCAAATGGAAACCACCACAGTGGCAATCCTGTAAATTCCACCGTTGAATCTCACTCCTCCAAAACCCTCCCAAGTCCAGTATTATTCAATATGTTTGTTTGCTGTATGTTTTGGTGCATGAATGTCTTGTATTGATTGTGGTATTATCTGCTTGCATGTGTATCCGATGACGACGCTAGTGTGAGTGTCTGGCGACAAGAAGAACATGACTTCTTATTATTATATTTGGGTATTCTTGGTCATCTGAGGAAGTCCAGGGACTGATTGCTAATCATAGGCAAGCCACCATCTCCTGAACTCTCTTATATGTCCTATTCTCTTTTACCTGGTTTATATCTTCTTTGTAAATTGCATGAGTGCATGACTTGTTTTACAAATACCGCGGTAGTTACTTGGCTCCTCCAAGTTTTGATTTCGTGCCCTTCGAGGCACCACCCCTATGAACCCATCATTTATCCCCTTTAGACCGAGAGTATGATGGCTAGCATCCTACCTCCTTGGAAAACCCCGGTTCGGAGAAAATAAACTGTTTTGGGATTTACCCCACCCAAAAATGTTTCAAAAACGGCTTTGTAAAAACCCTGGGAAGAGGCATCGTTCCTAGTGGAAGTTTTAACAAAGTAAATGGTGATGAGAAGAAGTGATGGGATGTTCTACGCCTTTACTGGAACAATTTTTATCCACGCAACCACATTACCCCAGGTTGCTAGGGCTTAACTCGTAGTTTGTCCGCTTTAGCCGAGGCAACTTCTACCATTCTTATAGGGAGAAATCCCTGGAATCCCGGGCCGGCGTCCCAGGTCTAGGATCTGAAGCCTGTCGCTTGCCTCGGCAAGAATGAGCCTGAAACATCAGGAGTCCGGTGCAACAATTGGGTCTCCCGCGGACGGTATGCTTTAGGTAGTACGGAAGGAAGAGGAGTCACCAAATTTAAGGTATACACCAAGTTACGACTTGGGTATGCGCGTGTACGGAAGGAAGGACTATGGATGGGATCCACATACGCGTTGCCAGGAAGATAAAACCCAACAGGAAAAGCATGCCTTTGCTAGTGTAGACAAGTGAAAAGTTAGGTTTGATTATCTGGACCCCCATCTACCGTGGTAGTGGGCCGTGGTTGTATCCCGACGGATGTATGATTCTTGTGGGTAAAGTGTGCAAACTCTGTAGAGTATAACCTATTCGAATAGCCGTGTCCACGGTCACGGACGGTTGTAAAGGTGTTGGATAGGTGTACCCAAACTGTGCTTGTTTGGGAAACAAGTACCTTGAGGACGACGGTTTCGAGGGAACCCGAGTTCGAAAGCTTTGTTTTGACCCGTGGGGTCGAAGATGTTTAAAAAGGGTTTTACTACAAAAACGGTTTTCAAAACTCTCTTTCAACACAGACATGGAGATGTCAGGATTTATAAAACAGAAGCATGGTTTTCAAAACTCTTTTTCAACAAAGATATGGAGATGCCATAACTTCAAAAGTTAGATTAGGCTTTTCAAAATCAACCCCAGATAGAGCTATCTCGCCACAGACAAAATTGCATTTCCCTTGTTCACTTATCTTGGTTGTTTTGCGAGTACATTCAAAGTACTCACGGCTGTGTCCCTGACTATTTACTTGGCCAGACTTTCAGGAGAATAAGGTGACGTCCAGCGAGCTAGGCCTTCTCCCCAGTCAGCTGCCTATAGGTTGAGGCACTATTGGGCTCTGTGCTTGGCGTTGTTCCGCTGCTAACATTGATGTAGCCATAATGGCAATTATGTAAGTCTTGTACTTTCGTTATGTTTCGGATGATTGTAATGATACCTGTCGGTTATGTTCCACGGCTCACTGATCATGGGAACATGGAAATATGCATAACAGGGATTTCTCGGAGGATTAATACGGGGGTCCCACAGACCTGGTCGGTGACGTCCAGCGAGCTAGGCCGTCTCCCCAGTCAGCTGCCTGTAGGTTGAGGCACTATTGGGCTCCGTGCTTGGCGTTGTTCCGCTGCTAAGATTGATGTAGCCATAATGGCAATTATGTAAGTCTTGTACTTTCGTTATGTTTCGGATGATTGTAATGATACCTATCGGTTATGTTCCATGGCTCACTGATCATGGGAACGTGGAAATATGCATAACAGGGATTTCTCGGATGATTAATCTGGGGGTCCCACAGACCTGGTATCAGAGCCACCCTGATTGTAGGAGACCTTAGTTAGCATGGACGTTAGACAGGAAACGACAAACCTATTTTCCAAGAAGGCAAAGGAGAAAGGATGACTATTCGCAAAAGTGCTTATGTCTTTCCCCTCTCTGACTCTGAAAACTACTGGCCTTAATATGGTTTTCTGAGTTTAATCCTGCAAACCTGTCACCAACTCAACCTGACCCTAAACCCTTCTGTAGATGGAACCTATTGATGAAGAGTGGCTGAAGATTGGATTTCCCCAAATCCTATGGGACTCGATGCAACTGTGCGGTTACCAGCAGAGACCTATCTACACTCTCCACAAGGGACTGGAATCAGGATATTATGTGGGACAGATTGTCATATCAGCCAAGCCAGGAACCAACGGAAGCCCTATCTACTCCACAGGACCTCGGATGCCTAGTCCCGTACTAGCTATTGACTTGGTAGCCCGAGAAGCTTTGATGCGCATCCGTAGTTCCCTCCCAGAGATGAGACAACCCACAACCTTCTACCTCCCCATGAAGGGAAATGTTGACTGCACCGGAGGAACTCAATACCCCAGCCTAGCGTATCCTGCTCTCTCCTTTCAGACTCGTTACAGCTACTCTAGCAATGAGGCGTTAACAGCTATCTTTGACGAATACCGCCACTCCCAGATGGAGCTCCTTCGCCTGCAAGCCATCCTCAACCATAAGGAAGCTCTGGAAACCCTGCAATGGAATCAAGCCCAAGCAACTGCAATTGAAGGAACCCCGGGAGAAGCCGCCCCCATGAAAAGCAAGAAGTGCACCACCGCCAGTGAATACCTCCGTAGGTTCAAGCCCCTCAAGAAGACGTCGGAAACCTCCACTGATCTGCCAGAAGCTAACCAAGACTCCACAGATGCACCCTCCGAGTAATCACCCGCGTCGCTGTACTCGCTCGTCCATAAATAGGGTAGAGTCATGTATCTTCCCTAAACGCGTTTTGTAATGCCTAATACTAGTAGCACCCTCGGGTGTAGAATTGGTTGGTATGTACTGACTTCTTTGATTTCTATGCTGGCTTAAAATGTTCCTTTTTGCGTGTTTTACCCAAGTCGTTGCATGAGACCCAACCCGAATTGTCCGCCACCAACAAGACCTCCCCCGGGTGGCCATGAAGACCGGAAGCTCGAAGAAGGAATGTAGTCGCTGCGGAGACGAAGGACACCAAGCCAATAGATGCTCCGGCCACTGCCCCAACTGTGGAGAACCCCATTCCCAAAAAGTTTGCCCAACTCAACTTATCACTTGTTTCATCTGTGAAGGCCAAGACCATGCCCCCATAAAGTGTCCAATATATCCCCTCATTGGCAAGCTCTGTCCACCTTCCGATGTCAGCCTAGAAGACTCGTCAACTCAACAACGACGAAAGAAGAGCCCCTGCTTCACGTGTGGACTACCCGGTCACTCTAGCAGAGAATGCCCCGAGAGAAAATCTTCCAAGACTTCTGCAAAAGAGAAGATCGGAGACATCCAAGGTCCCCTTCCGCTGAAAAGATGGTCACCCTACCGCTCTCTGCCACGCAGCTCAAGACTGAAGATGTCCCTCGCCTTCCTAGATGACAACGCCCCTTGGAAGTAAAGTTAGAGAGAAGCCCTTTCACCCACTCTAGGACTTCCCGAAAGTCGACGAGTGCAGCCTATATTAGTCTAGCCCAGGTTCCCCTGGAAAGACCGCTTTGATGCCACCTTCCTTTGTGTTGTCCTATGCTACCTTAAGAACCCTCTTTTGTCATCTCCCTAAGAAAGTCCCCTATTTGTAACCATCCGACCCACCTTAGTGTAATCCTAAGGGGGAAAGACTGCATCTTTCCCGCAAAATAGATAACCTCTCCGCCCGACCGTGAGACCCGAAGACACAGAGCTCAAGAGCACAGACTTGTCATAGTCTTGGATACAACAACCCACTTAAGGGAAGCGCCGTAGACCCTTACCGAAGGAAGATCCCTCCCCACAATCATGGTGGAAGCCAGCTCGACCTCCATATTTCAAGAAGATTGAAGTTCAACCTTGCAGTCAAGATGTTTCTATACGAAGACAAGGTCGACAAGTTAGTCCGCAAGAAACCCATGGTACTAACTCCTAGACAAATCCCCTAACCTTACTCTCCGGAATGTCGGGACGAGATTCTTTTAAGGGGAAAAGGTCTGTAACATCCCAATTTCAGCAACCCTGATTAGTTGTCCAGAATGCAAAAATCAGGGGGAACAAAAACTTTTTATTGTGCTTTGGTGCAGTGCTTGCTTGATGTTTCCTTGCACTTATGCTTATCATGTGTATCTTAGGATACTCCTTACCTCAACCTCAGTTGACAAAAGCTATTTACCAAAACTATATTGGCTTACTCTACATATTCTCATACGTTCTGGCATTTCAAAACAGGAGCCAAGATGCCTATGTAAACAAAACTATTTTGGTAGCTTCTATTAACAAAACTATGGAGAGATATATAATACAATCTCCCTATGTTTTCAAGACAGAGTACTCAAATACTCTTATCTCTAGCTTTACGAAAAACCTCCTTTCAAAGCATTTAAATGATACTCTTGGTAGAGATACCAAGAACCCTCATCTTATCCAAAACTCAAACTCTTCAAAATGCCCCCAACCTTACCTCAAGCTGAGCTTGATGGTGAACCATAGAAATAGTTGATTAGTGTATAAGATGAGTTGCCTTGATCTGTTGTCTGATGAGTTGCTTTGATCTGCTGATTGATTTGTTTGCTTAGGAAGTAGAATGAGACACTCTAGGAGCTCATCATTAGGATCAAGATGTTTCCCAATCACAAATCCCTAAGAAAGAAGGCAAACCTTGTTATGATCCCTAGCCATTAGGTGATCATCTAAAACCCTCCACCAGATCCATTCTGAGGATCTTCATTCTAGATGTTCTCAAGTCTATGAAGACCTTTATCAAGAAAGGATCTCTTCTACTCACTCTAAAATTCCATATCACCCCTTTTGTAAGGCTCTGATACCTTGCAACTCCTCTAAGAACTTTCCCTCTCATACTCTATTCAAATTCCTCAAAACTGCCAAATTTGGCTAAGTCTGGAAATAGGTCCAGCATCACCTTTTTGAATGCCTCCTTTTCTCAAACCATGTGCATTTTTGGAAATGAACCTGAACCATATTGTTAACCATCCTAATGATTACCAAGTCCCACATTTTCCTTTGGTTAAATCCTCCTCCCACCCACTCATCCTTGATGGTTTTGCAGAGAAGAAAATAACAATTCCTGCAAATCTAGGCATCATACCTACTTTGGTAGAAGCTCACACCACCCTCCAAACGTCTATGGACCAAATATCTACATGGTTGTGTTCTATTCATTGATGTATATATAAACCTACTTCACTTTCCCCAAGTAGATCTCTGTGCTTCTTAAGCCCACATGGTTTATAAAGCTTCATGACCCTTTCTGCATGGCAGCATTAATTTCAACAAAGTTTGCCATCATTTCGAGATCACTACAAATACAGTTAATTCAAAATCTTTCTGCCATGATCATCTATATAACCTGGTCTACCCATCCACATATCCCTTGCACCAAGGTGAGATCTAAGCTCCAAGATACAAGCATGTTTTGGTGGTATAAAAATAACACCACCCTAGATCATCAACCCCTTGTTCTCCATCCTTCCCAAGTTGGAAATCCATTCCGCAAGGTTGCAATTTCTTTATAAACCTTGTATATCTCATCTATGTGGATCACCAATATTTATCAATAATTATCCATAATTATTGTGGCCCCAAAACTATTTAATTACTTCAGTAGCCAAAATCTCCAAAACTCCCTCCATAAAGGAAAGTTTGGTTTTTACCAAACCACTTCCCAAACTTTTGACTCATGTGAGTGCCACTAATCATACCTATCTTTCCATCTCAAAAATAAATATTTTTGAGAAGCTTTATTATTTCTTTTTGTCCATTTTCTTAAATGGCTGAATTGGAATAATAATTGTTTTAAATACTTTTAATCCCCAATAGATCTTGGGAAAATTCCCCTAAGTGTGCATTCACATTTGGGACCATTCCACACCAAAATCCATCCTTGTACAATGGAAATTTATCAAATGATCTTCTAGAAATCATTTCTATCCTTTCTGAGTAATTGGATTTATGTGGACTTTAACTCCACATAAAAATCCCAATTAAATCCTAGAAGTCTACCTTTACCTCAACTATCTACCATTACAAATTTCTTCTCTGGTCCAATGTAAATTTTTGGACTTCCTTCATAAACCTCTAGTTTCATCAAATTTGTCAATTAAGGAAACCTATACTCTAATCACTTCCAAACCTCATCCAATCTTGAGCCAAGCTCATCCTCAGCCCCATCACACACCACTGGTCGACCAACACTGTAGCACCATCCACCAATTACCCAAATTGCCCTTGTACTAGTTGTAAGAGAGATAGAGACGAAAAATATCTTGCAAGAATTGTCCCCCATTATTTACCACTGATGCCACCCGTCCCCCTCTGGTCCAGCACGACCTAAGTTACCATCATACCCCTCTCCACCTCCCCCTGGACCAGTCCATGGCTAGCACTCCCTCCCCACCATGTCCATTTTGGTAATTCACCACCTCTACTCCTCCCTCTTGGTATATATGGCCAGCAGCCACCCCAGCCATCCTCTGCCCCCTCATTTGCCCCTCTCCACCCCACTTGCCTCCCTAGAGCACCACACCCCCTCCCCTGCCCTGAGCTGCCCGAGAGAAGAAGAGGGAGAAGCTTCGGCCTCCTCTCCCCATCGAGCAAGGCTCTCTCCTCCCTCCCCCATTCTCTGTGCATGTCAGCCCACATGATCCCCTTCCTCTCCTCTATCTAATGGTACTCTCCTTTTTGCCCAGGACCCTCTCCCCCACCGTCGCTGTCGAGCTCTGACGAGTTCATCCTCGGCCACCGTCACGCCAGCTACCTCCCGGCGTCAGATCCCCTCTTGTCGCCCCTCGTTCGGCTCGTCGTCGACCACCGTGTCTTCCTGCACCATCCCCGACCACCCTCGAGCCCTCTGGTGAGCTCCCGCCTCCTCCCTCCGCCACTGCTTAGGGTTCGCCGCCGGCGCCCTGTTTCGTGTAGACGATGACCCTAGGCCGTCCATCGCGACTTGATCCGACGGCCACCATCGCTCGGTACCGCTTCGGCGTGTTCTCCCGCTGACCGCCGGACCCCGCCTGGCAGGTTCGAGCGCCAGCTCCCGCGCGTCACGCTGCCCCTCCGTGGGCCGAATCCTCCCGACCGGCACAGTAGCTCCTCAGATCCAGCCCGCTACACCTCCTTTTCTTTTTCTTTTAGCTAACCTATTATTCCAGAAAAGTTTCTGTTAGGATTAAATCCAAATAAAATGGCAAAACTAATCCAAATGCCTAGATCTAATTTTATGGTGGTTATCTGATGTTTTATAAAAAATGCAGAGGTACCCCATACCCAAAATAAATTCCCATTTTGGCTAGTAATTATTCTTCTAGAGTGTATCTAGAACACTAAATAATTTCCACAGAGAGTTTTACAACTCCATTTGAGTTGAACCAAAGACCTACTGGAAGGTATTTGAAATACCTACTTACCAGCCCAGGTCCCATCTCAAGGTAAACTGTATTCTGCCTTTAGTAAAAATAACAAAACTAGCAACTAATGGTCTTAGGTAAATTCCCCAGGTCTAACCAAATGTGGTTTTGACCTGATTTCACCTCCCAGTACCTCCTAGGATCAATACCTATCAAACCTCAGCAGCTCAGAATTTGTTTTAGCTCTGGATAATTTTTAGTGATTTAAGTACTTCTATAAGGGGTATTTTCACTAAATAAATCACTCCAGGAGTTTGACAACTTCAAAAAGGGTGAATCCAATTTCTATAGAAAGGTATTTTAAATACCTATCATATGCCCTTCGAACCAACTCCATAGCTCTTGTAGTTTTAATCTGGTAAAAAGGAGAAGAATCATACAAAACTGCCTTTGGGATTTTCCTGAGGGCATTCTTTTAATTGTTTGGACTTCATTCCAACTCTAGATGGTCCAATACAGCAATTACTACCTAACCATCCAATGAAATAATTTTTGGAGCTCCCGAACTTTTCTGGTGAATTATTTCCTTAAACTAGAGTTTAATCCACTTTAAAAATCATAATAAATCTAGGAATTTGATAATCAAGTGAAACCACTTGTGTTGGTTTTGTCTTGACCAGACCTATCTGAGGATATCATCTTTGCACATTGATATCCTGCTGACCATAGATCCCTAATCCAAGTTCATGATATCTAGCCTTGACACCTGTCTTCCAAATGGAAACCACCATAGTGGCAATCCTGTAAATTCCACCGTTGAATCTCACTCCTCCAAAACCCTCCCAAGTCCAGTAGTATTCAGTATGTTTGTTTGCCGTATGTTTTGGTGCATGAATTTCTTGTATTGATTGTGGTATTGTCTGCTTGCATGTGTATCCGATGACGACGCTAGTGTGAGTGTCTGGCGACAAGAAGAACAAGACTTCTTATTATTATATTTGGGTATTCTTGGTCATCTGAGGAAGTCTAGGGACTTTTTGCTGATCACAGGCAAGCCATCATCTCCTGAACTCTGTTATATGTCATATTCTCTTTTACCTGGTTTATATCTTCTTTATAAATTGCATGAGTGCATGACTTGTTTTACAAATACTACGGTAGTAACTTGGCTCCTCCAAGTTATGATTTCGTGTCCTTCGAGGCACCACCCCTATGAACCCATCATTTATCCCCTTTAGACCGAGAGTATGATGGCTAGCATCCTACCTCCTTGGAAAACCCCGGTTTTGAGAAAATAAACTGTTTTGGGATTTACCCCACCCAAAAATGTTTCCAAAATGGCTTTGTAAAAACCCTGGGAAGAGGCATCATTCCCAGTGGAAGTTTTAACAAAAGAAATGGTGATGAGAAAAGTGATGGGTTGTTCTACGCCTTTACTGGAACAATTTTTATCCGTGCAACCACATTACCCCAGGTTGCTGGGGCTTAACTCGTAGTTTGTCCGCTTTAGCCGAGGCAACTTCTACCATGCTTATAGGGAGAAATCCCTGGAATCCGGGGCCGGCGTCCCAGGTCTAGGATCTAAAGCCTGTCGCTTGCCTCGGCAAGAATGGGCCTGAAACATCAGGAGTCCGGTGCAACAATTGGGTCTCCCGCGGACGGTATGCTTTAGGTAGTATGGAAGGAAGAGGAGTCACCAAATTTAAGGTGTACGCCAAGTTATGGCTTGGGTATGCGCGTGTACGGAAGGAAGGACTATGGAT
Organism: Avena eriantha; assembly: GCA_910589775.1. Lineage (NCBI taxonomy): Eukaryota > Viridiplantae > Streptophyta > Magnoliopsida > Poales > Poaceae > Avena > Avena eriantha. The sequence continues at coordinate 507,146,222 of OU342742.1, forward strand.
GGGATCCACATACGTGTTGCCGAGGAGATAAAACCCAACAGGAAAAGCATGCCTTTGCTAGTGTAGACAAGCGAAAAGTTAGGTTTGATTATCCAGACCCCCATCTACCGTGGTAGTGGGCCGTGGTTGTATCCCGGTGGATGTATTGATTCTTGTGGGTAAAGTGTGCAAACTCTGCAGAGTATAACCTATTCGAATAGCTATGTCCACTGTCACGGACGGTTGTAAAGGTGTTGGCTAGGAGTACCCAAACTGTGCTTGTTTGGGAAACTAGTACCTTGAGGACGACGGTTCCTGGGGAACCCGAGTTTGAAAGCTTTGTTTTGACCCGTGGGGTCGAAGATGTTTAAAAAGGGTTTTTACTACAAAAACGGTTTTCAAAACTCTCTTTCAAGAAAGACATGGAGATGTCGGGATTTATAAAACAGAAGCATGGTTTTCAAAACTCTTTTTCAACAAAGATATGGACATGCCATAACTTCAAAAGTTAGATTAGGCTTTTCAAAAGCAACCCCAGATAGAGCTATCTCGCCACTCCCAAAATTGCATTTCCCTTGTTCACTTATCTTGTTGGTTTTGCGAGTACATTCAAAGTACTCACGGCTGTGTCCCTGGCTATTTACTTGGCCAGACTTTCAGAAGAATAAGGTGACATCCAGCGAGCTAGGCCGTCTCCCCAGTCAGCTGCCTATAGGTTGAGGCACTATTGGGCTCAGCGCTTGGCGTTGTTCCGCTGCTAAGATTGATGTAGCCATAATGGCAATTATGTAAGTCTTGTACTTTCCTTATGTTTCGGATGATTGTGATGATACCCGTCGGTTATGTTCCACGGCTCACTGATCATGGGAACGTGGAAATATGCATAACAGGGATTTCTCAGATGATTAATCCGGGGGTCCCACAGAGTCGTTTCTACGAGGCAGGGGAATGGTGGAACTGTCAAACCGCTTTTATGTTAGGGGTTAACGATTGGGACAGAAGTCCAAGGAGAGACGCATGGCGGTGGCCGTTCTAGCTTCGGAGAAAACAAAAAATAATTATAACACTGATACATGGGCCCTGTTTTGTCACGTCAATACACTGGGTAGGGGGTGTTGTCCTATCCATTATGCCAACGCTGCAAGCCTTCGTGACAGCCACCCCGCCTAAGCGACGGGAGCGACATAACGGCGAGAACTGACAGGGGGCCCAACTTGATGCCCGTTAGCCTGATTTATTGTATTGAAACGTAAAGTTGAATTCGTGCCGAAAAGACCCTCTGAGTATTTGGCACACCAACTGTAGTCATCCCAGCTGATTTCAGGGAACTTGGGTACCACGTTACCTGTACACCCCAACTTTCGGGCCGCAAAATGATATTCTCCCTACTATGTCCCCTGAATACGATGGTACTACAATGGAAGACAATGATGAAGAAGAAGATGAAGAACGGGCATCAGATCTGCCCGATGATGTTCTTAGTCGGGCCATTGCCGATGAAAAAGAAGAATGCGTAACTGAAAGGGAGAGGTTGAAGTTCAAGCAGATGTTAGAGGATCACAACAAATTGTTGTACCCAAATTGTGAAGATGGGCACAAAAAGCTGGGTAGCGCACTAGAATTGCTGCAATGGAAGGCAGAGAATGGTGTGACTAACAAAGGATTTGTAAAGTTGCTGAAAATAATGAAGAAGTTGCTTCCAAAGGATAACGAACTGCCCGCTAGTACCTACGAAGCAAATAAGGTTGTCTTCCCTCTAGGATTAGAGGTGCAGAAGATACATGCATGCATTAATGACTGCATCCTCTACCGCGGTGAGGAGTACGAGAATTTGGATGCATGCCCAGTATGCACTACATTGCGGTATAAGATAAGACGAGATGACCCTGGTGATGTTGAGGGTGAGCGCCGCATGAAGAGGGGTCCTGCCAAGGTGATGTGGTATGCTCCTATAATACCACGGTTGAAACGTTTGTTCAGGAACAAAGAGCATGCCAAGTTGTTGTGATGGCACATGGAAGATCGTAAGAAAGACGAGATGTTGAGACACCCTGCTGATGGGTCGCAGTGGAGAAAAATCGAGAGATAGTTCCTGTACTTAGCAGGTGATGCGAGGAACTTATGGTTTGGTGTAAGTACAGATGGCATGAATCCTTTTGGGGAGCAGAGCTGCAGTCATAGCACCTGGCCTGTGACTCTGTGTATCTATAACCTTCCTCCTTGTTTATGCATGAAGGAGAAGTTAATTATAATGCCAGTGCTCATCCAAGGCCCGAAGCAACCCGGCAACGACAATGATGTGTACCTAAAGCCATTAGTTGAAGAACTCCCACAGTTGTGGCACATACAAGGTGTACGTGTGTGGGATGAGCTCAAGTAGGAGGAATTTGACCTACGATCGTTGTTGTTCATAATAATCAATGATTGGCCTGCTCTTAGTAACATTTCAGGACAGACAAACAAGGGATACAATGCATGCACACACTCTTTAGGTGAGACTGAAAGTATATATTTGGATAAATTTAAGAAGAATGTGTACCCGGGGAATCGTTGTTTTCTTCCGCCCACGCACACCCTAAGAAAGAAAGGTAAGCATTTAAATGGTGAGGTAGACTACCGGTGTAAGCCTATCCGCCGTACTAGTGATGATGTATTTGATATGGTGAAGGATTTAAAAGTAATCTTTGGAAAGGGTCCTGGTAGACAATCTGTTCTGAAGGAAGATGTCGGACACGCACCCATGTGGAAGAAGAAATCTATATTTTGGGAGCTACCCTATTGGAAAGTCCTAGAAGTCCACTCTGCAATTGACGTGATGCACCTGACGAAGAATCTTTGCATGATGCTGCTAGGCTTCTTGGGCTTGTATGAGAAGAATAAAGATACACTGGAAGCACGGCGGGACCAACAACGTATACAATACTGAGACAGCATGCATCTAGAGTTGTTTGAAGGTACTGCCAGCTACGCACTTACTAAAGAAGAGAAGGAAATCTTTTTTGAAGTCCTTTACAGTATCAAGGTCCCGTCTGGCTTCTCGTTGAACATAAAGGGAATAATAAATATGGCAGAGAAAAAAATTTCAAAACATAAAGTCTCATCACTGCCACATGCTTATGACACAGCTGCTTGTAGTTGCATTGAGGGGACTCCTGCCGGAAAATGTTCGAGTACCCATTGTGAAGCTATGTGCGTTTATCAATGCAATTTCTCAGAAGGTAATCAATCTAGTGAAGGGAATATGCCCGAGAGGCAATAATAAAGTGGTTATTATCTAATTCCATGTTTATGATAAATGTTTATTTTGCATCCTAGAATTGTATTGATCGGAAACATCAATACATGTGTGTTTAATAAACAAAAAGGGTTCCTAGTTATGCCTCTCTTATAGACTAGCTCGTTGATTAACAAGATGATCAAGGTTTCCTGATCATGGACATTGGATGTTGTTAATAACGAGGTCACAACATTGGTGGAATAATATGATGAACATTCATCTGAAGTATAGCATTACGATCAAAGTCATTATGTTTATATTGCTATAACATCATACGAAGTAATCTTTATCCTTAGACCATGAGATCATGTTAATTTCTAACACCGGAAGAGTATCTTGATAACATCAAACGTCACACCGTAACAGGGTGACTATAAAGATGGGTTCAGTGCTACGAAATTGTTATGTTGTGGCTCATGGTTCAAGAGTGGAATTTGTCAATCCCGATGACGGATAGATATACTCTGGGCCCTCCCGGTGATATCAGATTGAAATAGCTTACAAGCAAGTGATGTGATCACTAGAATGTTATATCACGGGAACGAGAAAAGAGTGCATGTCGGAAATGAGATCAAACTAGGTATGCTGATACCGATGATCGAATCTCGGACATGTAATATATCGCGAGACAAAGGGATTGAGTTACTAGCTTTAAAGGTTCTCACGATCACATAAGTCATCGTTGAATGTGTAGGAGTCAGTACGGATCTCCAGGTCCCGCTTCTGATTATTGATCTGAGAGGGGTCTCGATCATGTCTGCATTATTCGCGAACCGTAGGGTGACACACTTAAGGGATACCGACACCATTTGGAGCAAATATGTTTGAGATAAAGATTTAAGAAAGCGCTGGAATTATTTCAATAGACACCGAAACTGTTTCGGGTGAAATTGCTGAAATTGGTTCTGCATGTAATATTGAAATGTTGCAGGGGGTTTTATGTGAATGTTTGTTAATTAAAGTAATTAACAAAATTCTGAATAAAAATAATAAAAGAGTTTTATTAAATGAGAGAGCATTAAATTTGGAGAAATTTAATGCATTTAAAGTGGAGACTTTAAAAGGGAATGTGAAGAGGCATTTTAATGTGGAGGGGTTACCACCACATGAATGGAGGAGGTGAAGAGACACCTCCTTGTGAAGGATCTCTCTCCCCTCTAGTATTATTTCCCCATGGTCTTGGATTAGCGAGATACGTGGTCCCGGTGGCTTTATCTGGAAAGGAGTTGCTGCTTCCGCTGCTTTGCTGGAGCGAGGGACGGAGGTTGTTGGGGTACCGGACGTGTGTGCGATCACGGATGCACTGCTACTTTGCGGTGCTGGACTTGGTGGTGCTGGAGCTGGATCTGATGGACGTGCTAGAGCCGGACCTGCTGGACTTCATCACGATCTTGAGATCGGCAAGTGTATGACTACATCAACCACGAGTTCCTACTCGTTAACAAAGCTCATTGTCTACGAGGGTAAGTTCTCGTTGGATGTATGTCCACCCGTTGCTTTGTACCTAGTAGATAGATCTTGGCGTGTAGTTCACGTCATAGGAAACTTTTTTGTTTTCTATGCTGCGGACCCAACAGTGGTATCAGAGCCTGATCTATGCATAGGTGCTTAGCACGGGTAGTACACATATGTTGATATGTGGGTGATGATGATCATGTTATTGCATCTTCTATGTATTTTGGATATTGGTGGCATAGTGGGATGAAGCGGCCCGGACCAACCTTACATGGCATCGTACATGAGACCGGTTCCACGACTGACATGCAACTTGTTTTGCATAAGTGGCTGGCGAGTGTCTGTCTCTCCTACTATAGTCAATATCTGATTTACATCGAGTTGCTAATAACTTAGTTATCCTCGTTGTGGTTCATGTTCGTAGGTAAGAACGGTTCTATCTCCGGAAGCCTAAGCCACGTAAAACTTGCAATTGATAAATTAGAGGCGTCTAGTTTAGATTGTTGCTGGGCTAGTGTATTGATATGGTATTGTTGTAAGTAGATGTATGATAGATACTCTTACAACACATTCAACGTGTAAGTTCCATAGACCTTGGCCTTACACACAAAGGAATGATAGAGATCATACCACGATGCAAATGATAGAGATCAAATGCATTGACCATATCATCTCACTTTACACATTAGATGTTAGCATCTTATACTGCTAGTTTGGCGCTTTCTGTAGCATTATGAGATGATCCCTCATTTAGATATCAAGATAAAAATGTGTTCTTCCTTAAGTATGCACCGTTCTTTGGATCGTGTTTTGAGACATCACGTGATGATCGGGTGTACTCGACTCTACGCTTTCATACAAACGGGTGTAAGAAAGTTTTCCACACGCAAGTACTAAGGTTCTTACTTGGCGAGCCTAGCATGTACAAACATGGCCTCGGAACACGGACCGAAAGGTTAAGCATGAGTCATATAGTTGATATGATGCCCATATAGATGCTCGCCTTTGAAGCTACATCAACTCACGTGATGATCGGACTTGGTGTAGAGGATTTGGTTCATGTAATCACCAAAAAGGCATGAGGGATGTCGTTTTTGAGTGGGAGTTCATTTCTAATTTGGATTAGTCGAACCAAATTTGTCATAAGTTAAATCAAAGTGAATTTGCATAGTTTGTTGTAGTCATTGGCATTCGTTTTCTACCTTATCCTTAGTTTTTAATTGACATAATAGAACTATAGAATACTGGATATTTACTTTATGAACTGGTATCGTATTGTTTTGAATGTCAATTTAAAGTTTAGAAGTCCTATTGCAAACTTTCAGCAAACTCTATTTACTCCATGAAGTTTAATAAGTAGTATTAAATCAAGAGTAAGAATTCCAATGTTAGTCTCTAAAGTATCATGTTTGCCTCCATGATTATTGATATTCAAAAGGTTGTTTTAATATCAAGATTATATTGGAGCCAAAAATTGTTTCAGAAACCATCATGTGTGAAAGATATTGTGATATCTGAAACAATGTTTTTGGTTGCATTATGATAGAGTATAATTTAGCAAAATACATGTTCTCATATTGTATGAGAATTTTGAAGGATGGAGATGCTAGGCATCCGAATCTACCAAAAAGGTTTTGGGAACTGATATTATACTTGTGATTCTTCCTTATAAGCTATAGTAGCTTGATCATGAAAGTTGTCATGATAAGGATGAATAGAAGATGTAAGTAAAATGTTTACTACACTAATAGATTACTAAAGAATGGATTTTTGAAAGAACACCAAACATTTTGATGATGGTGATCCACTTCAAAGTACAAGTCCAAAGGTATTAGTATTTGACTATATACGCTTTGTACCATGTGTCATGTTGATGACACCACTATTGATGTTGATAGATTCTTTTAAAAGAAAAGGAATTGCTGAAAGAGAATCTATAAAATATTTGGCAGAAAATAAAAGGTTGGAGATGTCCAACTTAGGTATATAGAAGATATACATGTTATGGCTGTATTCCTTGCTTATTAAACAATGTGGTTCTTAGGTATTGGATACCGAATTGGTTGGTATGAAGTGTCATACAGGACAACGCAATTCATGAACTACAATGGCCTAAGTAACTAGCAAGAGAATGAGTGATGATGTTCATCGAAAACAAATAAAGTGTTATTGTGTTTTTCGTTGGCATCCAACCAAGCCTTCAAGATTTGTTTAAATAATTGTTATTTTGTTCCGGTATTATGAGAACAATGGTTTTTCAAATAATTACCGTATTCCATAAAGGATGGATGAACTTTTACAAGTCTAGTTGGAGAAATCACATCCATAAACACTATTGCTAAAATGTCGCAAGACAAATGATTGAAAGATCACTTATGAAGTGACATCGCAGTTTAAATTGTATTTGAAAGAAAACATGAAGAAACTCCATGTTGATGGATTTTTTGGAGTCTTTTGATTTTGATCAATTGACACATGTGAGACTTTCCTCGAGATAATTGAAAATCCATTCATAGGCCAGAGAGGAACGGATGACTAGCTTATTGGAAATTGTGCATGCTGATGTGCATAGTCCATTATGTGTAGCCATATGCGATGGATCTTTTTGCTTCATATGCTTTCTTCAAAAATTTGAGTGAATATATCTGTATATTTACCTAATAAGAAAGAAGTATGAAACATTTGAAAGTTGTTCAAAGACTTTCAAGATGAAGTGGAAAATCATTGTAAAAAGAAAATAAAGAGTTTGTGATTCGATCATAAAGAAAGATATTTGAGTTAGATGTTTAGCAGAAACACCTAAGACTTGAGGAATTGTTCCATGATTTGTGTTTCCAGATAAACCATAGGAGTATGGCATATTCGAGAGATGAAATCAAACCATGTTTGACTTGGTAAGTTCAAGGGTGTCATTTATAAAACTGCCATTATGTTTTAAGGATTGAAGCTTTAGAGACTACCACTGTTACACTCAAAAGAGCACCATCGTGATCCGTTGAAATGACACCATATGAGTTATGGTTTGGGATAAAACCCGAATTGTCTTTTCTTAAATTTTGGTATGCTATGCATAAGTAAAATGTTTACAACCAAAGTCGGATAAGCACGTCTTTGTAGGTTATCCCAAAGAATTTGTTGGGAATTTCTCCATAACACCGAGGACAAAAGAGTTTGTCGCTTGGAACGTCAAGTTTCTTGAGAAGGAACTTTTTGTGAAAAGTGAAGTGGGAGGACAATAGAACTTTGATAAGGTTGTTGAACCTTAGCTATATGTGCAAAGTAGCGCAGCGCCGGAAAGAGTCCCGGTGGCGGCCACAATGCTCATGGCTCTTGTGATTACAAAAGGTGTGATCTCGAAGATTAGAGTTCCTATAGAACTGTGTGGGTCGGTAAGAATCAAATAGTAAGATTTGATAAGCAAGTCGTTATTGTTTTGACAATGATGAACCGACTACATGCAAACAAGTGATGATGGGCCTTGACTCCATAAAATGACTAGAAGTCATATAATCCGTGATAGTATCCATACACGAGAAATCAAGTTTCTGAACTTGGAAGACCCTCCGGAAAGGCATGAAGCCTATCGGTCGTGTTTGGATCTATAAAGAAATAAGACATGGATGTTTAACATCTATGAAATAGTTGACATGTCGGAAAGAAGTTTACGACAATGTTCAAGGAGTTTACTATGACAAGATTTGATCTTTCATAGCGATATATAGTCTTGACGGATTAATGTAGCAACCACTACATATAATTTGGTATATGGCAATTGAATAAACAAAACAAGGTTCTTCTAATAGAATGGTAACCTAGGATGTGTACATGACATGGTCCGAAGGGTTTTGTTAATTCAAAGGGTGCTAAAAGGGCATGTAAACTTCAATAGTTGAAGTAAGCATAGCGGAGTTGGAATCTTCACCATGATGAAACTGTTAAAAGAGGTTAAATTCATCGGAGATGATGAAGATGCTTGCATTTGCAAGAAATTAAGTGGGAGCGCTGAGACATATTTCTAATACATTATGTAGAGGACATATTGTTGATTGGAAACGATGTATCTTGTATTGACACAAGTTAAGAATTTCATTAAAATAAGATTTCGATGAAAGACTTGGGCAAACCGGAATATTTGGCATCAATATCTATATGGATAGATTAAGGCGCAAATATGTTGTGCCAGGCATACATATATGAGATATTGAAAGGGTTCAATATGGAAACAACAAGAAAGGTTCTTGCTGCATGGAAAGGATTGTATCAAAATTCAAGTGTTTCAACACTTGGTGAGTAAAATCACATGAAGATTTTGATCGATTATACCATGATATGTATTTATCCAGAATGTCCTATGCTCTAAATGTTATGAGCATATACCAGAATGATTCATAAGATGATCATTGGACAATAACAAAGATATTCTTATGAGGTTTGGAAGAACTAAGAATATATCATGTATAAATGACAAATAGTTAAAAGTAGTTCATTGTAAAGTATTACATTGATACTAATTTTGTCACAAGATACAAATTAAATTTATCTGAATTTAGACTACGGGTGGCACAATGTAATGGAAAGGATGTTCCATGATGGATTTGGATGAGTTCCAAAGTTGAGACATTGTGACGGATACTACAACATAAGGCTAAGTATATAACTGCTATAGTAGCAGCAAAGGAGGGCATTTGTGTTAAGTAGTTTGTTATCAAACTAGGTGTGGTTCAAAGTGGGCTAATACTATGAAGATATATTGTGTGACAATAATATCAACATATTTTGAGCCGAACGAACTAAAGGCCTCACCAAAGGACCAAATTTATACAATGCCATCTTATTTGAGAATGAGTGATGCGTAGAGACACAAAGACATGCAAATACACACGGACCTGAAACTGTCAGATCCGGAGATTATGTTAACCACTTGCAATAGCGTATATGCAACACAAGAAAGCCATAGGTGTTCAATACGCAAAGTTTTTCAAACTAGATTATTGACTCTAGTGCAAGTGGGAGACTGAAGGGAATATGCCCGAGAGGCAATAATAAAGTGGTTATTATCTTATTCCATGTTTATGATAAATGTTTATTTTGCATGCTAGAATTGTATTGCTCGGAAACATCAATACATGTGTGTTTAATAAGCAAAAACGGTTCCTAGTTATGCCTCTCTTATAGACTTGCTCGTTGATTAACAAGATGATCAAGGTTCCCTAATCATGGACATTGGATGTTGTTAATAACGAGGTCACAACATTGGTGGAATGATGTGATGAACATTCATCCGAAGTATAGCATTACGATCAAAGTCATTATGTTTATATTTCTATAACATCATGCGAAGTAATCTTTATCCTTAGACCATGAGATCATGTTAATTGCTAACACCGGAAGAGTATCTTGATAACATCAAATGTCACACTGTAACAGGGTGACTATAAAGATGGGTTCAGTGCTACCAAGGTGTTATGTTGAGGCTCATGGATCAAGAGTGGAATTTGTCAATCCCGATGACGGATAGATATACTCTGGGCCCTCTCGGTGACATCACATTGAAATAGCTTGCAAGCAAGTGATGTGATCACTAGAATGTTATATCACGGGAACGAGAAAAGAGTGCATGTCGGAAATGAGATCAAACTAGGTATGGAGATACCGATGATCAAATATCGGACATGTAATATATAGCGAGACAAAGGGATTTAGTTACTAGCGTTAAAGGTTCTCACGATCACAGAAGTCATCGTTGAATGTGTAGGAGTCAGTACGGATCTCTAGGTCCCGCTTCTGATTATTGATCTGAGAGGGGTCTCGATCATGTTTGCATTATTCGCGAACTGTAGGGTGACGAACATAAGGGATACCGACACCATTCGGAGCAAATATGTTTCAGATAAAGATTTAAGAAAGCACTGGAATTATTTCAATAGACACCGAAACTGTTTCGGGTGAAATTGCTGAAATTGGTTCTGCATGTAATATTGAAATGTTGTAGGGGGTTTTATGTGAATGTTTGTTAATTAATGTAATAAACAAAATTCTGAATAAAAATAATAAAAGAGTTTTATTAAATGAGAGAGCATTAAATTTGGAGAAATTTAATGCATTTAAAGTGGAGACTATAAAAGGGAATGTGAAGACGCATTTTAATGTGGAGGGGTTACCACCACATGAATGGAGGAGGTGAAGAGACACCTCCTCCATGCGCCGGCCATGAAGGAGGGGCACCCCCTCCTCCTATAAAAGGATCTCCTCACTTCTCACACACACCTCCTTGTGAAGGATCTCTCTCCCCCTCTAGTATTATTTCCCCATGGTCTTGGATTAGCGAGATACATGTTCCCGGTGGCTTTATCTGGAAAGGAGTTGCTGCTTCCGCTGCTTTGCTGGAGTGACGGACGGAGGTTGTCGGGGTACCGGACGTGTGTGCGATCACGGATGCACCGCTACTTTGCGGTGCTGGACTTGGTGGTGCTGGAGCTGGATCTAATGGACGTGCTGGAGCCGGACCTGCTGGACTTCATCACGATCTTGAGATTGGCAAGTGTAGGACTACATCAACCACGAGTTCCTACTCGTTAACAAAGCTCATTGTCTATGAGGGTAAGTTCTTGTTGGATGTATGTCCACCCGTTGCTTTGTACCTAGTAGATAGATCTTGGCATGTAGTTCACATCGTAGGAAATTTTTTGTTTTCTATGCTGCGGACCCAACATTTAGATAGTCTACCAAGGTTACAGAAAGATGTGGTCCAATGTCTTGTCAGCTTCGAGTTGGTGTTCCCACCATCCATCTTCAATATTATGATGCACCTCCTAGTTCACCTAGTCAAAGAGATTAACATTCTCGGTCATGTATTTCTACACAATATGTTCCCCTTTGAGAGGTTCATGGGAGTCTTAAAGAAATATGTTCATAACTGTGCTAGGCCAGAAGGAAGCATCTCAAAGGGATATGGAACAGAGGAGGTCATTGAGTTTTGTGTTGACTCTATTCCTAACCTTAAGTCCATCGATGTTCCTGAATGACGACATGAGGGTGGACTGAGTGGAAAAGGCACACTAGGAAAGAAAGCAAGGATATATATGGATGGACATTCTCTTACTAAAGCACACTACATAGTTCTGCAAAGTTCCACCTTGGTGGCTCCATATATCGAGGAACACAAGAATATTGTACACTCCAACAACCCGGGGAAGCCTGGCTCCTGGATTAGAGTGAACACATGAAGACTTTCGGCGGTTGGTTACAAACACATCTAATGAATGACATCACTTTTGGAGAGCAAATGTACTTGTTGGCCAGGTCACCATCTTCGACTATATTGACTTTCCAACGGTACGAGATAAATGTGAATACATTTTAAACGATCGCCCAAGATAAAAAGAGCACCAACCAAAACAGTGGTGTCCAATTTGATGCAACATACTAGAATGGGCAAAATGATACATATTATGGTTACATAGAGGAGATATGGGAACTTGACTATGGACCTTATTTTAAGGTCCCTTTGTTTTGGTGCAAATGGGTCAATCTGACAGGAGGCGGGGTTGAGGTAGACAAGAAATACAGGAATAACAACAATGGATCTCAACAATCTTGCGTATAGAGATGAACCATTCGTCCTAGCCAATGATGTGGCTCAGGTTTTTTATGTGAAGGACATGTCTACCAAACCAAGAAAAAGGAAAGATAAGCAAAAGAATACAGCATACGACGAGCCAAAGCGCCACATAGTTCTTTCAGGGAAAAGAAACATCATGGGGGTGGAGGATAAGACAGACATGTCATAAGATGATGATAAGTTTCATGAAATTCCGCCCTTCGCAGTGTAGGATGACACAAGCATCCCGTTAAGTAAGGAAGATGCTCCATGGTTATGGATTAGAAGAAAACCCCAACAATAGAGATGTGTGGGTGTTGGTGATGTACTCTATTAAACCTTTATTTTTAATTATCTACTTATATATATATGGATATGAACTATCTCGATCTCAATGGGTAGTATTGAAACTTGCTATGGCCAACACCAAAGACATTTATTAATATTAAAACGTAAAAATTATTCATAATCATGTCTACCCCTGTAGTACATAGCTTCAGGGTCATCTTCAGAATCGTCATCGTCATCGTCATTATCGTCGCTCGTAGCACATGGCTGGATCCTTAGCCCTTCCCTGGCTTGTGCATGGGGAACGGAGGAGGGGGCACCTGCCACTCCATCCTTGGATTCACGACGCGCGAGGGAGGGGGCTCCCGGATGATGACGCCGGTACGCCCTTGGCCTTTACCACCACCACCATTCTTGTGGCTTTGCGGCTGGTGAAAGTGCGGGTACCTCAGGTGAGGATGGTCTCCCATGGCGATGTAGTGCATCACGCCGGCGATAGTCTGGTTCGCCCACTGATGACCCACAAGTATAGGGGGTGTATCACAGTATTTTCGATAAGTAAGAGTGTCGAACCCAACGAGGAGAAGAAGGTGCTGGCTAGTGGTATGGATTAGGAATTCTCTGCAAATACTTAGCAAACAGATTTTTAGGTGTTTTTGATAAAGCAAGTAAACAAAGTACGAGTATATAAAAGACAATAGGAATAAATGCAGCAAGTGGCCCAATCCTTTATGCAGCAAAGAACAAGCCGGTTGTATTACTTAAGATGACCAAATGTTCTCGAGGACATATGGGAAGACTGTCAAGTGCTTTCGCTTGTGATTATACCCCTTGCAAACATCCGTAAGTACAAGAAAGTAATTAAGGTAGAAACCTAACCACAACTTTAAACTCTAAGACCCTTACGTCCCTTGTGCAATGGTTTCGTAACGGGGGTTCAGGTTTTTGTCACTCCGGCAACCCCTACGATTAGTATCCAAATACACAATGCATTCCCCTAGGCCCATATAGGTGAAATTTCATGTGGTCGACGTTCACATGACACCACTAGAAGAAGTACACCACAACTTAAATATCAAACTATTGAATCTTTCTCAACACAACTCCACTACTAACAACATAACTTCTCCCATGTCCTCAATAACAAAACGAACTACTCACACGACATCATATGGATCATGATCAGAGATGGAATAATGATGTATAACAATCTGAACATAAACAATAATTCAATGGTTCACTCAATACCATCAACTATAAAGAGTAATCAATACCAGGAAAGTTTCCCCTATGAACTATGCAAGGTTCAACCCAATTGTTACAGCAATATGGAGATGGTGATGAGGGTGCTGATGGTGATGGTGGTGGTGATGATGATGATGATCCCGATGAAGTCCAGCTTGATGGTGGTGTTGATGGCGATGATCTCCCCTCTCCGGGAAGGAATTCCCCCGGCAGAAATCTGTCTGCTGGAGAGATCTTTCTCTCTCGGTGTTTTCTGCCCCGCAGAGGCGGCGGAATCTTTCTGTGGTCGCTCCTCGAGTCTTAAGGTTTCGGGAGGATAATATACGCCAGAGGGGAGTGCCAAGGGTGGACCACGGTGGCCACACCACCTAGTGGCGTGACCTAGGCTGGCCCGCGCTAGGGGGTGGTGTGGGCCCCCTGTAGCCCATCTCCAGCCCTCCTTCTGGCTTCCTTCGTCTTCTAGAAAAATAGGAATTTCCGTATATTTTCCCAGATTTTCTGAGCTTCACGAATTTTGCCTCCAAACAACACCTTTTCCATCAGAATCCTGACTGTAGTGGTCCATGCTCCAAAAGTCATCAACCATGCAAAAACAGATGAAATAACATAAGTATCACCTCTCAGTATGAAATATATCAATGAATAATAGTGAATTATGACATAGAATAGTGATGCAAAATGGACGTATCACACACCACAGGCGGCAACCGGCCTCATTGTGGTTCACTCGGGGAGGGCCGTCACCCTTGTACCTGGCAAGCTCCCTTTCCTGTCGGTTTGCGAAGAAGGCATTCCAGGTGTCAAGGTTGTCGGGATCCTAATGGGGATCCATCCGCTGATCTGGTGTCAGCACGAGGTAGAAGTGCTTCGTGATGGCCACCTGGCGGGCCGAACCTTGCGCCATAGGAGGAACATGAATCCCTCCAGCGCTTAGCATCCAGCCGGCGGGCAGTCGGTACCCCAGCAGGCATGGGTAGCTGGAGGCGCACAGAGATACGTCCAAAACGTATATACTTTCTCGAACACTTTTGCTATTGTTTCTCCTCTAAACTTGTGTGATTTGGATGCGACTAACACGGACTTACGCTGTTTTCAGCAGAATTGCCTTGGTGTCTACTTTTTGTGCAGAAAATCAACTTTCAGGAAAAATCCCGGAAAATATGCAAAAAATCCTATTTCACTAGAAGACTCCCGGAGCCAGAATACGAGACGGAGGGGGGCTAGGCCCAGTCCACACTACTTGGCCACGCGGGCAAGCCCAGGCCGCGCCAGGGGGTGGTCTGGCCGCCCTAGGCTGCCCCTTAGTCTCCCTCGTCGCCTATAAGTTTCCTTCTGACCTAAAAGCAGAGGGGAGTTCAACGTTTTTCTAGATGGAGTTCCGCTCAGCCGCCACCACCAGATTCCATGAAACAGCACCAGAAACTCCGTTCTGGCACCCTACCAGGACAGGGAATTGGAGGAGATCATTGCCATCATCATCACCATCGCTTCTCCATCGACCATCCATGTTTCCCCCATCTATGAGTGAGTAATCCCCCGTTGTAGGCTATGGGGATGGTAGGGATTGGATGAGATCGTTCATGTAATGGCATCAGATTGTTAGGGCATGGTGCCTAGTATCTTTTATTAGTGCTTTATGACTTTGTTGCAACTTGTTGTGCTTAATGCTTGTCACTAGGGCCCGAGTGCCATGATTTCAGATCTGAACATGTTATTGATTCATTATGATAGTATTGTTTATGGTATTATCTGCAAGTTGTATACACACATTGTTGTCCGAAACCAATGGCCCCGAAGTGACAGAAATCGGGATAACCGGAGGGAATGGCTTTGATGTGAGGATCACATGTGTTCACGGAGTGTTAATGCTTTGCTCCGGTGCTCTATTAAAAGGAGCACCTTAATTGCTAGTAGTTCCCTTGAAGCCCCGCTGCAAACGGGCTGGCAGGAGAAAAGATGTTGTGCAAGTTCTCATTGCGAGAACGTATGACTATATATGGAACACATGCCTAGGATTATCTAGTACTAGGATGCTTTATCTTATTTATCTGCAATTGCCCTATGTTCTGATTGCTATGTGAATTGTCTTGTCCAGGCAACGCCCGTTCATCCATCCCTATGCCTACCGCACTCGAATCCCACTGTTTACTGCTATTGTTACTGTTGTCTTTACTTTACTACTGCTGCTACTTTACTATTGCTACTACAAAACTGTTGCTACTGATAAACTGCTGTGAGTAAGATTGTTTCCAGGTGCAGCTGAATTGACAACTCAGTTGTTAAGGATTATAAATATTCTTTGTCTCCCCTTGTGTCGATTCAATAAAATGGGTTTCACTTCCCTCGAAAATACTGCGATACACCCCCTATACTTGTGGGTCATCAAGACTATTTTCTGGCGCCGTTGCCGGGGAGCATAGCATTATTTATCAAGCTTAGTTGGATTCTCTATTGTTCGCTGTTATCCATCCATCATGGGTAAGTCTCGTGATGGCAAGGTTCCTATTTTAGCATCCACTACAAGAAGAGGTACGGTTCTCAACACCTCTATTGCTCTTGATTCACCGTCTGTTATAAGTAAGCTCGTTACACCACCACATACACATGTTACACACACTGCTACTACTGTTGAATCTGAAACTTCTGATGCTTATGATGCTGCTTCTACTATGCTTGATAAGAGTGGTTCATTAGGTCCTTTCCTAGATGCTACAATTGCTAGAACTATAGATGGAAATACTGAAACTCCTAATGAAGACACTACCACACCTGTTAGTTCACGTGAGTCTAGTGAGAGTTATGACATTGAAGACGGTTATGTTGAGATGATCGATGAATTTATTAAAGAATGTAAAAACACCCATGATAGGAGCGCTGCTAAGAGTCTCCTTGAGAGGCGTACTATTAGACCCAAATTGTCTCCTATTGCTAAGTTTGCTGCTTCTCCCATAAATATTACAGATAAAGATTATGATTTCTCTCTCGATCTATCTTACATAGCTATTGTTGAGAAAGAACCTTTTTGGGGGACTAAGAATGAAAGTGCGGTAGCACATATAAATGAACTTTCTACCATGAGTGGCTTGTTTTCTGATGATATTAAGATGCGTACTTTGTTGCTAAGATTTTCCCCTTTTCACTGAAAGGGGAAGCTAAAACTTGGTTTAGTAATTTACCTCCTGGATCTATTGATAGCCCTGATTGCTTGATTAGTACTTTCCAACAGAAATATTTTCCTCCTAGTGCTAGACATGCTATTTTGCAGGAACTTTTTGATTTTAAACAGGGAGAAAAAGAGATATTGCCCGAATCTTGGGCAAGGTTTTGTGCTTTGATTCATGCACAATCTGGAAGTCCATTACCTAAGAATGAGCTTCTTGATATATTTTATAATGGACTAACCAAAGAATCTAGGACATACCTAGATAGTTGTGCTCATTGTGTTTTCAGGAATATGACTCCTAAGGAAGCTGAGTGTAACATCCCAAATTTTTTCATTTTAAAATCATCATTAGTGCATTCAAATCAGCATGGCATATACTACATTGCATTAGACTTGTCCTCCAAAAATTTGGTGAAATTTTGAGACTTTTGGAGCACATTTGCTAATTCAAACAAAAACTAGAAAAGAAATTCGAATAGAAAAAGAAAAGGAGGGAAAGAATTCAAACCAGCAGCAACAGCAATCTGGCCTTTGGCCCAATCTGGCCCAATAGCCCACCTGGGCCACTCCTCCCCTTCTCTATTTTTCTGCACGCCCAGCAACCTACCCCCTCTCGCTGACAGATCGGCCCCACGCCACGTCACCCCACCACCCCGTCGTCTTCAACCCCGCCGTCGAGCAACCCCCCCTTCTCAGCCGTTTTCGAATCGATTCGATTCCGGCCGTTTCTCGTAGTAAATCCCCCCAGCGATTACTCCTACTTAATCCTCACCCCCTCCTCGTCATTTTCCCCCAGTCGCCACCCCCAGAGAGCCCCCAGGCTCCCCAAATTTCGAGCTCGGACGCCGCTCACTGACGACAACTATGGCGACGATTCCGGTGAGTCCAGGATGCCCGACGCCCTCCCCTCTGTCTCATCTATTTCACCATGTGCTAGCGCACCTACTGACCGAGCCACGTGTTTCTTTTGCCCCAGATCGACGACACGGACCAAGTCCGGTGAACTCCTCTGCCGCCGCTGTCAATCGCTTGTTCCGGTGAAGGTAGGGTTTCCGCCGCCCCTTTTTGGGCTCTGCTAGGTCGTGCTGATCCGTGCGCATCGCACTGACCCCCTTGCTGGCTGGTTTGAGCCCCAGGTCGTCATCTCCGTCCCTGAGCCGTGAGTTCCGCCGGCAACGCAACTCCGGCGAGGGATCAGGGCCAAGCCAGAGCACCCCCCATGCCACGGTAACCTCCATCGAGACCGCCACGAACTCCCCGACCTCTGGTACGTGTCCATGGACTCCGTGCCCTTGTAGAACCACCGGACCACCGTCAGCCGACGCTTCGCCGCCGCACGCAGCTGGTCAGCGCCGCCCGTTCCCAGCCAGGTCCCAGGGACCGTTAGATCTCGCGTCTGCGGCTAGGATTAGAACGCAGATGAAGCGGTACGGGTTAATCAGATCCGTCCGCAATCACTTAAGATCTGACGGCGCACAGCGATCGATCCGGCCGAACCGGTACCAGCCAATAGGAAAGCGCCACGTCGCCAGACTATTTCGTTTAAATAGAAAATTAGACTGATTTAGTATTTAACTTAGTACTTAGCCGTGTCCCCGATCATGGACAACTTCTGAGCCTCAATACAGTGAAGTAGTTCAATAATCTCCTCATCCAAATTTCTCAAAGTTAAAACTTGTGGGTGAACATGGGTAATGGTTCAAGTGATGTCTATCATTGGTACCTTGTAGCTTGAATGAAAAACTTCTCCAAAAACTATAAGTTAAACTAATTTTTGCAAAGCTAGCCATAACCCCACTTAGCCATATATTCATGTAGTGGTTGGATTATACTAAGTATCTTTGGTATCACATGCCAATACAATTCCAAATGTATTGACCCTTGTGGCTGTAACTTATTATGTTGCAGGATACTCTGATGATGAGTAGGGTTGCGGGTCTACACTCGACATGCTCGCATGTGGCACATGAAGACTAAAGACTCTATTATTATGCTATTTATTGACAACTTGTGTCTTAGCCTTGGGCTAAGTGAGTTGTAAGAAACATTATACTCCTGGATGTGCGATGTAATAATGACCTTTGTTTCTGTGTACTACATCTTAAACTGTGGGTGCTAGCATTTCGATCCAGGGACTAGCACTGCAATCACAGTGATCTTACCTTATCAAGGTGAGATCTTACAGATGGTATCAGAGCACTGTGTTGCCTGTAGGATCGTGACCCGAGAATGGATTAGACTAAGGAAAACCCTTAGGAAAACTCTATATTCCAACCTTACACTTGTCTTTTCATCTCGAAAAACTTTTCCTAATCATCCTTCTCATCTATTTTGTAGATGTCCACCATCAATGAATCTGTCAAGAAGGGACCACTGATGACTATGACCCTAGAGTGTGAGACAGAATTTCCCAATATACTCAAGAACCTTATGCTTGGCTTGGGAATGAATGGTGAAGCTGTGTACAAGGGATTTCCTGTGATAGACGAAGGACAAGAGTATTGGTGGGTGCAACTCCATTTGTACAAAGACAAGGAGGACGATTCCAAGAGTACGGGATTCTGCATGTTCACCAACTCTGAAATGCACCCGTCATTCTTTGACTCTGCAAGGAATGCTGCACGGAGAGCTATTAAGGAACTTGGGGAGAGACTCAAGTATAGAATGCTCAATACCCAGGAAGATCTCAAGGAGGAGAAGCGTCTTGTCCAAGACTCCAAGGCCACGGTGAAACGCCTAAGTAAGGATATCATAGGCCTAGCTTTGGAGCTATGTGACCAAGACAAACAAATTGCTACCAAGAATGCCCAGATTGCCACCTTGGTTAAGGAGTGAGATATTAGTTGGACCACCACCCTTGGCATTTTATCACGTTAGTATTTTGATCATACCAACTTATGTGATATGGCAAAAATAAGTCATGTCTGGAACCTTGAGTGCTTGAGTTGAATAATGTATTGCTACTTGAAATGTTCTGTTGGTTGATTTTCTTAAATTATGACTTGTGTTTACTTCCTCTATGTGTTACTAATTTTCTCCATACTATGCAAAAGATGCCGAATTTTGTCTACAGCACGGCCAAGGATTTCAAGGGGACTCGCTTTGGGACTCGCCTATTGGAGCTAGTCCAAGTGCTCGCTCTTCCAATCCCTACCATTCAGGGAGTTCAGCTAAGGAAGTTTCAGAGGAAGGACTTATGGGGATTCAAAGTTACCCAGCCAGGACGTGAGACGGAGTCCCGAACTGGGGAGATTACCTTCAAGATACTCCATGATGACATGGAGAGGGGCCGTGACGTCGCTATGCAGGAGCTGTTGGGACGCCTATGTGGACGTCACTCTTCTGAGATCAAGAGCCACTACTTCCATTTCTTTGGGAGGCGCGACGAGGAAGGAGAGCCTATTGTGTTAGACGAGGCCACTAAGGAGTCTATCAAGCCCGTGCGTCACTACCTCCAGGACTTAGAGAGCCTCATTAGACACCTTGATACTAATAGGACAAATGTGATGCTTAGCAACGATGAACTACAAGTCCAACTTAAGGAGAAGGACAAGTCTTTCCTAGAGCAGGAAAACCGAATCAAGGAAATGGAGAAGAAGTTTGAAGACCAAGAGAAGAAATTCAAGAGCCAAGAGAAGAGAGTTCAGGAGAAGAACAAGAAGATTAGAGACTTGGAGACTGAGTTAGAGCTTGAGGACATTGAGCTGGGAGCGGATCACGAGGTGATAGAGAGGCTACGCACTCAGAAGAGAGAGCTACAGACAAAGATCGACGCCTTGACCACAAGCTTGGAGGAATACAAGGCAGGGTTCGCAGCAGCAGGGCTTGCACTAGTGGAGGAGGAAGTCCACATGGAGGAGTAGTGATGCTATTCCATTTACCTTTCGTCTATTATTATTGAGTTGCATAAGTCATACCGACTTGTGGGTGACTATGCTAGTATGATATTTTTGCAAACTCTTTCATTACTGTGTTGTTGAACTCGCACGTGCTTGTTTGATTGATCGTTGTTTTATTTGGGGTTATCTATCATTACTTACCCTTATTAAACCACAGATGCCTCCCCGACGCAACAACAAGGATGACAATGGCAATGGAATGCAACAGATGATGGCTGCGCAGACCCAGTTGATGCAAATGATGACTCAATTCATGGCAACCCAGAATCAGAACAACAACAATAATAACAATAACAACAACCAGAACAATCCACCGCCCCTGGATATGCTGACCAGATTTCTAAGGCTGAGACCTGCTAAGTTTTCGGGTACCACTGACTCCATGGTAGCAAATGGCTGGCTACGCTCTGTGAACAAGGACCTAGTCACGGTTGGGTGCACAGATGCTGAAAAGGTCAGATTTGCAGCACACTTGTTGGAAGGTCATGCAGCTGCTTGGTGGGATAATTTCCAAATTACCCACCCTATTGAGGAAGTGACTTGGGCAATGTTTGAAGATGGGTTTCGCACCACTCACATCTCTGCTGGAATAATGGGGTTGAAGAAAAAGGAGTTTCATAACCTCAAGCAACGCCACCGTAGTATCTCTGAATACATCGAAGAGTTCAATAATTTGTCACGTTATGCACCCGACGATGTTGACACTGATGCAAAGAGAAAGGAGAAGTTCCTAGATGGGCTGAATGATGAAATTGCTATGCAACTATCTGTTGCATATGTTCCAACTTATCAATCCTTGTGTGATAAAGCTACCATCCTGGAAAACAAGATGAAACAAGTGGAGGGTAGAAAGAGGAAGCACCATTTTGATAAGTATGGATCAGGATCTCCTCACAAGCGCTCTCATGGTGAAGGAAGTGGGAGTTCAGGATTCCACAAAAATGGGAATCATAGTAACCATCGTAACAACCACAACCATGATAGAAACAATCATCGTGGGCACAACAAAGGTGGATTCAGGAAAAACCACAATGGTCATGGCCATGGAAACCAAAATGGACAGAATCGTCACAATCAGCCAGCAAAGAAAGACATAAGTCAGGTGGAATGCTTCAAGTGCAAGAAGACGGGGCACTATGCTAATGTATGCCCAGAGAAGAAGACTGATGGGACTAAACCAAACCCGTTCCAAAAGGGTCATGTGAATCACATTAATGTGGAGGAAATCCAAGAAGGATCCAATGTCGTGATCGGTAAGTTCAAGATTAATTCCTTTCCTGCACTTATCCTTTTTGATACTGGCGCATCGCATTCATTCATTGCAAGAGCATTTGTAGTGAAAAACAGACTCACCACTGAAACTATTGGATGTCCTATAAAGGTAAGTTCTCCGGGTGGAGAAATGGTAGTAAATTCAGGGTGCCGACAGATCATCCTAGAAATTGGAAAACACAAGTTCCCGATTAGTTTAATAATCCTAGAGTCCCAAGGATTAGATGTCATATTAGGGATGGACTGGTTGACCCGTTATGAAGGGGTGATTGATTGTGCCAAGCGGTCTGTTATGCTTACCACCCCAGAAAAGAAAAGGATCAGGTTCAAGTCTGACTTTGAACCCAAGGTTAATTCTCTTAAGGGGTTAGCCTAGACAGTGTGCCAATAGTAAAGGAATACCCAGATGTGTTCCTCGAATAATTACCTGGCATGCCACCAGATAGGGATGTAGAGTTCCTAATAGACCTACTACCAGGAACGGGGCCTATAGCAAAGAGACCCTATAAGATGTCAGTTGACGAGTTAAAAGAACTCAAGAAGCAATTAGGAGAACAACTGGAAAAGGGATTTATCCAACCAAGTTCATCATCTTGGGGAGCACTAGTCTTGTTTGTTGAAAAGAAGGACCGAAGACAGAGGCTATGCATAGATTATCGTTCACTTAATGAGGTGACCATAAAGAATAAATACCCCCTGCCTAGAATAAATGACCTCTTCGATCAACTAGAGGGAGCATATGTGTTCTCAAAAATTGATCTCCGATCAGGATACTTTCAACTAAAGATTAGAGAACATGACATACCCAAGACTGCATTCACCACTAGATATGGGTTGTATGAATATACAGTGATGCCGTTTGGATTGACTAACGCACCAGCCTATTTCATGAACATGATGAATAAAGTATTCATGGAATTCCTTGACAAGTTCGTAGTGGTATTCATCGATGATATATTGGTATATTCCAAAAGCAACAAAGAACATGAGGAACATCTACGCCTGATTCTAGAGAAACTCCGGGAACATAAACTTTACGCCAAGTTCAGTAAATGTGAATTCTGGCTGAACGAAGTGGGTTTTCTTGGGCACATAGTATCTAGAAATGGTATAGCTATTGATCCAGCAAAAGTGGCAGCTGTGACAGAATGGGAACCTCCTAAATCAGTTAAAGAAGTCCGTAGTTTCCTTGGTCTGGCAGGGTACTATCGGAAGTTCATTGAAAACTTCTCTAAGATAGCAAAACCCATGACTGATCTGCTAAAGAAGGAGAAGAAGTTTAATTGGACAGAAGCTTGTGAAACCAGCTTTCAGGAATTGAAAAAGAGACTGGTGTCAGCACCAGTGTTATCTTTGCCAGATCTTGAGAAAGATTTTCAGGTCTATTGTGGTGCATCTCACCAAGGACTGGGAGGTGTACTAATGCAACAAGGTAAAGTTGTAGCCTATGCATCAAGGCAACTCAAAAATCATGAAGTAAATTATCCTACTCATGATCCAGAGTTGGCATCAGTTGTGCATGCACTAAAAACATGGAGGCATTATCTTATGGGAAAGCGTTGTGAAATGTTCACCGATCACAAGAGTTTGAAATATAATTTTACACAAAAAGAGCTCAACATGAGGCAAAGAAGATGGCTAGAACTTATCAAGGACTATGACTTAAGTTTGCAATACCATCCTGGAAAGGCAAATGTTGTAGCCGATGCATTAAGCCGCAAGGTTTATGTGAATGGCCTCAACAAAGGAGAGTTGCCGGAGGAGTTGTGTGCCCATTTTAGAGAGCTGAGACTCGAAATTGTGCCTGAAGGGTACCTTGCATACTTGGAGGTGCAGCCCACACTAATGGATAGAATTCAAGAAGCCCAAAAGTTGGACAAAGAAATAGATGAAATCAAAAGCAAAGTTAATGAAGGAAAGGCAAAAGGATTCCATGTAGATGAACAAGGAATCTTATGGTACGAAAAACGTATCTGTGTTCCACAGGATCTAGAACTGAAGAAGTTGATCTTACGAGAAGCTCACAATTCACCATATTCAATTCACCCTGGCAATACCAAGATGTATATGGATGTTAAGGGAAGATTTTGGTGGAATGATCTAAAGAAAGATATAGCGGAACACATTGCTCTATGCGACGTGTGTAGTCGTGTAAAGGCAGAACATCAAAAACCGGCAGGACTATTGCAACCTCTACCAATACCTGATTGGAAATGGGATAAAATCGGTATGGATTTCATCACTGGACTAGCAAGGACTAGATCAGGATACGATTCCATATGGGTTATCGTTGATCGCTTGACAAAAGTGGCCCATTTCATACCAGTAAAGACCACTTATACAAGTGCAAAGTTAGCCAAGATTTACATGAACAGAATTGTATGTTTGCATGGAGTACCTAAGAGTATCGTATCTGACAGAGGGACTCAATTCACTTCACACTTCTGGCGACAACTTCACGAATCACTGGGTACTCGGTTAGAATTCAGCGCTGCATTTCATCCGCAAACAGATGGGCAGACAAAAAGGACCAATCAAATATTAGAGGATATGCTGAGAGCATGTGCGTTAGATTATGGATCCAGTTGGGATGAAAGTCTACCGTACACAGAGTTTTCTTACAATAACAGTTATCATTCAAGCATAGAAATGGCTCCATTTGAATTCCTTTATGGAAGGAAGTGAACTGCACCATTGCTATGGAATGGAGTAGGAGAAAGAAACTTGTTCGGGCCAGACCTAATCAAAGAGGCCGAGGAGAAAGTCAAGATGGTGAGAGATAGGCTAAAGGTAGCTCAGTCTCGGCAAAAGAGCTATGCTGATCCAAAACGTAGAGAAGTTACCTATGAGATCGGTGATAGGGCTTACCTCAGGGTGTCACCACTTCGTGGTGTCAAGAGATTTGGAATCAAGGAAAACTAGCACCACGCTATGTAGGGCCTTTCAAGATTTTGAGTCGCAAGGGAGAAGTGGCATATGAGATAGAATTACCAGAATCTTTGTTAGCAGTTCATAATGTATTCCATGTCAGTCAGCTGAAAAAGTGTCACCCAGAGATGGAAGAAACTTCGTTGAAAGACACTATACCATTGGAGGAAGTTCAGCTAGATAATGATCTCACTTATGAAGAGAAACCTATTAAGATTCTGGAGAATGCAGAAAGAATTACCCGTACCAAGACCATCAGATTCTGCAAAGTGCAGTGGAACCATCACACTGAATCAGAAGCAACCTGGGAGCAAGAGGATGAACTTCAGAGAGATCACCCTCACCTATTTGCTAGCCAACCTGAATCTCGAGGGCGAGATTCATCTTAAGGGGGTTAGATTTGTAACATCCCAAATTTTTTCATTTGAAAATCATCATTAGTGCATTCAAATCAGCATGGCATGTACTACATTGCATTAGACTTGTCCTCCAAAAATTTGGTGAAATTTTGAGACTTTTGGAGCACATTTGCTAATTCAAACAAAAACTAGAAAATAAATTTGAATAGAAAAAGAAAAGGAGGGAAAGAATTCAAACCAGCAGCAACAGCAATCTGGCCTTTGGCCCAATCTGGCCCAATAGCCCACCTGGGCCACTCCTCCCCTTCTCTGTTTTTCTGCACGCCCAGCAACCTACCCCCTCTCGCTGACAGATCGGCCCCACGCCATGTCACCCCACCACCCCGTCGTCTTCAACCCCGCCGTCGAGCAACCCCCCCTTCTCAGCCGTTTTCGAATCGATTCGATTCCGGCCGTTTCTCACAGTAAATCCCCCCAGCGATTACTCCTACTTAATCCTCACCCCCTCCTCGTCATTTTCCCCTAGTCGCCACCCCCAGAGAGCCCCCAGGCTCCCCAAATTTCGAGCTCGGACGCCGCTCACTGACGGCAACTCTGGCGACGATTCCGGTGAGTCCAGGACGCCCGGTGCCCTCCCCTCCGTCTCATCTATTTCACCATGTCCTAGCGCACCTACTGACCGAGCCACGTGTTTTCTCATGCCCCAGATGGACGACACGGACCAAGTCCGGCGAACTCCTCTGCCGCCGCCGGCAATCGCTTGTTCCGGTGAAGGTAGGGTTTCCGCCGCCCCTTTTTGGGCTCTGCTAGGTCGTGCTGATCCGTGCGCATCGCACTGACCCCCTTGCTGGCTGGTTTGAGCCCAGGTCGTCATCTCCGTCCCTGAGCCGTGAGTTCCGCCAGCAACGCAACTCCGGCGAGGGATCAGGGCCCAGCCAGAGCACCCCCCATGCCACGGTAACCTCCATCGAGACCGCCACGACCTCCCCGACCTCTGGTACGTGTCCACCGACTCCGTGCCCCTGTAGAACCACCGAACCGCCGTCAGCCAATGCTTCGCCGCCGCGCGCAGCTGGTCAGCGCCGCCCGTTCCCGGCCAGGTCCCAGGGACCGTTAGATCTCGCGTCTGCGGCTAGGATTAGAACGCAGACGAAGCGGTATGGGTTAATCAGATCCGTCCGCAGTCACTTAAGATCTGACGGCGCACAGCGATCGATCCGGCCGAACCGGTACCAACCAATAGGAAAGCGCCACGTCGCCAGACTATTTCGTTTAAATAGAAAATTAGACTGATTTAGTATTTAACTTAGAAATTCGATAACTTTTGATCCACCAATCAGAAAAATACAAATTTGGTGTCTATGGATTCAAAAAAATGAGACCTTTTTTATGGAGGCCTTGTTTCACACTTTTGCCTCTGAAAAATTGGAATTATAGGCAGAACCTTTTTAGGAGTATTTTGCTCACAAAAATTGTTCTCTAATTTATTTTTGAGTATTTCTTATGCATTTAGATGAGGTATTCTATCCTCAGTACTGTAGACTCTAAATTATAGAGTTGTGATCATATCATTGCACTTTGCATGCATTCATGTTTTTGTAATGTTTTATTGATTGAATTATTGTTGTTGTATTAATCTTGTGTAGATTGTGTGGATTGTGAAGTTTGTTGTTGTGAGGATTGTACCTATTCCCCTAGCTACCAAGGCAAGTGATATTTCATCCCATGTCCTATTATTTTCACTATTGCACTAGTGATATTTTGGTAGATCTTAACATGATAGAATTATTCCTATGTTACTATACTATGCTATGCTATCCTATAGATTATATCTTGGTAGTATTCCCTAGTTAAAGGACTTTGTATGCTAGAATGCTTAGCTATGCTAGTAGAATTTGTGGGTGGAAAATACATATCAATATAGTATGGAAAGATTTTTTTTTGTTTGACTAAGAAAACAACTATTATTAATGAAACACCTGGGTGGATTGGGACTTGCTTGGATTATGTTGAGTGGTTACTCAGGGGCCATGTCTATGGTCAGCTGGTGTATCACACTTGTGGATGGCCACCCAGGAACAAAGAGATTGGAGACATTCTTGTCATGAAGCTTCTAGTGCAACCACATGGCATATGGGCTCTGCCTTGACCAACTAAGTTGCAAGAACTCAGCTAGACGGACAGAAAGTGGTAGATGTGATAGGATGGAACGCGTCCGTGGTGGTCTGAGGGATTTCTTCTGAAAGGTCTTGTCTCGATGCATGTCGAGTCCTGTGGGGAAAGTGCACCACCTCTCGAGAGGGTAAAACTAAGTACTTAGCCGTATCCCCGGTCATGGACAACTTCTGAGCCTCAATACAGTGAAGTAGTTCAATAATCTCCTCATCCAAATTTCTCAAAGTTAAAACTTGTGGGTGAACATGGGTAATGGTTCAAGTGATGTCTATCATTGGTACCTTGTAGCTTGAATGAAAAACTTCTCCAAAAGTTATAAGTTAAACTAATTTTTGCAAAGCTAGCCATAACCCCACTTAGCCATATACTCATGTAGTGGTTGGATTATACTAAGTATCTTTGGTATCACTTGCCAATACAATTCCAAATGTATTGACCCTTGTGGCTGTAACTTATTATGTTGCAGGATACTCTGATGATGAGTATGGTTGCGGGTCTACACTCGACATGCTTTCCTGTGGCACATGAAGACTAAAGACTCTATTATTATTATGCTATGTATTGACAACTTGTGTCTTAGCCTTGGGCTAAGTGAGTTGTAAGAACCATTATACTCCTAGATGTGCGATGTAATAATGACCTTTGTTTCTGTGTACTACATCTTAAACTGTGGGTGCTAGCATTTCGATCCAGGGACTAGCACTGCAATCACAGGGATCTTACCTTATCAAGGTGAGATCTTACACTGAGGAATTAATGGCTAAAATAAGTAAGAACTATGAAGATTGGACTCCTCCTAAACAAGCTATACCTGAAGTAATTGTACCTGAACCTACTATTCCGGTGCCTATTCCAACATCAAAGAAGAGGGGAGTTATTGAATTAAATGATGAAGTGATGAAGGAAGCTAAGAAATGTCTTAAGGAGAACGGAATTAAAGCTGCAGATGTCAAGAATTTACCTCCTATAGAAGAATTATGTAAGCCTATTCCCTACTCATCCACTATTGAGGTACACTCTCTCCAACACTTTGATGAAGGTGATATCCCTTACTCTAAACCTCCTGATCAATTCTTAGAAGAATTTGATATCTTTATAGTTAAGCAAGATAATTTTAATAAAAGGGTGCACAATCATCTAATGGAAAACACTAGAGCTATTGTTGAGTTGAAAAATATTGTGGAAAGAACCTCTAATGATGTTAAAATGATTGTTAAACACTTTCAAATGGTTCAAACTCAAATAGAACAACTCGTTAAAGTGCAAAAAGACTTGCTAGTTAATGCTGCTAAAGAAAAACATGGTTATGAAATTAGAACTAGAAGTGGTGCTGCTACCCAGGATCCTCTTTATCCTGAGGGGCATCCCAAAAGAATTGAGCAGGATTCTCAACAAGCTGAAAATATTGGTTCTACTCGTAAGAAAAGGAAAAAGAAACATAAAACTGTTGTCGAACCCTCTAAACCTACTATAGATCCTAATAGTATATCTATCTCTGATGCTAAAACTGAAAGTGGTAATGAAGAAAATGAAGTTCCTAATGAAGAAAAAGTTGAAGAAGAACCTAAAAACCACACTAAGAATACTAAATACACTAAAGAAGATTTTATTGCTAAGAAACATGGTAGTGAAAGAGAACCTTGGGTCCAAAAACCTATGCCTTTCCATGATAAGAAACACAAGTCAAAGGAAGATGAACACTATAATAAGTTTTGTGAGTGAATGAAACCTTTATTCCTGCAAATTCCTTTGACTGATGCTATTAAACTGCCTCCTTACTCAAAGTATATGAAGGATATTGTCTCGAATAAAAGGAAGATCCCTAATGAAGAAATCTCTACTTTGCTTGCTAATTATTCCTTTAATGGTAATGTTCCAAATAAACTTGGAGACCCAGGGATTCCAACTATCCCTTGCTCTATTAAGAACATTCATGTTAGAACTGCTTTGTGTGATTTGGGAGCTAGAGTTAGTGTTATGCCTTTCTCTCTCTATAAGAGGCTTCAACCTAGAAAAATCAATACCAACTGATATATCCTTGCAAATGGCTGATAAATCTACCACTGTTCCTGTTGGTATATGTGAGGATGTACCTGTTGAAGTGGCTCATAATTGCTTGATATTAACTGATTTTGTTGTGCTTGAAATGCCTGAAGATGATAATATGTCTATTATTCTTGGGAGACCTTTTCTTAATACTGCAGGAGCTGTTATTAATTGTAATCAAGGAAAGGTGACCTTTAATGTTAATGACAAGGAACATACTGTCTATTTACCCAAGAAGATTGAAAGGACTTATGGTTTGAATTCAATTGAACATGTTGAGGGCATTCAAGTTGGAGAAATATATTGTCCCATACCAAGAGAAAAATTTGAAACTATTATGATTGGGACCATTGCTATCAAGGTTGAGGTAACATAATCATTAGTGGGATACAAAGTTTTGTCTCATATGGAATTGTTTTGGTAACAAGACCTGATCAACCTTGTTAACAAAAGGATTTCATTGAACAAAACAATGTTTTCACCGTGATTATCCCCGTTTACTTCTAGTCTATCCATTTTAGTTTTTGCTTTCGTTTAGTTTTCTTTTTGTTGTTAGTTGCTTGCATTTTAGAGTGTCCTAGAACTTCTGTAGTTCTAGCCTTGTTTGGTCATGGCATCATTTCCAAAAAAAATCTGTCTGTCAGAAAATCATTCTTCTATACCTGAAAAATGCCCAAAAATAAAGTGTCTCGAAAAATTCCAGAAAATTCATATTAAATTTTTACGTGAAAAAGGGGAAGAGGAGTGCCTGGGAGGTACCATAGGGACCCACCAGACAGCCACACCACCTGGTGGCGCGGCCTGCCCTGGGTGGCGCCATGCCCCGGTGTGGGCCACCCCTGGCCCCCCACTAACTCTCTCACCCGCCACTTTCTTCTCTCTCCCGAGCAAGCTCTAGTTCATTTCTCAAAATCGCGTTCTTGCTGTGCTTGCTCTCAATTTTTTCGATCTCCTTCCTCAGCCCATCTTTCTTGCTGAAATTTGGAGCATTTTTTCCCTTGTATGTGACTCCTCCCTTTGTCCAAGTAGATTTGTCTTTAGTGGATTATATCTTGAGTATTTTGCTGTTGTAGGTGACAGGTTATGAGAGCTTGTAAGCTTGTTTGATGCTTAGATTTATAGTTTTGATGCATGTTTAGGCCTCTTACAAGTCCCTATGAGTAGTACCCTTCATTATATTTACTTTGCAATCACTTGTTTAATAGGTGTTTAAATTTCAGAATACCAAGCATGAACAACCATACATTTGGAGAGATATTTGAGAGTGATGCACCTAGGAGGTCGAGGCCCTCAAGATCAGCCTCTCAGTTTAGGCCATCTTACAATGAAGATCTCATTGCAACCTGTATTGGTAATGAAAGGGATGATGGGGATGCTCACCCATCTACTTTTCCTTGTTTTACTTTCTTACAAGCTGTAGGGATTCTTGATGATTTCTTGATACTGATTGAGAGGGTCGGTTTGACCTCATATATGCAAGATGAGAGTGAGCAATACGCTATGCTCACTAAAACCTTTGTTGAGAGCTTCACGTTTACTAACACATCCTATCAGTCAACTGTGTCTTTCAAAATTTATAATCTGCCCTTTACCATGCCATTGGAAAGATTTTGCAGTATTGTAGGTGTAAGCATGACAGGGACCGTGAAGAAAATTCAAGGGCGACCCGCTGATTTGCTAGAGCTTTACCGAGGGGTGACCAATGATGATGACCGCGTGGCGCAATGCGAAAAGATAAGAAATATCCAACTCCTTGCTCTTAGATACTTTGCATATTATCTTGCTACTAGCGTACTTGGTAGGACGAACACAATATCTCCAACTATCATTTACCCTTCCTTGCTGCTCCGCTTAACAATGATACTCGGTACAATCTTGGCCCGCTTATTGCTCGTCGCCTAGCTGCTAGGGGGCCTATCTATGGGGGCATCATTACCTCGCGTATGGTCAATGCATTAGGTCTTTCAGTGGACCCCAATGATACTGTACTGGCACCACAGAGGCTTGACCTTGTTGCTATGAAAACTCATCACTTTGTCACTGCTACTTCTGATTTGAACAGTCTAGTATATAGGATGCTTTTCACTGACGGGGATGAGAGGGATATCCCTTTGCAATAACCTTCTTTGTTTAGTGTTCACAGGAGACCGTGGTCGCGCTCCAAGGAGGAGGTGGACAAGAAGCTTCGCTTGCTGGGTTTCCACGAGCAGCACCAGGAGGATGTACCCTCCTATGACTACTCCGCACACTATGGATGGACGTACTCGAGCTCGCACCAGAACGAGGGGACCTCCTCGTCATACTACGGTGACACATCATCCTGGCCGGCTTCGGATTGATACCCACTTAGGCCAAAAGCCTAAGCTTGGGGGAGGTACGCCGACACCACACTCATCT
Source organism: Avena eriantha (assembly GCA_910589775.1). NCBI lineage: Eukaryota > Viridiplantae > Streptophyta > Magnoliopsida > Poales > Poaceae > Avena > Avena eriantha. Next base: position 507,178,305 of record OU342742.1, read on the forward strand.
CCTTATCATGTTGCGTCGGTACTTTGTATATTCATGTTTCATTCTCTTTTTAGTTTTCGTTCTTTCTTTGCTTTTGCTTTCTAAAACACAAAAAGACCAAAACTATTTCTGTTGTTTCTCTTGGGTTTGCTTCTTTTTTTTCCTTGGTTTGCTTTTCCCTTTTGCTTTTTTGAACTATTCGAAAAAACCCAAAAAGATTTTGCTTTGCTTGTTTTTCCTCTTTGGTTCTTGTTTTAAAAATCGAAAAGAACAAAAATATGTGTCGTTCTTCTTTGGCTTTGTGAGTTTGTTGCAGGGTTCATCAGTCCTCAGTGGATATTGGTTTCATATTCTTATTCAAGCCACACAAGTAAAGAGCAATAATGATGATTAATGACAACTTGAGGCGTGGTAAGAGGTTGGTAACGAACTCTATTTGTTTTCATTTTTGTACATATACTCATCACTATGGGCATGCTTAGTCCATTCGTGTAAGGTGTATGTTATCTTTGGATGCTTAGTAGTTCTTGCTTTCGTATGATTAGCTCCAGCTCGCTAATAGTTTGTAGCATGTCTTATGAATGTTTGCTTGCATTGCTCTATTCATAAATTTGTATGACACCGTGGTATCCTCCTCTGAATGTTTCATTTGAATTGACTTGGCACATGCTCATGCATGCACATGACTGTAATAATCAGTTAAGCCTTGATGAATTATTTTGCCTTGAGGATCTTGAATCACTTTCATGCCATGATTAGTCCTGTTTTGTTGCAAGCATGATTATGACAGCTATTGCTCTCTCGTTTGTCACTCCCTTACTATTGCTAGCCTTCACTTCCACTGAGTATTTTACTCATGTTTCCAACTCCCTTAAACCAAATATTGCCAAAGTGTCCACCATACCTACCTATTAGCATCATTTCCTACTCCCGTGCATATACATTATGCCTTGTTTTCTTCCGAATAAGATGTTTGCTTGTTATGAGAAAGTTAGTTAGTAAAGCTCTCACGAACTTGATGGCACACTTTATTTTCCACACTTAATAAACCCGAACCATTGTGACTATCCATGAAATTTATATGCTTGCAAATTATAGGCTGGGGATTAGCAGAACCGTGTTGTCACGGGGAACATTTTCAACACTTCTAAATATATACCCAGTTGATACCATGCTCTTTTGTGTGCGGATGTCGTCGGTGTGAAATAAAAGGGGAGCTTGTAAGTCCATGGAGTTATGTATGTGTGTTAGAGAAACGCCTGGGCCGCTGGTCTAATCCATGCTGACATGGTGGAAACCTGCAGCATAACCATAATGATATCTATGAAGCATCCTTCTTATAAAAAAAGAGAGATAGCTATTGAGAAAAAGAAAAAAAATAGATTTATGAAAAGAGGAAAGAGAGAAAAAAGCACCATTTTCCCATGGTAAATAAGAAGATTGCTGAGATAATCATTGTCTGCTTGCCTTGTCATTTTGATATGGGGATTCTTATGTATCATCGGGCAAGGGGTACCCCGTTGGCGGTTCTCTATGATACGCACATATTTACAATGACAAGAACTTACCGGTAACTAAAGTTGAGTAGCATGAGGAGCGGCCCTCGTACTCAAGGGACATGGGATTTTCAGTTTATAGTCTGTCAAGCATATAACTCAGATTGGACCTCACTTTCACCTTAATCACATTAAAGATGCTTATGATAGGGGAAATGAGAGCTCAAAGTAATGAGTACCATACTTTCAGCATTTGGAAGCTTTTCAAACTATTCAAAACCTTTTTCTTTTACTTGTTGAGTCTCCATATACTCTTTGAGCACCTTCTTGAGAGCATAGTTGTCATTCTTTGTGTTTGTCTCATTACTTGATTATTTGTGTTATGACTTTGATGCTTGTATCTTTGACATCTTTACTTCTAGTCTTCACTTGGATTTCAGAGGTGCCTTGGCATTCATAATCAAAAGCAAGCGAGATACCACTCTATCATACCTTGTTATGAGCATTGTAATGTTGCTTATGTTTAAGCTTCATGCAACTTATTATTTTTGAGTTGGAATCTCTTCATAGCTTGCAATGACTATTAAGTAGACTCAGTAGCATACTCTTTATTATGAATTGCTTAAGTAGTTGATCACATGCTGAGAATATATACATCATATGAAGCAAATGTGTTCGTGAAAGTTCTTTTATTGCACTCAGTTTTCAACTGAACTGCTTGAGGACAAGCAATAAGCTAAGCTTGGGGGAGTTGATACGTCCAAAATGTATCTCCTTCCTCGAACACTTTTTCTATTATTTCTCCTCTAAACTTGTGTGATTTGGATGCGACTAACACGGACTGACGCTGTTTTCAGCAGAATTGCCTTGGTGTCTACTTTTTATGCAGAAAATCAACTTTCAGGAAAAATCCTGGAAAATATGCCAAAAATCCTATTTCACCAGAAGACTCCCGGAGCCAGAATAGGAGACAAAGGGACGCTGGGCCCAGGCCACACTACCTGGCCGCGCGGGCAAGCCCAGGCCGCACCAGGGGTGGTGTGGCCGCCCCAGGCTGCCCCTCGGTCTCCCTCTTCACCTATAAGTTTCCTTTTGACCTAAAAGCTCAGGGGGTTCGACGTTTTTCCAGAAGGAGTTCCGCTTCGCTGCCACCACCAGATTCCACGAAACAGCACCAGAAACTCCGTTCTGGCACCCTGACAGGACGGGGAATTGGAGGAGATCATCACCATCATCATCACCATCGCTTCTCCATCGGCCATCCATGTTTCCCCCATCTATGAGTAAGTAATCCCCCGCTGTAGGCTATGGGGATGGTAGGGATTGGATGAGATCGTTCATGTAATGGCATCAGATTGTTAGGGCATGGTGCCTAGTATCTTTTATTAGTGCTTTATGACTTTGATGCGACTTGTTGTGCTTAATGCTTGTCACCAGGGCCCAAGTGCCATGATTTCAGATCTGAACATGTTATTGATTCATTATAATAGTATTGTTTATGGTCTTATCTACAAGTTGTATACACACATTGTTGTCCAGAACCAATGGCCCCAAAGTGACAGAAATCGGGATAACCGGAAGGAATGGCTTCGATGTGAGGATCACATGTGTTCACGGAGTGTTAATGCTTTGCTCCGGTGCTCTATTAAAAGGAGCACCTTAATTGCCAGTAGTTCCCTTGAGGCCCCGCTGCAAACGGGGTGGCAGGACAAAAGATGTTGTGCAAGTTCTCATTGCGAGCACGTATGACTATATATGGAACACATGCCTAGGATTATCTAGTACTGGGATGCTTTATCTTATTTATCTGCAATTTCCCTATGTTCTGATTGCTATGTGAATTGTCTTGTCCATGCAACACCCGTCCATTTATCCCTATGCCTACCGCACTCGAATCCCACTGTTTATTGCTATTGTTACTGTTGTCTTTATTTTACTACTGCTACTTTACTATTGCTACTACAAAACTGTTGCTACTGATAAACTGTTCCAAGCAAGATTGTTTCTAGGTGTAGCTGAATTCACAACTCAGTTGTTCAGGCTTATAAATATTCTTTGGCTCCCCTTGTGTCGAATCAATAAATTGGGGTTCACTTCCCTCGAAAATACTACGATACACCCCCTATACTTGTGGGTCATCAAGACTATTTTCTCACAGCGCCTCGGTCTCCTCAAGCATCAGAAAGGCCCAGTAAGCAGTGCACATTGTTGCGAGAGAGAAGGTGTGGATGTGTGGATGGACATGGGTATATTATTTTTTGTGAATATTTTGGTATATTATATGTATTTTTCTATTTTTTAAATAATAAACTATATTTTCCAACAGTTGTACTAAATATAATATTGGTTAAACAATAAATTATTTCATTTAAGTTGTAATAGAGTATGATAATATATTACATTATAGATCTTTTTTCTGAAAATTTTGATATATAATACATAATTTTCTGAAAACTATACACCAGTTTTCATTTTGGCACCAAAAAACACTTTAGCCCCGGTTTGTAATACCAACCGGGACTAAATTACAAACCGGGACTAAAGGTACCTTTAGTCCCGGTTGGTATTACAAACCGGGGCTAAAGGGGTACGCCCCGCATGCGAAAAGCGGCGGCCGAAAACTCTTTAGTCTCTATCCCGGTTCCTGATACGAATCGGTGAGCCCCATATTCAGCTTCATCCCGCTGCCGCCGTCGTGGAGTCTGGAGGAGGAGCTCACCATGTGTAGGAGGATTTCACCACCGCCTGAGGAGAATCTCGCCGCCGCCCGCACCGTCCCTCCCGCTGCCCGGACCATCCCTCCCACCGCCCGCACCGTCCGTCTATCGTGCCGAGGTGGGAGCTCACGTAGCCGCCGCCAATCGAGGAGGAGCTCGCCGCCACCCGCACCGTCCGTCCCACCGCACCATGCCACCCCTTCAGGTGAGGTCTCTCGATCTAATTAGTTAGTTAGTTTAGGTTTAGGGATTAGTTTAGGTTTAGGGGTCAGTTAATTAGCTAGGTTTATTACTTTAGTTTAGTTAGGTTAGTTTAGGTTTAGGGGTTGGGATTAGTTCATTAGGTTAGTTTAGATTTAGGGATTATTTAGGGTTTAGTTTAGGTTTAAGGGTTTATTAGTTCAGTTTAGTTTTAGTTAATTAGGACATCTATCAAAATGAATGAAGTCCTTTCCTAGGTCTACGCCTTTGAGGTCTAATGTTCTTAGATGTATAGAGGCAAGAAGCGGGCAGTTTATGTTGAGATATGAATCGCCACTGACATGAAGTGTGACCGCACAAACTTGGCACATGACGGCAAAGCGGGTCTATAGTTTCAGATACGTTTAGGTTTAGGTTTAGTGTAGGTTTAGGTGTTAGTTAGGTTTAGGTTTATAGTTTAATTAGTGCGAGATAGTGGAGACATGTTCAGGGCCCGCTTGTGGCGGCGGAACAGGAACCTATGTTAGGTTTAGGGTTAGTGTTAGGGCAATTACTTAGTGGTTTAGGTTATGGGCTTAATTTAATGTTTATGGTCAGGGATTGTAACACCCTCGAATCGGCCCTATGCAAGTTTTAGCAATTCCCGCCAAACCTGCATAGAAACGATTCAAAGATGCCCAACAGGCACTTGTGTGCAGGTGGAAAACAAAGTAATAACATTACACAATAGTCCACGATGGAACCCATAGAAACATATATATATACAACAACGACTCCATCAGTCAAAAATACAGATATACAATACAAAGATCCGAATCACCTTGAAACGATACAACATCCGAGTACGGATAAGATGCAAATGGGGCTAAGAGCCCTGAAGAATAACCAATGGCGTCCATAACCCTGCCCAGGCCAAGCCATAAGCGTAACCCTGCTAACGACGTCGATCGCAAACCTGCTAAAACAAAAGGGGGTGCCGACAAAGGGCAAAGGAAAGAGAGGAGCGTCAGTACTAAGGCCAGTACACGGCGAGTCTAGGATTCGGCGGCTCTTGCCTACATAGGTATGGTGGACTGAAGCGCCAGCGCAGCTTGCACTAAACAACCTATAGAGACTTGGTAAAACTGGTGGCTATCAGAGAGGGATAAGAAAGGCCTATTCGGATCCATCCTGATGCTAACACCAAACATACCCATCCTAGAATTCCCCTTTGAGAACAAACGAAGAAGTCATACCGAGGAAACTTACACAGTTGGAAATTTTATTCATTCCATTATAGTTACAACGCTTACTAGTCAAATTCATATAGCTTGAGTCATCCTGATAGCATAAGTAGTTGGCAGTTTTAGTTAACCGTTCTGTTGTAGTTGCAATACTTACTAGGCAGGTATAACATGAATTGATACACCCAATTCCACCAGTTGTTGGCACTTTTATTATCCATTCCATTGTAGTGAAGCTGATTGCTAGTCACATATATTAAGTCAAATTCACAACACTACTTTAGTTATAGTTGTCTATGATCGAGATACTGTGCTCCAAGTCATCCATAACCGCGGACACGGCTTTCAGAAAGATTTACCCTACAGGGGTGCACAAATAGCAACACACACACGATCAACCTCGGGAAGAACCAAATAAAAAGCAACGAGGCCTCGCGACAAAGCATTCATTTGATTCATAAATCATTTCAGGGGGCCACCCCACTAAGCTACTCGCAACGAAGTTAGCCTGCTCCGAGATAGACCTAGGGTTTGTGTAGACAGCAGTAAACGACTGGGAACCCGAAAGTGTGACTAGGCTTGGCGATACAGCAAAAATGTGTCACGATCCAAAACAGTATAGGTGCTCCACGCACAATCGTAAATAAAGAAGTAAAGCATGGCATAGGTACAAGATAGTAATAAAGTCCCAAACTAGTTTGTGGCCCAAAGAAATAAAGTGTGAATCAAGCTCAGGCAAAGGGGGATTCATAGAGTCTCCCGTATGTGGATAGTGCGAATAGTCAAGGAACAGGTATCAAGTACTCGGGACCTACGGGAGACAAGTGAGCGTGGAAGATCCAAATATTAGCTATTGCCCACCGGTGCCTCTGCATTAGTTATATCTATTCTCAGTATTTTAATATCAAGTTGTAATTAAAGTCATGATCATCTCCACCATTAAGCATGTGCCAACCCTCCAACAACGGTGGAAAAACAACGACACGAAGCAGCACCTGAGCAAGCAACTACGACTCGCAAGGCCGACTATCTATCAAACAACATGCAATAGGATGAGTCCAAGGCAATATAAAGGCTACAAGGAATATAAATGGTGCACAGAAACTAAAGCATCACAAAACGGATAGCAATAGACCAACATGATGAAGTAAAGACTATAAATGCAAAATAGGTAGAAAGGGGGAGATTGTTCGCCTGGGAAACACTGCCAAAGATACATTATCTGAAGAACTTGTCGATACTCGCATCAACTCAGCGGTCTAATCTGTGAAGAAGCAAAGCACTAAAAGAAACACTAGATGCAATATTTAATACTACGGCAGAAGATCGGGCATGATGCATGTATGATGTATGACATGGCAAAGATGCGATGCAACTAGGAAATATTAAGCGTAACCGGGGTCCCGAGAAATTAATTGTATGATTGAAGTTGTTTAGATACCCCCACAATTTAAATGTTACATTAACAAGGCAAAACATGGCATCAGTCCGCTACACAAATTTAAATGGAGCCAATATAAGACTAGAATAGCCCGCATATAGTCTCCATATTTACTTATCAGGTGAGTCGACAAAACACCCCTAAACAAATGAATATGTATGTGAGAATGAACAATTTAATATGCAACAAGTGAAATATCATATATTATAAAAATAGGGGTATCGGAAAAGGGGGTCATACATCAAGGTCCGAAGATCTTGGGGGTTCGGGTTTGGTCTTTGAGGTCTGGGATCGAGGTCTTCGGTCTCCGTGAAGATCTTGTCGTACCGCCGTCTTTGGTTCCATGTTGGTGTGTTCGGGGACCCGGCCTCGATGTTCTGTGTCGAACTTGAATGGTCACCAGCAGCTCATCGGGAGACCTTGGTGTTCATGATAGCCGTTTTCTCGTGTGTCCGTGATGAAGCCTTGAAATTCCACCCTGAACTATGGCGATGGACTTGATTTGGGAATCGAGGTCAAACTTGCTTATTGGCGTGGGACTTCGTTTCCAAAGGCATCAACATACTCTGGATACCGATCAATCTTCATCGGGTCAGCAACTCCCTATCACCATCTCTCCATGTATCCATAGATTCTGACGTATATGCACTGTTTTAATAGGACAACTAGCACATCATAGCGAAGCGGTCAAACGGAGGTTAGGGAGTGGCAGAGAAACGACCTGGCCGCGTCGGGGCTCGTACGCGAGCGTGGTCGCTGGCGGAGGAACACCACAACAAGGGGAGACGGGAGGCGCCGGTCGCCGGGCTTGGCGATGCGGACCCCGAGGCGGCACTATGACGCGCGGCGGAGGAGGGGAGGGACGAGGGCAAGGCCAGGTGTGGCGGCGGCACTCAGGAGATGGGTGACAAGGGCCCACGAGCGTGTGGGGCTCGAGCTTGAGCGGCCGGAGACGCAGGCAACGGCGAACTCCGAAGAGACACCCGCGGAGCAACGGGCGGCACGACGATGAGGAAGGAGGCCTCAGTCGGAGAGCTCTACGAGGCGGCGGTGCTCTTCAGGGCAAGGCGGTGGTGCCCTTCAGGGCGAGGAGGTGGTCGATGCTCACTCGCTTGGCTGCGGTAGAGCTCGCGGGAGGTGCCGGACATGGCTGCCAGGAGCAGCGGCACGACAAGGCAGAGGAGGCGGCCGCGTGGAGGAGAACCAGGGGAGCAGGGTTGCGATGCGAGGTGGAACAGGAGCGCAGGGTCGGCTCCAGCAAGGCGGTGATGCGGCCCATGGCGCCGAGGTGAGGAGGCGCCTAGCGGCGGGTTCGCTCGACGGTGAGGAGAGGCGCTGCACGTGGGATGTACGCGAGTGGGGACTTGGTCTCGCGGGGAGACAGATAGAGCGAGGCAAGGGCCGCACGATGCGTTGGTGGGTCCCACGGGGTGTAAGGGTCCGTTTCATCGGGCAGGGGCGAGCGGGAGCGTGTCGGTCGCTGGGTGGTTGGTGGAGCGTCCCAGGGGTCCAGGCGGTGTGCCGTGCGAGGCAGGGTTGCTGGCGGCGCGGTGTGGGTGCTGGGTAGGTTAGGGTTGGATATTAGGGTTTGGTCTAGATTAGGGTTTGGGGTAGTAGTTGGCCAGCTGGGCTTTCAGGTCTGCCGGGTTGCCTCCCCCAGAAAAATAGTTTTATTTATATATTTTTTTGTGTTTTATTTAAAAGACCTTTTGTAAATTATTTTTAGACAAAACAAAAATATCTGGAAGAGACCGGGGTTTTGTTTTGAATAAAGACGGGGGATAGGCTTTTAGAAAATAGTTTTAGACAAACATATGCATGCATACATGAAGATGCTCAAATGCAATGAGGCATGAAGACATGAGCAGGCGATCATGATGATGCACAAAGTAGTAAACAACCAAGCGATTTTCTAGTAGTGGTTTTACCGGGGTGCTACAGGGATTAGGTTATAATTTAGTTTAGGGGTTTAATTTAGTGTTTATGTTTTATGATTGTTTATGTTATGATTTAGTTATGCCGCGTCCTTGTCGTCCACTCGGCGGTAACGGCGGAGCACTGGACTCCGTTGAGTTCGGGGATGTACGAGCCAGGGATCCGTCGGGATGGCACTGGGAGGTGCTACCTACCGGTACTCGTACCTTGGTGAGGAATCTGGGTATCTTCTTTGACCCGAAGCTTCTTTGGTGGCGATCGCGAGGTTCAGGAGTGATGCAGAGGGAGCCGGCCCCCGAGGAGGTGGTACGTCGTCGTGTCAGAGAGGAGGATGGGCACGTCCATCGGTACATGGTGGTTTTGGAGATAAGGTTCTCCGATCTCTGGCATGTTCTTCGCGGATCTCACCTGAGATATTCTCCGGTGATGGTGTCTGTTCTCTAGGTGTACACCTCCCATGGCACAAGACCCGACAGTCAACGTCGCTAGTTTGATATGAGCGAGATATGAGCGAGATGTATTATTGTACTTTATCTTATATTATTGTTGCATTATATCTAGATTATCTAAGATGTATTATATTGTACTAATCTTTTTTCTGTATTCAACTTGTCACAATTATAATATTCTTTTACTTAATGCAAAATTATTTTATCATTTTCTGTATTAGTTAAGCTATGGACGGAAGACATAATGAAGAGGTGGTTTTGAACATGATAGATGAGGGTACTTGACGTTCTTATTACGATGATGACTCCCAGTATTTTAATTTGTCTGGAGGAGACGATGGTGGAGACGATGGGGGAGACCATGGTGGAGACGATGGGGGAGACTATAGTGGAGACGATGCTGGAGACTCCTTAATAACAAAGTCCGGTGAGGTATATAAGCCTCTACCGATCGATCACTACTATAGATGCACTAATTGATTCGTACATATATACTGACAAATGTTTCTTCTCTTATACCTCCGCATCGGGCCAATCTTCTACAAGAAAAAGAGGGTCGGCCCAAAAGTTGCCTGCTGATGTCCGTTTTAGCATTGACTTAGTCTCTGCGCTGGGTCAACTGTTGGAGCCCATACAGTCCGTCAATGCATTTGTACATCAATGTAGAGTGATTGCTAGAGATACCATCACGATCACCATGCGAGAGTGGAATAAGCAAGGAAGGAAAAGGGATCCAGTTGGGGCTGGTTTTGTCGGCGACAGAGTGAAAGATGCGATGTGGAATTCTCTGATGACACATTTCACCCTACCAGTCTTGGAGACTGATGAGCTCACACATCAAATGAGGTTGAAAGTCAAGGAGTGGGCTCTTAAGAAGATGGGCACAGTATTCAAGGACTGGAAGAAAAGATTGCACCACAACTATGATAAGAAGTAAAAACTCTTGAATTCACCGGCCCACTAGAGAAGCAACGGGATAACTGGGCCGCATTTGTGCAATACAAGAACTCGAAACTAGCTAAGGCAATGTCAGAAAAGAATAAGCTAATTGCAGCAAAAAATAAATATCACCATCATATGAGCATAGGTGGCTACAAGAGTGCCATGCCTATGTGGGATAAAGCTGAGGTCGACCTGGGGGCTAAAGGGGTCACTCCAGCTATGTCTAGTTGGGCCTTGAGGTCAAGTAATTGGTTACTCGGGTATGGGGCATCATATGACCTAGAAATAGGCGAGATTGTTGCAATAAAAGAAGTTGTTGGACATAAGGATGATCTTATTAAAGTGATAAAATAGGTTTTAGAGGGAAAGTTTGTTCTCGATAGAGAGAACGATGAGCTGAAAAAGGCCCTCGGGAATCCTGAAATAGTTGGACGAACATGAGGCTTCAGACCTTCTTCTCCATCGGCTATCAGGTTTCCCGAGGACTTTGACACCGACAGATACCGATCGAGAAAAACGAAGCAGCATCAGGCGGAGGAGGCAGAGCAGTTTGTGAAGTTTAAAGCCATGTTGCATCAGCAGCAAGAGCAGATTAATGAACTTAGAGTTCTATCCCGACAGCCAGATCCCGCACTTGACAGTATGGTATGCCCATCTCAACAGAAAAGCAACGTGGCTTCCACGAAGGTCTAGGCTAATGATGCAACGATGGATGTCTACCCATGGATGCAATCAAGGGGAAGACTAGTTGTGAGCTACATGTTGTACTGAAGAACATATCCATGAAGGTGGCGGTCGGCTTTGCTTTGCCTTTTGCACCGAGAGGGACCTACCATTGCAATCCGATTCCAGCTGGCTATGCTCGTGTCGGTGTGGATGAAGTTCAACCGTTGTGTCAGTCACTACAGCTTGACATCCCTGGAGGGGAAGGGGAGATGACACTGGGAGAAGTCATGAGTGGCTTTATTCTTTAGAAAAAGGAATACATCAAGTTTCCAGGCTCGGCACCAAGGCCACCATCTCCACCGAGAAACAATCCATCATATCAAAGGTCACCGGCTCCTCCTAATAAAAGTCCACCACCTCCAAGTCCACCCCTCCTTATTAAGGACCTCAGCTCGAGTCCATCTAAATCTACGTAGCCACCTCCACCCACTAAGGGCCAAAGGAGGAAGAATAGCACCGCTCCGTCGAGAGGTAACCGACGTGGAAAGCGACAGTTGTCGCCCCTCCCAAGAGTACCTTCGGTTTCTCCCAAGAGAGCTTACAACTTGATTAATGAGGAGACCGATGCGATCATACATGCCGATGTGGATGCCCATTTTAAAAAGAAACAACCTGAGCTAGGGGTCCAAATAAAACCGGAAATCAAGGAGCACTTTAGGAGATTACTGATGCAGCCATCCCAAGCTCAGTTAAATGTGCCAGATAACTATGCACGCTTTCTTCAGAATACACTAAAATAGAAGAGATCAAGTGGTTGATGAAGCATCACAAAAGACGTTCCCCAGCGGGGGGGAACAAGCAAAACTAACAAGTGGTAGCGAAAGCATCAGAAAAGACGTTCCCCAGCTGGGGAAACAAGCAAAACAATCGACCCCCCCCCCCCCCCCCCCCCCCCGCTCCAGGTGTTACCTGAACCTCAACTATATGGGGGAGAAATTTTCATATGGAAATGGCTCAGCTATTGGCCGAGCAATGGAATATGTCTATTCATGACATTCTTGGCGGCGCTGATATCACCAGGGCTGATGTAGCACAATGATATGTTTACGGGGAGCCTATGGTCAGTTTTGAGAGGCTCCGGGATATGCCAACAAAAATGCGACAATTGCATGTATGGTACATGGAAGAAGCACAAAAGAGCGATAATGGATCATAGCAAAAGTTCGAGAAGAGCATTACTTCATTGAAGAAGAGATCCATATTGAATTTCCAGAACTCTTTCAGTTATTCAATCAAAGGGAACTCGACAAATCTATCTCAGTTGCTATTGTTTGTAAGTGATTACTTTATTTATGTAATTAAGTCTCTAGCTCAGCTTGTTCAATTCATTGCCGGTAAGTATACTCACTATATTCTTTTGTATGCTATAATAATGCAGAATGAAGATTATCGAATGTAAAAAAAGGACAATCCATGGATTTGGGTTCGTTGACCCAAATCGAGTTAATGAATATATGCTAAAGTCGAAGCCAATGGACACCGAGCGTAACTTGCTCCGGTTTTTCACGAGGCATCATTTCTGTAATGAAATAATATTTCCTTACCACTATGGTTGAGGATGTTATTGTCTTGTACACATTAACTTTTGCTTACTCGATGTTCAGTGTAATTGATGAATTACTGACGTATGTAAACGTTGCATAGCTACCACTGGATTCTTCTAAGAATTTCTGTTAACTTGGAAGAGTTCAAATCATGGACTCATTCCAAAAATACAGGGAAGAGTACATAAACATGATCTATTTGCTCCAGAAGTAATTTCAACCATTATCGCACTATATCGGTTTCTTTCGTTCATTTTCTCAGATATCAAGTAGTTATTAACTCATTCATTCATTTTCTTTGCTGGGTAGTGTTTGGAGACGGTTCAAGACCAAGGTCTGTGGTCAATGGAGTGAGCAGCTGAGTTTGAAACGGATCCCGGTAAGTAGTACGAGCTAGGTCCGCGCATCTCTTTAATTCTAGTTTCTATACATTTATCATGCTAGAGTTATTATTTGATTGAATTCTATTCTTGTAAAGTGCGTGAGGAAGCTACGAGGGACTAATCTATGTGGATACTACGTTTGCAAATTCATTCGCATCACTACTAAGAAGCCCTTGGAAACTCTTCGAGTAAGTAAACAATATATTCACCCTTCATTTTTATTACAATAAGTTGTGTGGAGTCCAATTCATATGATCTCCTTCTTTATAGTCGTACGCGATGCGGGAAAAGCTCCTACCACAGGACTGCCTACTAGCAATCCAAGAGGAATTGGCTGGATTTTTGGTCGATGAGGTCATAGACCCATGCGGAGAATACTCTCTAGATAGACCCTAAAGCATCCATGTAATGATCTCCATGTAGTCAAATAGACAGGCTCTGGACCCGGTTGGGACTCATATACCAAATTATATATGTATATGTATGTACGCTTTAAGAGAAATTATATTATATATGCATCAATGTGTAGAAGTACTATGTAAGAGCGTTGTGTATGTGTACGGAAAATTGTTTGTAATAAAAACACATAATGAAAAATAATTAAAAACAAAACACAAAATGAATAGAAAAACCTAAAACCCCATCTCCTACCGTGGCAGCCAAATGCCTTGAAACACTGCCGTGACAGAGACCCTTTAGTCCCCGTTCGTGTTACGAATCGGGACTAAAGGTCCTCCAGCCTAGCACGGCTCGCGTGGCCACGTGGTGGACCTCTAGGCCGGACCTTTAGTCCCGATCTGGTAGTCCCGGTTTGCAATCCGGGACTAAAGGTCCTTACTAACCGGGACTAAAGGTCTGCTTTCTACTAGTGGCGATTGATATAATGAGATACGGGTTGTTATTAGAGGAGGTGCTACTGAAATATAGAGGAGAGTTGAGACTGTAGATTCATACCTCTTCAATTCTCTGATTTCTTTTCATTGTAGGTTGGGCGATCGGTTGGAGTATAATTGTTATCGATCATCTACCTGTGGGTTTTCTTCTTCAAGAATATATTTACCTTGATACTTAATTTTAAGGCAAGCTTTTCATACTCTTTAATATACTTTGTAAAGTATAATTTTATTAAATTATGATGCACTATTTCGGTAGTATGTGATATATGAATATTCATTGAAGTATTTGTGGGTTAATACGCCGGTGTTGATATACGGTGATGGATCCATTTGGAGCCACCGATACGAAACATGTATTTTCATGAATATGGATTTGGAGAATAATATGAGAATTAATAAGACTGGATTTGCAATTAAAACTTGGTGCTACGAAGGTAATCGTGTTGTACCGGTGACAGTCCAGTATGGGACTGGCTGAGTTCTCCGTTGGGGACTGCCCTGAAAAGGAACGTGTCAGTGATGGATCCGTAGGAGCAATCGACATAAATAAATCCAGTGTCCAGTTTCTACTGGGTAAAAGAGCTATACTCTTCTAGCGCTTGTGTGGTTATAGTTGAGGTTGTCGACATTGGAGTACCCCTCTGAGAGTTTAAAAGCATTAATATTAACCCTTGTGACTCCTGTGTTTGAGAATGCTTACTTTCATGTGTGGAACCATGTGTTTTTAAATTGCCTAATTACTTTCATTACCTATTTTTCATAAAGCAAATTCTATTTTAAAATTGATATGACTGTTTGCATGACTAGTTTGTTGAGTACTCGTCGTACTCACCCTTGCACCCCAATGTTTTTAGATGCAGAAGTGTGCAAAGAAGTCATCGTTCAGAAGATTAGTTGGATTGGTGGGCAGGAAGAAAAATAGAGAACCTAGTTGTATTTCATGTAATTGTAAGAAACTTGTAATAAAATTAGGTTTCAGCTTCTCGATGTCCACTGTACCAGATTTTGCCTGTATTTTTAGCCTGACGGGTATATAGGCCTCCAGGTCTATATACACGTGGCGGCTTTCATTCTACCGGGCCAGGTCTTGGGGCATGACAATATCCTTAGTCCTTCTCAAGTACTTAAGGATATTTTTAGCTGCTGCCTAGTGGATTTTTCTAGGGTCAGCGTCGTACCTGCTCACAACACTTAGAGCATAGGAAACATCCGGCCCTTTACAAATCATAGCGTACATGATGGATCCGACTGCAGAAGCATACGAAATCGCACTGATCCGACTTTGCTCATTAGTTGTCGAAGACACTGAGTCTTGCTAAGTTTTATGCCATGGGACATCGGTAAGAACCCCTTCTTAGATGATTCCATGTTGAACTTCTTCAACACTTTGTCCAAATATGTACTCTGGCTCAATCCAATGAGCCGCCTAGATCTATCTCTATAGATCCGGATTCCTAGTATGTAACTTGCCTCACCCAAGTCCTACATCGAAAAACTCTTTTCAATAATTCCTTGGTTTCTTGCAACATCTGGACATCATTTCCAATCAGTAATATGTCATCCACATATAAGATTAGAAAGTTTAATTTGCTCCCACTCAAATTATTGTATAAACAAGAATCATGATCACTCTTGATGCAGCCAAACGATTTGACTACCTCATCAAAGTGAATATTCCTACTCCGAGATTCTTGCTTCAACCCATAAATGAATTTTCGAAGTTTGCATACCTTGTCAGTATTAGCCAGATCAACAAAACCCTCGGGCTATATCATATACACGTCCTCAGTTAAATTTCCATTAAGGAAAGATGTCTTGACATCCATCTGCCATATCTCATAGTCGAAATAGCCTGCTATAGCTAACATGATCCGAACTAACTTAAGCATTGCTATAGGTGAGAAAGTCTCATCGTAGTCAACTCCTTGAACCTGTCGGAACCCCTTCGCGACAAGTCGTGATTTATAGATAGAAATATTTCCATCCATATCGGTTTTCTTCTTAAAGACCCATTTGCACTCGACGGGTCTTGCACCGTTTGGCAGGTCAACCAAGTTCCAAACTTGATTTTCATCCATGGACTTTAACTCGGATCTTATGTCTCCAAGCCACGACTCAGAATCGGATCCCACCATCGCTTCTGAATAATTTGTCGGCTTATCACTGTCCAACAGTAAGACATCACGAACACTTCGCAATACTACCGATGTTCACGGTGTTGGTGCAGCTGCCGGCTCAGGTACCACGACCGGCTCAACCTCTAAGGCTTTTGCCGACTCGCTACTAGCCGGTACCTCTCGAATTTCTTTGAGCCGCACCATGCTCCTACTGACTCCCCGACTAAGAAACTCTTTCTCAAGGAAGACACCGTTCCGAGTGATAAACACTTTTCCCTCTTCTCGGTTGTAGAAGTAATAACCCAAGGTTTCCCTTGGATATGCCACAAAAATACACTTATGTGACTTGGCTATAAGCTTGTCCGACTAAAATCGCTTGACAAAACCTTCACAACCCCAAATCTTAATAAAAGGCAAACTCCGCTTCTTGCCAGTCCGCATCTCATGCGGTGTCTTCTCCACCGATTTTGACGGTACTCTGTTTAGTGTGAACGCTGCAGTTTCTAGAAAATAACCCCAAAATGATAAAGGCGGATCTTCTCGACTCATCATTGATAGTACCATGTCTAACAAGGTCCAATTTCACCTTTCGACACACCGTTTCTTTGCAGTGTTCCCGATGGAGTGAGTTGGGGAACTATTCGACAGCTCTTCAGATGATCATCAAACTCAAGGCCCATGTATTCACCTCCTCGGTCCGACCGAAGAAACTTTATTTTCTTGCCGAGTTGATTTTGTACCTCATTCTGGAATTCCTTACTTTTCAAAGGATTCCGACTTATGTTTCATTAAGTAGATATATCCATACATACGCAAATCATTAGTGAAGGTAATGAAGTACTCATAACCACCTCTAGTCGTCATGCTCATTGGCCCACATACATCACAATGTACTAGCCCCAATAAGTCGGACACCCTTTCACAATTCTTTGCAAAAGGTGTCCTGGTCATCTTGCCGAGTAGGCAGGATTCACATGTCTCGAATGACTCCATGTCAAACAAAGTTAGGAGTCCATCATTGATACATTGAAAATGTATCTATAATTTTTGATGTTCCATGCTTGGTTTTATCCACTTTCTTGTGTTTTTTCCACACTTTGGAGTACTTTTCATATGATTTCTTGGACTAACCTATTAACAAGAGCCACAGTACCAGCTGCTTGTTTTGTGCTATTTTTGGTTCCAGGAAAGTCCGAAAATGAATATGCTCGGAATTGGACGGGACAAAAGCCAAAAACCCTATTTCACTAGAAGACTCCCGGAGCGAGAATATGAGACGAAGTGGGCTGGGGCCCAGCCCCACCACCTGGCCGCGCGGACTGGGCCTCGCCGCGCCAGGGGGTGGTCTGGCCACCCTAGACTCCCCCTCGGTCTCCCTCTTCGCCTATAAGTTTCCTTCTGACCTAAAAACTCAGGAGGTTTTCGACGTTTTTCCAGAAAGAGTCCCACTCCGCCGCCACCACCAGATTCCACGAAACATCACCAGAAACTCCGTTTTGGCACCCTGCCGGGACGGGGAATTGGATGAGATCATCGCCATCATCATCACCATCGCTTCTCCATCGACCATCCATGTTTCCCCCATCTATGAGTGAGTAATCCCCTGCTATAGGCTATGGGGATGGTAGGATTGGATGAGATTATTCATGTAATGGCATCAGATTGTTAGGGCATGGTGCCTAGTATCTTCTATTAGTGCTTTATGACTTTGTTGCAATTTGTTATGCTTAATGCTTGTCACTAGGGCCCGAGTGCCATGATTTCAGACCTCAACATGTTATTGATTCATTATGATAGTATTGTTTATGGTCCTATTTGCAAGTTGTAGACACACGTTGTTGTCTAGAACCAATGGCCCCGAAGTGAAAGAAATCGGGATAACCGGAGGGACTGGCTTTGATGTGAGGATCACATGTGTTCATGGAGTGTTAATGCTTTGCTCCGGTGCTCTATTAAAAGGAGCACCTTAATTGCCACTAGTTCCCATGAGGCCCTGCTGCAAACGGGCTGGCAGGACAAAAGATGTTGTGCAAGTTCTATTTGCTAGCACATATGACTATATATGGAACACATGCCTAGGATTATCTAGTACTTGGATGCTTTATCTTATTTATCTATAATTGCCCTATGTTCTGATTGCTATGTGAATTGTCTTGTCCATGCAACGCCCGTCCATCCATCCCTATGACTACCGCACTCGAATCCTATTGTTTAGTGCTATTGTTACTACTGTCTTTACTTTACTACTGCTACTACTTTGCTATTCCTACTATAAAACTGTTGCTACTGATAAACTGCTGTGAGCAAGATTGTTTCCAGGTGCAGCTCAATTGACAACTCAGTTGTTAAGGCTTATAAATATTCTTTGGCTCCCCTTGTGTCGAATCAATAAATTGGGTTTCACTTCCCTCGAAAATACTGCGATACACCCCCTATACTTGTGGGTCATCAAGACTATTTTCTAGCGCCGTTGCCAGGGAGCATAGCTTTATTTATCAAGTTCACTTGGATTCACTATTGTTGAAGCTTAGTTTATTTCTGCCTTGTTTGCTTGTTTCTTTATTAAAAAAACAAAAAATTAGTTCCTACTCTAGTTGTTATTTTCGTTGGTCTGTTATTGTCTTGCTTTATCATGCTTTCTGTTAATGGTTGGTTTCTTTGAAACTGAATCCTATTGGCAAGGTGGGTTCACGGAAGATCAAAAATACTATTATAAGGAACACTGCTTGTTGCAAAAAGGGAAACACTTATGGGAACAAATTGATAAATTGTATACCATTTCTATAAACGTGTGCTCTACTTATAATGTTACTTATTGCTTTGATAAATCTTGTCGCTGTAGGAGGTACAAACACCTCCCTTTTCAATGTGAGTATAATGATAATGTTACCATATCTTCTTATGTTAAAGGAAATTATGACTTTTATGATGTGGAACAAATTGAAGAATTTATTGCTTGGAAGGGTGCATTTGAACTTGCTAGTTTGCTTGAAAATATTGATGATTCACCTTATAAATATGAGGTTTATGGTATATTTAAATTTTTCTTTGATAATTACAAGGAACAAAATGGCTATATTCTTGAATATATTAATAGATGCTTTCCACAAATGGAAGAGACTAATGCCTTGCAGGATCTTATGGAAGAAGAAATTGATAAACCTGAAAGCTCATTAGATGAAAAAGAGGAGGAGAGTGATGAACAAAAGGAGGAATAATGGATTAGCTACCCATGCCTACCTTCTAATGAGAGTAACTCTTTATCCCTTACATTATTTGATCGTCCCCCATGCTTACCAAAGGAGGATGAATGTTATGCTCATGTTATCTGTGATAATCCTTTATTTGTGCCTAACTTCGAGATGCATGGTACTAAAGAGTTTTTCTTAGAAATTGTTTATGATAAAGCTCTAGACGATGGTCCTATATTGAATGATCAGTCATCATTTTATAGAATTGTTAAAAGTGGGTTAGAAGGTTTTGATCCCACTATTTTTGAGCTTGACAAAAATTATGTTTTTGTAGAACATGAAAAGCATGCTTTATGTGATAGTTATATTGTTGAGTTCATTCATGAGTCTACTAAAAATTATTATGAGAGAGGAAAATATGGTTGTAGAAGTTTTCATGGTATTGAAACACCTCTCTATGTGCTGAAAGTTTTGAAGTTACTCTTGTTTTATCTTCCTATGTCTGTCACTTTGTTCTTTGCGAATTTATTTGCATACAAGATTCCTATGCATAGGAAGTGTGTTAGACTTAAATGTGTTTTGATTTTGCTTCTTGATGCTCTTTTTTACTTCAATTCATATTTCTTATGTGAGCATCCTCTCAAATTATCATGCCTAACTTAAAGGTGTTAAAGAAAAGTACTTATTGGGAGATAACCCAAAAGTTTTAGATGAGTCTTGGAAGTTATTACTTCAGTAATAACCGCTTCTTATCCTTTTGTTTTGTATTTTGTGCCAAGAGTAACCTCTAATGAGAGAGAAGTAATGGTTGGGAAAGTTGCTGTCCCGAAACAGACTTCTGTGCTTCACTGTAAAAATTCGTGTAAAATCTCTGAACGTATTTTTGAGGCGTGAATTTTTATGCTTCTGACCCAGGTTTTTATCTAACTTTCGTTAGTTCAACACTTTTCGATTTGAGCATCAGAAGGTCTTCTAAAAAATTCGCCTTTACCTGCTGGTCGGTTTTGACAAATTTCTGTCATTATTTGCATTTCTGGTTGGTTCTTTTTTGAGTTTTTTTGGGGAATTGAGCTTTTTGAGGAAAGTGATACAGTAGATAGTGTTCTAATGGAAGTTTATTTGGTGTTAGAACTGAACCTTAAGACTTATTATCTTGAGTGCACTAATGTTGCTAATGAAGATTGTGTGAAGTTTTGTATGAAGGAAAAATTTCAGGTGTAGGAAGGAATGAGTAATGAGATGAAGGATGGACTAAAGCTCAAGCTTGGGGATGCCACACATGTCACCCCAAGAAATATCCAAGAAGTACAAGCGTCAAAGCTTGGATATGCCCAAGGCATCCCCTTCTTCATCAATAAAAATCCCAGGTTTCTTCCAAACACTTCATTTTTATTGTTTCATACACAGTTGTGTTGTTCTTGGAGCGTCTTCTTTTTTGTTTTCATTTTCGTTTTTGTTTTTCGTTTGCTTGGTTTTCTTAGTTTTATGAATAAATTGGTTGGACCCGCTCTTTCATACATTGGTTCTCAAATAGTTTAGTTTGGTTTGGAAAAGAGTAGGAAAGCTCATGCTTAAGTGGTAAAGAGAGTTTGTTTTTTACTGTGGCCTATGCTTTGTCATGTCATGCTTGATATTGTTTTGGCTTTATGCTTAGTATTATTTGCTGTAGCATGACTTGTTATAAACAATTGAGATTGCTTAATGTGCCTTGGATGAATCATGCGTTGTTTTAGCATATTAAAGCATAGTATAGTGGTATTCTCCTTTGATGCTTTATTTGGGTTGACTTGGCACATGCTCACACCATGTTATGACTATCTCAAGTCACCTAAGCCTTTATGATACTTTAGTTTTCAACTTGTAGTATCACTTTATGCTTTGATCAATGATGTTTTGTCGCTCTACATGATTATGGCCATTATTGCTCTCTTTGTTTGTCGCTCCCAATGTTTTGCTAGCCTCCACAACCAAGTATGAGTTCTACTCATGCATCCAATTCCTAAACCAAGTTATTCCGAAGAGTCCACCATACCTACCTACTAGCTTATGTTATTCCAAGTATATTCATGCTTTTGTTTATCTTCCAAATTAAACTTGTTATGAGAAAACTAGTGATTAAAGCTCTCACGAACTTGATGGCACAATTTACTTTTCTTGCCCTTAATAAACTTGAACCATTGGGTCCTTCTTTGTTGCGTATATGCTTGCGCTTTATAAGTTGAAATTAGCAGAACCATGTATCGTGGGGAACGCTTTCAACATTGCACATGTACTTTGTACCCCGTTGATATCATGTTCTTTTGCTTATGGATCCCGGCAGTGTGAAATAAAAGTGGAACTTGTAAGATCATGCAGTTTGTATGTGTGTTAGAGAAATGCCTGGGCCGCTAGCCTAAGCCATGCCTAATCATGGTGGAAACTTGCAGCATCACCATAATGAGCACTCTATGAAGCATCCTCAATAAAATCTATGCAAATAGCAAATAAAAAGATCGCTGAGATGCTCATTGTCTGCTTGCCTTGTCATTTTGATTATGGGATAGCTCCTGTATCATGTGCAAGGGGTACCCCGTTGGCGGTTCTTTATGATACCTATTTACTTGCAATGACAAGAGATTACTTGTGACTAAAGTTGAGTAGCATGAGGTTCGGTCTTCGTAAGTAAGGGGCATGAGATTTCGGTTTATAACTTGTCAAGCATATCCTCTTAGTTGTGTCACTTTAACCTTAATCACCTTCAAGATGCTTATGATAGGGGCAATGAGAGCTGAAAGCTATAAGTACCATAATTTTTGGAAGCTCTTTATGTGACTTGAATCCCTACTTCCTTCTATGAAGGCTTTTCTTCCACTATATATATTGAGTCTCCACCTTCTACATTTATGCACTTACTTTGAGAGCATAGTGGCCATTCTTAGTTCTATGTGCATTGTCCCAAGACTTGTTGATGGATGCATACCTTGATATTGCTTGTTTTAAACTATTTGTATCTAGTCACTCTTATGAACTTTGAAGGTGTCCTATGCATTTATGTTTGCTACTCTATGAGGGACAAGCTGAATACTACTATGGTATGTTTTCTTTATGTGAAACAAACAAACGTCTTGCAAAGCATTGTTATTCATGAATCTTTTGTTTGTGCCTTTTCATGTTGCATCATAGTTTCTTTGTCTTATTGCTAGAACTTTGTCTTTCATGTTATGATTGAAGTACTATGATCCCAGCTTTGAATGTTTTACAAATACTTTGATCAAGTTTATGATGGTGCATTTCACCTCAAAAGTTATTATTTCTTTTTATCACTTACCTACACGAGGACGAGCAGGAGTTAAGCTTGGGGATGTTGATACATTGCAAATGTATCTATAATTTTTGATGTTCCATGCTTGGTTTTATCCACTTTCTTGTGTTTTGTGCACACTTTGGAGTACTTTTCATATGATTTCTTGGACTAACCTATTAACAAGAGCCACAGTGCCAGCTGCCTATTTTCTGCTGTTTTTGGTTCCAAGAAAGTCAGAAAATGAATATTCTCGGAATTAGACGGGACAAAAGCCAAAAACCCTATTTCACCAGAAGACTCCCGGAGCCAGAATATGAGACCGAGTGGGGAAGGGGCCCAGCCACACCACCTGGCCGTGCAGGCTGGGCCTGGCCACGCCAGGGGGTGGTCTGGCCACCCCAGACTCCCCCTCGGTCTCCCTCTTCGCCTATAAGTTGCCTTCTGACCTAAAAACTCAGGGGATTTTCGATGTTTTTCCAGAAGGAGTTCTGCTCCGCCGCCACCACCAGATTCCACAAAACATAACCAGAAACTCCGTTCTAGCACCCTGCCGGGACGGGGAATTGGAGGAGATCATCGCCATCATCATCACCATCGCTTCTCCATCGACCATCCATGTTTCCCCCATTTATGAGTGAGTAATCCCCCGCTGTAGGCTATGGGGATGGTAGGGATTGGATGAGATTGTTCATGTAATGACATCAGATTGTTAGGGCATGGTGCCTAGTATCTTCTATTAGTGCTTTATGACTTTGTTGCAACTTGTTATGCTTAATGCTTGGGCCCGAGTGCCATGATTTCAGATCTGAACATGTTATTGATTCATTATGATAGTATTGTTTATGGTCTCATCTACAAGTTGTACACACACGTTGTTGTCCGGAACCAATGGCCCCGAAGTGACAGAAATCGGGAAAACCGGAGGTAATGGCTTTGATGTGAGGATCACATGTGTTCACGGAGTGTTAATGCTTTGGTCTAGTGCTCTATTAAAAGGAGCACCTTAATTTCCAGTAGTTCCCTTGAGGCCCCGATGCAAATGGGCTAGCAGGACAAAAGATGTTGTGCAAGTTCTCATTGCGAGCACGGATGACTATATATGGAACACATGCCTAGGATTATCTAGTACTTGGATGCTTTATCTTATTTATCTGCAATTGCCCTATGTTCTGATTTCTATGTGAATTGTCTTGTCCATGCAACACCCGTCCATCCATCCCTATTCCTAACGCACTTGAATCCTATTGTTTACTGCTATTGTTACTACTGCCTTTACTTACTGTTGCTGCTACTTTGCTATTCCTACTATAAAACTGTTGCTACTGATAAACTGGTGTGAGCAAGATTGTTTCTAGGTGCAGCTGAATTGACAACTCAGTTGCTAAGGCTTATAAATATTCTTTGGCTCCCCTTGTGTCGAATCAATAAATTGGGTTTCACTTCCCTCGAAAATACTATTGCACATCCCCTATACTTGTGGGTCATCAATCATCATGGAGCTTCTTCATGCGTTTCCAACTTATATGACCAAGCCGACAATGCCAAAAGTAAGTCATATTTAGATAATTTGTTTCAATCTTTTCACATTTATATTATAGACAAATTCACCATCAAGATTCAAAATAAATAACCCGTCATGGACGGATGCAAAGTCGTGAAACATATCATTCAAATACAAAGAACAACCATTATTCTTAATATTCGACTCATAGACTTGTCTCATCAAACATGAGGAAGAAATAATGTTTCGACTAAGCACTAGAACATAATAACAATTATTCAGCTCCATTAAGAATCCAGAAGGTAAATGAAGTTGCATCGTGCCGACTTCCAACGCAGCAATTCTCGCTTTGTTGCCGACTCGAATGTCAACCTCGCCTCTTGCCACTCTCCTAGTTATTACCAGTCCCTACAACGAGTTGCATATGTGAATAACTGATCCGGTATCATATACCCAAGAACTACCAGGTGCATCAGCAAGATAAATGTCTAAAACGTTGCAAACAAGCGTACCTGAGCCGGAAGTCACACCTACACTCTTGGATTTGTGAGCCAGAGACCTTCTGCAATTCCTCTTCCAATGGCCATCCGCCTTGCAGTAGAAGCTAGTGGATCTAGCTGTAGGAGATGGCTTAGTCCCTGAGGATGCGCTTTGGACCGGGTCCTCATCCTTACCTCCCGACTTTGCCTTCTTCTTCTTCTTATTCACAGAACTCTTCTTGAACTTAGCCTTATCCAGCACCATCAACACTTGAGTGGTGCCATTATTGGGATCCACCTCAGCCTGCTTGAGCACCCCATGTAATTCACTAAGCTTCTTATCCATACCATGCATGTGGTAGTTCGATATGAATTGACCATATGCACTAGGAAGAGAGTTCAGAATTATGTCCGTAGCAAACTCTTCGGTAATGGGGTAGCCTAGCCTTTCCAAAGACTACACGTAACCAACCATCTTGATCTCATGCGGACTTAGTGGATCACCATCCTTAAGCTTGCAACTCAACAAATCCTGAGAGACTTGATGCCTCTCATTCTTTTCCTGAGCCTAGAACATACTTTTGAGGCTTTCAATCATATCATAGGCCTCAACATTCTCGAACTTCTGCTGAAAGTCCGGTTCCATGTGAGCAAGCATAAGACAGCTAATTTCCGTATACTCATCACAAGTCCTATGGTAGGCATTGGTGGTTGCGACAGTCGCATTCTCATTCGGCACATCTAGAAGTGGGTTTTCTAGGACATGGTCCCTCTTTTCTTGTTTGAGAACAATTCTCAGATTACGATACCAGTTGGTGAAATTAGTTCCATTTAGTTTATCTTTCTCTAAGATGGTTCTCAATGCAAAACTAGATAACTGAGGAAGACTGCTAGGTGCCATTGATCTACAACAGATAAAATGTGCAAAAAACACTTAAGACATGTATCCATAAAAGAGCAAGCATATTAAACACTTTAATACTTATGCTCCCACTAGAAGTAACACCCCTCCGATGGTTACTTAGCGATTCAGGACCCTAAATAAGCAAGCCGACTAGTGAGCTTTAGCATCACCGCTAGTCGTCAAGTGATGTAGGTAGACAACTCCTTGTCAATCAAGTCTCATACGACTCCTGTTGGACGGGTGGCATCACATGCCCCTTTTCCCATCTGACTTTTCACTGTGTCCCACAATCGTTGTGATAGACCCGTCTAGATTACCGAGTGCTTCCACTGTAAGAGTCCAACAAGAACCCACCTAGTTAGAAAGAATTGGTTGCACCTCAATTTTATGAGCCCACTACCAAAAATGTCTGACTTGTGATGGTGCAGCACTAGCGAGGAAATCGACTAGACCTTCTTTGAGGGATTACTTTCTAACAACTATCTAATAGAGGTAAAAACAGAGACATAACAATAACACAAAATAAAGAAATTATAATGTGAAATGGTATGGCTCTCTTCATGGCGATCTCCATCTCCACAAAGCTTGTAATCCGACTCGTGCCAACTCTTGTCACGTGCCGCCTTACACCATGTAGCCGACTTGTACATCAACTTGCATGCCATCCGGGGTTCTCCAAACAGCTACACTAGCTAGTAAAGTAAATTACATAGAGAATCTGACACGCAAGTCGTTATACAATAAAATGACGGCACCTAGGCTCCAGCCGGCTGACAAAAAACATGATACGCAGATCACGTATGGATTACACACATCACATGCACATAATCCATACCGTTGACAACATCATCCTGCAAAAACAAGTTATGCATAAATATGATATCTACCAGCATTGTGAAACTCGCAACGACATCTAAGGTGCTACGACAGGGCGAAGCTGGGCGATCCGTACTTTGATTCGACCAAACTCTTTGATCTTCGATCACCGCATCTAGATTTACATGTCACAGTCTACCCCAATGGCGGAAGCCGACCGATAGGGGTATGTCGCTCCATGACCTTAGTAGTTAGATCACGGAAACCATATCATCCAATTCCCCGAGTACAGTTCATGCAATCAACCTTGTACAAAACCGATCTATCTCATAGATCGACCACGAAAACTGTAATTAGATCAAATCTAACACCAACCGCATATCACATATGCATGATCTCGAGCCTAAAACCATAAGCTAACACTCTGATAGCACTGTAGGTCCACGAAGTGGTAAGCAAAACTTTTTCCCTATGCGGTGATCCTAAGATCTAGCTCAGGTGATAGGCCACGAGATTTACCACTAGACGCGCAGGTATAGATTATTGATGAAGCGCGTCAGTTGGTGCCCTGCCAAACGATCCCCCGAATAGCATGTCCAGATCCCCACGGACCTCCTTGTCTTCAGTGCTGCACGTGCAACGCCTCTACCGGTATCCACACATACAGGAAGGAGCTCCAAGCAGAGGACTGCTAAATCCTATCTAGCCCAAAATGGAAGTGGAGAAAGTGATGGCTAGGTCAGGGACTATCCCTTATCACTCCACTTATATACACTCCTAGCTGGGCTCAATGCTTGACGCCCATCGAGGCCATATCCCAATCTCCACATGGACCGGATCCACATGGGCTCCTTTCCTTTAAGTGTGTGACCTTGTAGGTTCACGTACACCTGGACACGACACGAGTCACCACTCTAAGTTGATAGCTGGTAGCGGCCTCTAGCAAGAGGTGCCAACTCACAAGTGTCGTAAGTTAGAAGACAAACCTTTCTTAGTGTTTCGTCCAAGTCCCTTTGCCTCATGATATATCTTGTACAGCTATAGGAGAGTAGTTGCCATCCCTTTAATAGCTCGACTCCCTCTTCTTGTTCCATGATATTTGATTCACTGGACTAACACTTAGTCCAAATCCTTGGTTAACACTTAACCAAGTCGCACATGGCCATGCTTCTGAATCATACCACACAAGAGGGTCCATAAAATATCTCTCCATTACGGAGGGGCAAATCCATCTTGGTAATCCACGTCACGCAGCTTGTTTCACAACCAGCCCAAAGTCTACGTTTATAATTGCCCATTTACGGAACAGTGTTTCATAGAACCTAAGCTAGTGATCCACCACTCGGATCATGCGATCACCTCAGGTCTAAGGATTCCATTACTTGAGGCTACAAATGACAACATGCTCGTTGCATCTCAACTATGGGTCAGCCCGACTTGCTAAACTCTTTAGCCGAGTTCGTGTAAGTCTAAATAGCATCACCATGCCCATGACAAGTAGAACCGTGTCATCAGCCGACTTGCACATTGGTCTAAGTTGTGTGTCCATAACAACATCAATGAACAAGGACATCTCGTATGAGAAAACATGAATATATAGTTCCACAACTGAATCACGTATTCAATGATATATATCTGATGTTCATACAAGGACAACTTTATTACTTTATGAAAACATTGGGAATTACATCATACATGATGGCCTCTAGGGCATATTCCCAACAATACTAGGTCCAAGGGGAATCCACTAGAAGTCCTTCCACCTCGAAGTTATCCACGGTGCCCACTAAGACCGCCAAGTGCTACAACCTCTTCGCATGAAACTTGGAGTCCTTTAGATCCTGATGCTCAAGGAGAGAAGGAAGAAACCCAAATCGAAATGACAGCACTCCATGGCAGTAAGACAATAGTCCAAGACGAGCAGGCAGCTGCCCCAGACAACCAACCAACTCCCCAAGGAGATCACATTATATTGTTTGAATGTCACTTATTATATGGTAGAACACTAACTCCACATTATATGTTTGTAGATGATTTTGGCCATCATCCTTCTGAAGACATTGCTACAAATGATGATCCTCAGATTATCTTGAGTGAAAAAACATGGGGAAGCAGCTTGAGAAGATGTCCAAAGGAGGAAAGCTTCCATTTGTCATTCCTATAGGAAGAACTAAACCAGTGTCAGCAAATATTGCTTCCAAGTTCTCCACTGAGTAGTCAGGATTGGTATGCCTATCTTCCCTTGCTGGAAAGAGTATAAGGAGAGGCCGGATGTCAGAGCAGAGTTCTACAATAGACTTTCTGTATGTTCTGTGACTTAACTACTCATTTTATTCTCATTATTGTCCATGCAAAAGGCTGATGCACGCCATTTTATTTCAGAAAAAGTTTGTCCTAAATGCATCACGACCAGAGGTGCAGGTTGCTTGTAACCAACATTTAATGAGGCACACAAGAATTCAAAGGAATCTCCTAAAGAAGCAGTTATTTGACCCCTGCCCACTGAATGAAGTAACAAGGATATCTCATGTTGAACACATGAACAATGCAGAGTGGTGCAAGCTTGTTTATTCTTGTACTGACCCTAAGAACCAGGTCAAGTCTTGTCTACGCAACTTCCCCCTGTTTGTGTTTAACCGGGACAACCTCTTATACTCTATGCTCTCTCTTTGTGTAGGCCCGTTGTCTAATAAATAGGAAGACCAGAAATACACAACCTTATCGTAGTGATGTGTTTTACTATGACAACTAGGGCTTCTCCCATCACAATGTGAAAAAAGAAACTGTAGGCTCTCTAGAATACTTTCCATCTTTGTCATCTTCCAAAATTACAATGCCATATTTGTCTCTGAAATGAGTATGATCCACTTGTAATTTGCTGGCTATTTTTTAATGTTCGATTCTATTCCTAAAACTCATAGGAAACCATGGAAAGCAAGAGGGATCGTAATGCTATCGAAGATATCACCGAGGCTGAACAACCTCCTTCCAGTGATGTTGTGCACTATGCGCTGTCGCAGGACATCAACATCCATTCTTCAAGGCCAACCAAGACTCTCCTTAAAGCGCAACTCGAGGCTTAGAGAGCATGGAATGCAATACTGCACAGTGCCATTGTGGGGTTGTGGACGGAGAAACCGGATTACGAGGAAGAAGCCCTGAAGGAAGCGTAGGAAGTGTGGAAGAAACTATACCAGGTCTATCTTTGTCATCTTCATATAATTCAATACCATGTTTGTCCATGAAGATGTGCTTGGAATTTGCTTGATATTTTTCTAATGTTTGCTTCTATAATTTTTAGGCACTCATTGGAAGCACGGTGGTGCCTTTTGCTGCAGAAGATGGCATTGAGGATCAACCCCTTGCTTCCCGTGATGAAAGCATCCATCCTTCAAGACCAACCAACTCTCTCCTTTAAGCCCAACTTGGGGCTGAGAGAGTAGTGAATGAGGCATTGGGCAGACACGTTGCAACATTGCTGAGGAGAAAGAAGCAAAGAAAGAAGTGCAGAAAGCACTTGTGAAGTTTGTAGACCTTGTAAATGCATTATTTCAGCAATTCTTAGCTCTATTGTGTAGGTAAGTGAAGTGGTGGTGTGACTGTTAGCGTCTTAGGATTTTTTCTTATTTATTATGTGAATTTTATTGAAACATGTGGCCTGCAATTTCTTTCATTTGATCTCGACCGTAGAATCTAGCGATGTCACCAGAACTCATCTCTGACGTAAATTAAAACGTCATGGTTATTTAGTTGATGAAAATATTTTCGTCACCGATAGAGATAGACACCGACGTGGCGCACTTTCACTCGTAAACGTCCTTGACAAAACAGAAACATCATCTCTTTTGCCCTGACAAAATGAGTTCATCATGCGTCTGAAATACGTGTCCAGCTCTAATTGGTCCATGATCTGCGCTCTAGATGGACCACGTGTTTCCTTCCTATTGGTCCATGTGTCGCCCTTATGGTTGGCAACGCCTTTGGGGCCCCTAGATTAATCCTCCGAGAATCCTTGTTATGCATACACCACGATCCTATGATTAGTTAGTCAGGGCACATAACCGACAAGTATCAAAGTAAACATCCATTACTTAAGAGGATGCATGTCATACCTTATTATCCATTATGGCTACATCAATCATCATCCGCAGAGCATCGTCAAACGTAGAGCCTGATCGATGCCTTAACCTACAGACAACTGACTGGGAGAACATCCTAGCTTGCATAGACGTCAACTTCATCATCTTCTTGATATCTGACCAAGTTAATATCTAGGGACAATGCTAGTGAGTACCTTGACTGTACTCGCAAACCACCTTAAAATAATAACAATAGGAAGATATGCAATATTGTTGTGGAAGTAGGATAGCTCCAAGAGAGGTTATTTTCTCACATCGTTTCTCTTGTAGATATAGCATCTACATATCCTTGTTGAAAACTTTTGTAAAACCATTTTAAAACATTTAGAAGAGTTTTGGAAAACACTAGGATTGGGTTACCCATTCGTATCTTCCTTCTGGTCATCCCATGACCAAACTCCTTTACTTCCTTTCCAACCATCCCATGGTCAAATCATGTATCCTTTCTAACCATCCCATGGTCAAAACATTTCCAAGGCCATTGCTTTTCTGAAATCCTTTTTGAAAAAAAAACCAACACCGCTCTACAATAGTTTGTCCAACCCATCCATAACCGCGGACACGGCTATTCGAATAGATTTACACTCTGTAGAGGTTGTACACTTTACCCATACCAACCGAGTACCCTGCCCTGATCCTCACGGATCGTGGGTCAAGTAACCGATCAAGACTCTCTGCATGCCACTTCAGCATAGGCCCTACCCTAGGAGTTGTTCCTCTCAACACCGAGTGCATTCCGACTCCTAGGGTAGGGCCTAGGGTATTCACTTCTTGAGGAGTCGGGATCCACGGACCAACCAGAGTGCATTCCGACTCCTCAAGAGTGGGAACTTTCAATGAGAGGCTTATAGTTTCGCCTGATCACTCACATGGGTGATCCTTCTTCCTCCAGGTGATTGTCTAACAGTTCACCCTTTTTATAAAGGAAGCCCGGAATTCGAGGGAGATGATCCCATATAAGTAGTTATGAGAATTCCCACACCAGAGTAGCAAACTTCAAGTCTAGCCCTGTCCCATTCCATAGTAATGTGGTTGCACGGGTTAAGTTGTTATAGCTAAAGCTGCAAAGACCAGGTGCATTTTTGTAAAAAAATTCCTCCATCTTTCATTCAACATTTTGTAAAACAAAAACCATTTTCCTTTTCTCAAACTTCTCTTGGTAGGTCAAACCTCACCAAGGTTTTTCCATAAGAATTTGTAAAACTTTTTCGCAGGTCTTCCCATCCAATAGTTTTGCTTCGGCTAAAACGGGGTCTCCAAAGGGGTATGATGTTATACACCAACTATCATACTAGGGACCAGTAGGTGTCATCAAGGGGGGGGTTGTACTTAATAGTACAAAAGTGTAATGGTTTGGAGGAGCCAAGCCACTACCACATACAGATCATCATAGTATAAAACAATGTAGTTTCATAAAAAGTAGGTTAAACATGCATAAGTAAAACAGTAGGACAAGGATTATGAGCAAGATGGTAGCTTGCCTGAGATCAGCAAACTAGCAATATATGTCCCTAGACTGCTTCTTAGGATACCATAATAACCAATAATAATAACCATCTTATTTTGGTATCCGATATAATCGCATTTATCGTCGTTATGGTTCACATGCAAGCAAACAAAGGGTGCAATCAACACAAGTCATACAATCATTAATACCATACAGTAAACAAACGTACCACACATTATTGAATTCTGTAGGTTTTGATAGATTGAGATCATAGCATTTGGAAATACTTAACTTGCCTTTGTGGTTTTTCCTTTGTGATTTCTTTGTCAAATACCACCTAATGAAGGGGTTTTGACTGAGGCTTGGGTTTGGGTGATATCAATGTACAAAAATGATATCAACAGATAGGTATGGATATAACAAGGCCAACAAAAGTGGTTTCATGATTTTATCAATTTTCCTTAATTTGTTATGATTATTTTATTGGAAAACCCCTAGTTTAGGTGAATAATTCGCCATAAAAGATCCGTAGATCAATTAAATTAGTTTTTAGAGAACATTGTATAACTTTGAGTTTGTGATTTTTAGAGTTGGAATCACCTCAAAATAATTACCAGAATTCCCTTGGGAAAATCGCAAAGTTATTTATGTAGTCAATTTGTCTTTCTAACTAGATTTGTAATATAGGTCCAATTGATATGAGGTAAAGGACAATGGATTGGTATTGTACATACCTTCCAATAGAAATTGGAATCACTATTTTTGGACTAGTTAAGCTTCTGAAATGATTTATCTAGTGAATATACCATATACAGAAGTATTTAATTCATTAAAATACCTCAGCAAATCAATAATTCATGAAATCGTGGGTTTTGATAGATGGTGAAATATCACATCGTTGGGAGTTGGAATCAACTCAAAACAGGCTATGGTTTGTCCTTGGGAAATTTCTAAATTCATGAATAAGGATATTTTGTTATTTTTAGTAATGTAAAACTACAGATCCACTTGTCATGGGACCAATTCCAGTTAATAGGTATTTCAGATACCAACCATATGAAGTTGGGTTTACTTAATTTGGTGGCGTGAAACCCTGGGAGGGGGGGGTTATTCATTGAAAAAGGTACTAATTAGGACCTCAATTTACAGAAAATATACAAATAATATTTAGTCAAACTTTTGGTACCGCGTGTTTAGGAAAACCCTAGGTAACCTTTAGAAATTTAGATCTGGCAAGTTTGGGTCATTTTCCATTTTTGTTTTGCCCTAACATGTGTATTAACAAATCTAGAGAAAGAATAAAAGCTGATTTGAAAATGGGCAAGATCTAGGGGCGTACTAGGCCATAGAGGGGGATTCGGCCCACCCAGGCAGCGTCGCACGCGTGAAGCAGCGGCTTCGAACTCGACAGGTGGGGCCCCTTGGTCAGTGGGAGCGCATGGCGAAGGGGTACATGAAGCTATAGGCCATCCGATTAAGACAAGATCGACAACTTGAGGCTGTCGTCTCTGCTAAGAAAGAGGCAGCGTCGCGGGAACCCTAGGGACAACAGGGAGGCACGGGGAGGCTCACCGGCGGCTTTGCAGCTACTGGGGATGCGACGGAGAGACGCATGCGATGACAACGACTCCGGGGATGGGCAACATGGGGCCTTTCGCTTCCAGGAAGGGGCTCGCGTGAGGACGGCCATGACACGGCTTCGGGAGCTTGCCGGAGAAGCTCCAGGGGTTGCTGCATGTTGTAAAGAAGGCCAGGGTTAGAACTGGGAGGGGAAGGGGAGTTAGGGAGAGTGACATGTAAGGCTAGGGGACCAAGGTAGGAGGGGCTATGCTCGACTTTTTCTCAAGGCCGAAGCTTGCTCTTCTTCCTTCTCTCGGGCAGAGTAGAGGAAGAGAGAGGGGGTGGAGCTCTGGAGGGGTAAGTGGGATGTTAGGGAGAAAATTCAAGTCTAGTTGGGAGTAGGGGAGCCTCTGTCTATTTATTTCGAGGTAAGGTGGTTCATGATGAACCATGTCCATGCTTGGACATGGGAGGGGGAGGAGAGAGTGATTGGCCAGGAGTGGTGGTGCTGGGGGTGTGGTCCATGTGCTTGTCCAGATGAGTGGAGGGGAGGGGTGGTGGCTGATGGTTTGATCTTTATTTCCCAAGATTTGCAAGATATGCCTCTCCCTCTCTCTCATAAGCACAAAATACAAAGAGAGGTGGGCTACAGTGCCTTGCTACAGTGTAGCACGACCAAGAGGGAGTGATGTTGCTGGGGTGGTGTATTAGACAAGTTCTGAGGTCGGTTGGATTTGATTTAGCTCAAGTTTTTATTGTTTTGCAAAATTTTATCACATGAATGCTTGTGAAGGAGTTTGGATAATTTGCATTGGGCTTGATGGGGAAGTGGTACTGATGTGTAGATTGGGGCAAAAAATAACCCTAGGAATTGTTTGGGATTTTTCAAAGGAGTTTAAGTCCTATTATCACCATTTATACAAAAAGTGCATAAAAGGTTTCTAGAGGGTCATTTTATATTTTTACATTGTACAAGGTTGTATTTTGATGTGAGATGGTTCTAAAGACCATATCACACAATGGCAAATTTTCTTGGATTTTATTTGGATAGGAAAGTAGTTTTAGATAATTATTCTTTGTTTCTGCAATTTAAGAAAAAGGGAAAAATGAAATTATAAAATATCTCAAAAATATTTATTTTTGAGGTGGGAAGAAGGGGTAGGATGTATAGTAACCAAGTGTTCCATTATTTGGCCAAGTGGTTTGGAGAAAAACCAACTTTCCTTTATAGAAGGAGTTGTGAGGTTTTTGTTAATTAAAGGGATTTAATTGTTTTTGGGCGAGAAGAATTAGGGATAATATTCGATGAGTTTTATATCCAAGATAGATGATGTACATAGGTTTTATATACCATTCAAGTATTGGGATTTGGAAATCCAACTTGATTTGTAAGAGAGACAACAAATAAAGGATCTTGGGCACTATTACTTCTATACCATCAAAACATAGTTGGATCTTGGAGCTCAAGGCTCCCCTTGGAACATTTGCTATATGGATGGATAGGCCAAGTTAAGTACATCACCATCGTACAAGGAGTTGAGCTTGATCATGCTTTAGTGCTCCAAGAATTGATTTCAAACTTTGAATAAAATAAGCCTTCCATGGCAGATTATCAAATATCCTTCAAAACCATATGGGTTTTAGAGGCACAAGGATCCAATTGTAACAAGTGAAGTAGGGATTGATAGACCTTCAGGAGTAGAACACAACCATATCAAGGGTTGGTCAAGGAGTGATAGTATGGAGATGTGACATTTTTCCAAAGTAGGAATGTTGTTAAGATTTGTAGGAATTATTATTATCTTGCCTATAAAACCATCAAGAACAAGTGGTTTAAAAGGTGATCTAGCCAAGGGAAAGAGTGGGCCTTGTTATTCCTTAAGATGGTCTACGAGATAGTTCAAGTGCATTACCAAAAATGTAGAAGGAGTGCAAATGAGGGAGACTCAAAGATGTGATATTGATATCAGATTTCCAAACTGTCATTTTTGGCAGAGGGGGAGATTTTGACAAGAATATAAGAGGGGATAAATTTGAGAGGATGCAAGGTTCCAAATCATCATAAAATGGATGATGTTGAAGTGTGTATTGAGTAGAAAGGATCCATGGTTGTTATTGGTCTATTTTGATTTGGAAGCTTCTAGAAGGAAAAAATCTTCAAAAGTGATCTGGTTAAGGATTTTAGATGATAACCTAGTGGCTATAGCTCAGATTCCAGCTTGGTTATATTGCTTAGGGTTTATACTCTTGGATTGGTTAGAGGCTATATGATGAGCTCCTAGGGTAGCTCATACTACTCCCTAAGCAATCAAGTCAAGTAGCGGATCAAGGCAATTCATCTTAGTAGATCAAGGCAACTCATCTTATAAACAAAAAAAATCTACTACCATGGCTACCTCCAAGGCTAGCTTGAGGTAAGGATGGGTATTTTGAAAGGTTGTAGTTTGAATAAGGTGAGACTCCTTGGTATCTCTACCAAGAGTAGAATTCAAAAGTTTGATAGAAAGGTTTTGGAAAAACCTAGTTGAAAGTTGTCTTGAAAACATAAGGAGATTATATCTTGTAGATCTCCATAGTTTTGTCAGTAGAGGCTACTAAAATAACTTGGTTTGAAAATGCACCTTGGCTCATGTTTTTGAAATGCTAGAACATTTGAGAATATGAAAAATAAGCCAAGGCTATTTTTGTGAAATATATTTTGTCAACTGTGGTGAGGTGGGAACTATATCATCTAATACATAGTCATATGCATAAAAACTAACAAGCAAGCAAGCAAACAGTGCAGTAATAAACAAGAAAAAGTTTTTGTTCCCCCTGATTTTTGCATTCTTGACATCAGATCAGGGTTGCTGAAATTGGGATGTTACAGACCTTCCCCCCTTAAAAGAATCTTGTCCCGAGATTCGGGAGAAGTAAGGTTGGGCGAGAACATCAGCTTAACAATTTTCTGTGGTGGAATCTTAGATGAAGGATTTTTTTACAACGAACGGCTTGGTTAAATTCGGGTCGTGGTCAAGTGCTAAGTTTGCGTGTTTTAGGTTAGGATAGTGGAAAAGACGCAGTCTTTTCCCCTTAGGATTATTCTAGGTGGGTTTAGCATCGATAGGGTTCTTCTTAAGGCGAGATGATGAGTTGAGCCTTCTTCAATCCTTTATATCGCTGATGCCAACTTTCCTATCTTCTTGGTCTTGACACGTCGGGAGTTCTGGCTAGATGGTCTACCCTGGAATTGCAAACTTTCTAGGAGTACCTTCTAAATCTGGAGGAGTACCTTCTTGTAGGGTCCGCGCTTTCTGCTATAGAGGGTGGTTATCACCTGACGATGACTAGGGTCAACTTTCAGGTTAATCGGGAAAGACGTTGTCTTTCCCCCTTAAAGCGAGATTAAGGGTGCTTGGTGAAGTCGCGGTCCTTCTTTATTGCAGTCATAGGCCGATGCTGGAGGAGCGTTGCACCTTTCATCTGGTAGGTGGGTATCTTCTGTCGACCTTGTACCGGGTTCCTCTAGAGGGACGTCGATATCACTTTTTGAGGTAGGAGGTCTATCGGGAAAGGCATTTACTATCTTCTTAGTAGTTAGGGGGTCTGATAGTATGGAGGGTGCCATTTGTGGTTGACGGTCTAGGAACATGATCTTATAGGACACGGTCGTTCAAGGTTGGGTCTAATGCAACGTCCTGGGTAAAACACGCAAAGAAGGGCACATCAGACTAGCATAACTTCCAAATACGGTTCATACAAGTCAACCAAGGTGGATCTGATAGGTGTCTAACAAGTTCCGGGGCGATACATAACCCTACCGTTCTACCCGAAGGGTGGGTTGCAGAGTACAAAGGACTACTCGATGGGTGCTTCTTGAGTCTTGTCACCGTCTTTGGGTTGGATACTAACCTTGGGTTACTGCAATTCCTCGAGTGTGTGAGGGATATTCAATTCTTCAGCAGTAACGGTGCGAGTCGTGCCTTCTCTGGTGGTTGCTTTGATGGTTGGATCTTCCGGGGTATCTTCTCGTAAGCAGTCTTCTGGAATTGAGTGGAAAGACACCATCTTTCCACCTTAGAACTTTACTATAAGTTCGTCAAGGCTGGGGTAGATCCCTTTGTCTTGGAGTATTGGTGTGTCACTTGAGATGGGGGTCTTCGGGTGACGCCTTCTTGTGGAACACCTTGTCGGGTTGGTTTCTAACGAGGCCTTAAGGTTTTATCTTAGGGCATGTTTAGAGACTCTTCTAGTTAGTCTTCAGTCAGGTTAGAGGCATCCATCTTCAGATAAGTTGTCTTCACTTGAACTTTTGGTGCTGCTTCTACACGATGGTGGAGTAGACTCTTTGTTTTTATGCATCCTAGTCTTTAAAATTTGGAGTATCCTGACCTTTTGGGGAGGATATTGCCCCATGGTTTTTCGGAGGTTCTAATATACTAAAGGTTAGTATAGTCAGGTCTTCATTTTTTGGTCTTGACTAGTGAGTCTTGTGATTCTTCTGGATATATGGTGGGGATCCTTCTATGGTAGACTTCTGGCTTCAACTCGACTCTTGAGACATGTCAGCAGTTGGAGAATGAAGTGCAGTGTGGGTAAAGAGTCTTGAGAGGTGATCTTGAAGAGGTATGTCATCCTGCTGAGGAGCGAATCTTCAAGTGTTTCTAGCTGGACACCGTCGAAGTCTTGGTTCTAGTGGTACCCGTTCTCTCATAACACTTGGGGTTCAAATGGGATCCTGATAGCGACAACCAACCGGGTGTGCCTGGGTTCCTAGTTGGCTCATCTAGTTTTAAGGAACATCTTACTTGGATTGCTTCAGCCAGAACATACTCATAAGGTGAATAGAGCAATTTGATCGCAATATTCTCTACAAACAACACACATCAAGCAACACATTGGGCACTTAGGAAAGCAAACACGACCTAATAGAGGGACCAAGGAGTTAACTACTCGTGATATAGGGGAATACTATCCTAGGACTAGTAATCCTAAGCGTCATTGCTCTTAGGGTCTGAGTTACTATCTTGCGTATGAATCCTTTGACGAGTCATTGGAAGCTTCTTGGTAGTACATCACTTGATTTTCTTCGGATTATGAGGATTCCACTGGTAGGGAGATTTTGTAGACTCCTTGTGTTTGTTGTAGTTGCTTTTTTTCATCTACTTCTCATTGTCTCCACTAACTATCTTGTTCCTATTTGTTTTGAAATCCGTATGTTTCAAGTTGGGGACGAGAGGTAAGATAAACCAATAGTTGAAATCATTTAACTTGAAGGAGACAAGAGGTAGGATCTTTCGAAAAGCTTTGTAAAAGTAGTTTTTGAAAGCTGGTGTTTTCAGAAATAGGGGTGGTCATGTCTAACGTCCATGCTAACTAAGATCTCTTACCGTTAGGATGGTTCTGATACCAAGTATGTGGGCCCCCCGGATTAATCCTCCGAGAATCCCTGTTGTGCATACACCATGATCCCATGATCAGTTAGTCATGGCACATAACCGACAAGTATGAAAGTAAACATCCATTACTTAAGCGGATGCATGTCATACCTTATTTTCCATTATGGCTACATCAATTATCATCAGCAGAACATCGTCAACCATAGAGCCCGAGCCATGCCTTAACCTATGGGCAACTGACTAGGAGAACGTCCTAGCTCGCATAGACGTCAACTTCATCATCTTCTTGATATCTGACCAAGTTAAATAGCCAGGTACAATGCCAGTGAGTACTTTGAATGTACTCGCAAACCACCTTTAAATAATAACAATAGGAGCATATGCAATATGGTTGTGGCAGTAGGAGGGCTCCAAGAGAGGTTTTCTCTCACATAGTTTCTCTTATAGATATAGCACCTACATATCCTTGTTGAAAACTTTTGTAAAACCATTTGAATTTTTTTGAAGAGTTTTGGAAAACACTAGGATTGGGTTACCCATTCGTATCTTCTTTCCAGTCATCCCATGACCAAACTCCTTTCCGACCATCCCATGGTTAAATCTTGTATCCTTTCCGACCATCCCATGGTCAAAACATTTCCAAAGCCATTACTTTTCCAAAATCCTTTTTGAAAATAAAACCAACACCGATCTACAATAGTTTGTCCAACCCGTCCATAACCATGGACATGGCTATTCAAATAGATTTAGACTCTGTAGAGGTTGTACACTTTACCGACACCAACCGAGTACCCTGCCCTGATCCTCACTGATCATGGGTCGAGTAACCGATCAAGACTCTCCGGATGCCACTCTAGCATAGGCCCTACCCTATGAGCTGTTCCTCTCAACACCGGTACATCGGGGATCCATGGACCAACCAAAGTGCATTCAGACTACTCGAGAGTGGGCACTTTCAATGAGAGGCTCATAGTATCGCCCGATCACTCACATGGGTGATCCTGTTTCCTCCAGGTGACTGTCTAACAGTTGACCCTTTTCATAGAGGAAGCCCGGAATTCGAGGGAGATGATCCCTTATAAGAACTTATGAGAATTCCCACACCAGAGTAGCAAACTTCAAGTCCAGCCCTATCCCATTCAGAGTAATGGGGTTGCACGAGTTAAGTTGTTATAACTAAAGCTGCAAAGAACCGGGTGCGTTTTTGTAAAAAAAATTCCTCCATTTTTCTTTCAGCATTTTGTAAAACAAAAACCATTTTCCTTTTCTCAAACTTATCTTGGTAGGTTAAACCTCACCAAGGTTTTTCCATAAACATTTGTAAAACTTTTTCGTGGGTCTTCCCATCCAATAGTTTTGCTTTGGCTAAAACGGGGTCTCCAAAGGGGTATGGTGTTATACACCAACTATCATACTAGGTACTAGTCTGTGTCATCAAGGGGGGGGGGGGTTATACTTAGTAGTACAAAAGTGTAATGGTTTGGAGGAACCAAGACACTACCAGATACAAATCATCATAGTATAAAACAATGCAGTTTCATAAAAAGTAGGTAAAACTTGCATACGTAAAACAGTAGGATAAGGCTTATGAGCAAGAAGGTGGCTTGCTTGAGATTAGCAAACTGGCAATATATGTCCCTAGACTTTTTCTTAGGATACCATAATAACCAATAATAATAACCATCTCCTTCTGGTCTCTGATATAATCGCATCTATCGTCGTTATGGATCAGATGTAAGCAAACAAAGGGCGCAATCAACACAAGGCATACACCACCGATACTATACAACAAGCAAACATACCATACATTATTCAATTCTATAGGTTTTGATAGATTGAGATCATAGCATTTGGAAATACTTTCCTTGCCTTTGTGATTTGTTTGTCAAATACCACCTAATGAAGGGGTTTTGACTAAGGCTTGGGTTTGGGTGATATGATGTATAAAAATGATTTCACCAGATAGGTATGGATATAACAAGTCCAACAAAAGTGGTTTCATGATTTTATCAATTTTCCTTAATTAGTTATGATTATTTTAGTGGAAAACCCCTAGTTTAGGTGAATAATTCACCATATAAGATCTTTAGCTCTCGGAGAACATTCCATAGCTTTGAGTTTGTGATTTTTGAGAGTTGGAATCACCTCAAAATAATTATAGAATGTCCTTGGGAAAATCCCAAAGTCAAATCTATAGTCAATTTTTCTTTTTAACCAGATTTGTAATACAGGTCCAATTGATATGAGGTAAACGACAATGGATAGGTAT
Organism: Avena eriantha; assembly: GCA_910589775.1. Lineage (NCBI taxonomy): Eukaryota > Viridiplantae > Streptophyta > Magnoliopsida > Poales > Poaceae > Avena > Avena eriantha. The sequence goes on from OU342742.1 coordinate 507,219,321, forward strand.
TGTATATACCTTCCAGTACAAATTGGAATAACTATTTTTGGACTAGCTAAGCTTCTGAAATGATTTATCTAGTTAATATACCACATACATAAGTATTTAATTCATTAAATTTCCTTAGAAAATCAATAATTCATGAACTCCTGGGTTTTGATGATGGTGGAATATAACATCACTAGGATTTCGAATCAACTCAATGAAGTCTATGGTTTGTCCTAGGGAAATTTCTAAATTCATGAATAAGGATATTTTGTTATTTTTAGTATCATAAAACTTCAAATCCACTTGGCATGGGACCAATTCCACTTAATAGGTATTTCAAATACCAACCATATGAAGTTGGGTTTACTTAATTTGGTGGTGTGGCACCCCCAGGATGGTTTATAGATTGAAAACGGTACTAATTAGGCTCTCAATTTAAAGAAAATATAAAAATAATATTTTGTCAAACTTTTGGTACTACGTGTTTAGGAAAACCCTTGGTAACCTTTAGAAATTTGGATCTGGCAAGTTTGGGTCATTTTCCATTTTTTTTGATTTATTCCTAATATGTGTATTAATAGATCTAGAGAAATAGTAAAAGTTGATTTGAAAATGGGCCAGATCTAGGGGCGTATTGGGCCGCGAAGGGGTATTCGGCCCACCCAAGCTGCACCGCGCACGGGAATCAGCGGCTTCGAACCCGATAGGTGGGGCCCCTTTGTCAGTCGGAGCAGGCGGCGAAGGGGTACGCAAAGCCGCCAGCCATCTGATTAAGACGAGATCGATGACTCGAGGCCGTTGCCTCCGCTGAGACAGAGGCGGCGACGCGAGAACCCTAGGGACAACATGGAGGCACGGGGAGGCTCACTAGGGGCTTGGCGGTGGCCGAGGAGGCGATGGGGAGACGCGGGCAATGACAACGACTCTAGGAATGGGTGACAACAACGCCTTTTGCTTCCGGGAAGGGTCTTGCACGAGGACAGCCATGACTTGGCTTCGGGAGCTCGCTAGAGAAGCTCCAGGGGTTGCGGCATGTTGAAAAGAAAGCCAGGGTTAGAACTGGGAGGGCAAGGGGAGTTTGGGAGAGTGACATGCAAGGCCAGGAGCTTGCTCTTCTTCCTTCTCTCGGGCGGAGCAGAGCAAGGGAGAGTGGGTGGAGATTTGGAGGGGTAAGAGGGAGGTTAGGGAGCAAATTCATGTCTAGTTGTGAGTAGGGGGAGCCTCTTGCTATTTATTTCGAGGTGAGGTGGTTCATGATCAACCATGTCCATGGTTGGACATGGGAGCGGGAGGGGGCTAGCTTGGAGGGTGGTGTTGCGGTGTGTGGGCCAGGTGCTCGTCCAAATGAGTGCAGGGAGGGGGGGGGGTGGCTGCTGGTTTGATCTTTATTTACCAAGATTTGCAAGATATGCTTGTCGGGTTCGCAACATAGAAAACAAAAAATTTCCTACGATGGGAACTATACGCCAAGATCTATCTACTAGATACAAGCAACGTGTGGATATACATCCATAGAGAACATACCCTTGAAGACAACAAAGCTTTGTTAACGAGATGGAACTCGTGGATGATGTAGTCATACACTTGCCGATCTCGAGATCGTGATGAAGTCTAGCAAGTCCAGCAGGTCCAGCTCCAGCACGTCCATCAGATCCAGCTCCAGCAAGTCCAGCACCACCAAGTCTAGCACCACAAAGCAGCGGTGCATCCGTGATCGCCCACACATCTGGTACCCCGACAACCTCCGTCCCTCGCTCCAGCAAAGCAGCGGAAGTAGCAACTCCTTTCCAGATAAAGCCACCGGGAACATGTATCTCGCTAATCCGAGACCATGGGGAATAACTAGAGGGGGAGAGAGATCCTTCATGAGGAGGTGTGAGAGTGGAGGAGGAGGAGGTGCTCCTTATATAGGGGAGGGGGCAGCCCAAGGGGGCATGGCGCTGGCCATGGTGGGTGCCCCCACCTCTCCCTCATTCATGTGGGTGGAGCTCGCACTCACATAAACACACACCTCCACTCATGTCCACTCACATGCATTAAATTGAATTTTTTAAAATACTTTAATTAACAAACATTCACATAAAACCCCTTGCAACATTTGAATATCACATGCAGAACCATTTTCTGCAATTTCACCCCGAAATAATTCCGGTTTCCATCGAAATGATTCCAGCGCTTTCTTAAATCTTTTTCTGAAATATATTTGCTCCAAATGGTGTCAGTATCGCTTAAGTGTGTCACCCTACGGTTCATGACTAATGCAAACATTATCGAGACCCCTCTCCGATCAATAATTAGCAGCGGGACCTGGAGATCCGTACTGACTCCCACACATTCAACAATGACTCTTATGATCGTGTGAACCTTTAACATCGTAACTAAATCCCTTTGTCTCATGATATATCACATGTCTGAGATTCGATCACCGGTATCCAAATACCTAGTATGATCTCCTTACTGACATGCACTCTTTCCTTGTTCCCGTGATATAACATTCTAGTGATCACATCACTTGCTTGCAAGATATTTCAACGTGATATCACCGAGAGGGCCCCGAGTACATCTATCCATCATCGGGATGGACAAATCCCACTCTTGATCAATGAGCCTCTACATAACACCTTCGTAGCACTGAACCCACCTTTATAGTCACCCTGTTACAGTGTGACATTTGATGTTATCAAGATACTCTTTCGGTGTTAGTGATTAACGTGATCTCATGGTCTAAGGACTAGGATTACTTCATATGATGTTAAAGCAATATAAACATAATGACTTTGATCGTAATGCTATACTTTGGATGAATGTTCATCACATCATTCCACCAATGTTGTTAACTCGTTATTAACAGCATCCAATGTCCAGGATCAGGAAACCTTGATCATCTTGTTAATCAACGAGCTAGTTTATATGAGAGGCAATAGTAGGAACTTTTTATTTTGTTTATTAAACACACATGTATTAATGTTTCCAATTAATACAATTATAGCATGCAAAATAAACATTTATCATCAACATGGAATAAGATAATAACCAATTTATTATTGCCTCTCAGGCATATTCATTTCAGTCTCCCACTTGCCCTAGAGTCAATAATCTATACTTGTATATACAACACCTAGGTGTCGAATATACACATTTGCTAGTGGTTAACATAATCTCCAGATCTGGCACTTTTAGGTCCGTGTGTATTTGCATGTCTTTGCGTCTCTATGCATCACTCATTCTCTAATGAGATGGCATTGTATAAATTTAGTCCTTTGGTGAGCCTTTAGTTCCTTTGGGTTAAAACATGTCGATAGTATTATTGTACAATATATCTTCATAGTATTATCCCGATGTGAACCACACCTAGTTCGATAACAAACTACTTGACACAAATGCCCTCCTTTGCTGCTACTAGGGTAGTCATATACTTAGCCTTTTGTTGTAGTATTCGTCACAATGTCTTAACTTTGGAACTCATCCAAATCCATCATGGAATTTCCTTTCCATAATATTGTGCCACCCATAGTTTAAATTAAGATAAATTTAATTTGTATCTTTTGAAAAACTAGTTCAATGTAACATATTACAATGAACTATTATCAATTGTTTGTCACTTATACATGATATATTCTTAGTTCTTGCAAAGCTCATAAGAATATCTTTACTATCGTCTGATGATCATCTTATGAATCATTGTGGTATATGCTCATAAAATTTAGAGCATTGGACATATCTGGATATGTACATATCATGGTATTATTGATCTAAATCTTCATGTAATTTTACTCACCAAGTGTTGAAACACTTGAATCTTGATACAATCCTTTCCATACAGCAAGAACCGTTCTTGTTGTTTCCATATTGAAATCTTTTCAATATCTCATATATGTACGTCTGGCACAACCATATTAGCGCCTCAATCTATCCATATAGACATTGATGCCAAATATTCTTGTTTTGACCAAGTCTTTCATCAAAATGAAATTCCTAACGCGTGTCAATAAAAGATACATCATTTCCAATCAACAATATGTACTCTCCGTAATGTATTATAAATTTGTCTCAGCGCTCCCACTTAATTTCTTGCCAATGCAAGCATCTTCATTGTCTCTGATGAAATTAAAGTCCTTTAACATTTTCATCATGGTGGAGATTCCAACTCCGCTATGCTCACTTCTACTATTGAAGTATGCATGCCCTTTTAGCACCCTTTGAATTAACAAAATCCTTCGGACCGTGTCATGTACACATCCTAGGTAACCATTCTATTAGAAGAACATTGTTTTGTTTGTTCAACTACCATACACTAAATTATATGTAGTGGTTTCTAGGTTAATCCGTGAAGACTAAATATCGCTATGAAAGATCAAATAGTCGACTCCTTGAACATTGTCGTAAATTCCTTTTCGACATGTCAATTATTTCATAGATGTGAAACATCCGTGTCTATTTCTTTATAGATCCAAACATGACTGATATGCTTCGTGCCTTTTTGGAGGGTCTTCCAAGTTCAAAAGCTTGATTTCTCGTGTATGGAAACTATCATGGATTTTACGACTTCTAGTCATTCTATGGAGTCAGGGCCCATCATCGTTTATTTGCATGCAGTCGGTTTATTATTGTCAAAACAATAACGACTTGTTTATCAAATCTCATTATTTGATTGTTACCCGATGCATATGGTTCAAATAGGAACTCTAATCTCCAAGATCACAACATTTGTAATCACGGGAGGCATGAGCATTTTTTCCGCCACCGGAACACTTTCCGGCGCTGCTCTAATTAGCACATATAGCTAAGGTTCAATAACCTTATCAAAGTTGTATTTTCCTCCCACTTAACTTTTCACAGAAAATTCCTTCTAAGGAAACTTAACGTTCCAAATGACAAACTCTTTTGTTCTCAGTGTTATGGAGGAACACCCAACAAATTATTTGGGATAACCTACAAAGATGTGCTTATCTGACTTTGGTTGTAAACATTTACTTATGCATAACATACCAAAATTTTAAGAAAAGACAATTCAGGTTTTATCCCAAACCATAATTCATATGGTGTCATTTCAACGGATCCCGATGGTGCTCTTTTCAGTGAAAAAGCGGTAGTCTCTAAAGCTTTAATCTTTAAAACATAATGGAAGTTTTATAAATTACACCTTCGAACATACCATACTCCTATGGTTTATCGGGAAATGCAAATTTCATGGAACAATTCCTGAAATCTTAGGTGTTTTGCTAAAACTGTAACTCAAATATCTTCCTTTATGATCGAATCATAAAATCTTTATTTTCTTGTTATAATGATTTTCCACTTCATCTTGAAAGTCTTTGAACAATTTTCAAATGTTTCATACTTTTTCTTTATTAAGTAAATATATATATATTCACTCCAATTTCTGGAGAAAGCATATGAAGTCGAAAGATGCACCGCACATGGCTACATATAATGGACTATGCACATCATCATGCACAATTTCCAACAAGTTAGTCATCCGTTCCTCTTTGGCCTATGAACCAAGTTTCAATTATCTCGAGGAAAGTTTCACAAGCGTCAATTGATCAAAATCAAAAGACTCCAAAAAAAATCCATCAACATGGAGTTTCTTCATGTTTTCTTTCCAATATAATTTAAACAGTGATGTCACTTTGTAAGTGATCTTTCAATCATTTGTCTTGCGACATTTTAGCATAAGTTTTATGGATGTGATTTCTCCAACTAGACTTGTAAAAGTTCATCCATATTTTATGGAATACGCTAATTATTTGAATAACCAATGTTCTCATAATACCGGAACAAAATAACAAATCTTGAAGGAAAGCTCTGATGTCGACGAGAAATACAATAACATTTTTTTCGATGAACATCATCACATATTCTTTTGCGAGTTACTTAGGCCATTGTAGTTCATGAATTGTGTCATTCTGTATGATATTTCATACCAACCAATTCGGTATCCAATACTTAAGAACCGCAATATTTAACAAGCAAAGAATACAACCATAACATGCATATCTTCTATATACCTTAGCTGGACATTTCCAGTATTTTATTTTCTGCCAATTTATAAATTCTTTCAGCATTTCCTTTTCCTTTTATAAGAATCTATCGACATCAATAGTGGCGCCATACATGTGACACATATATTCCAAAGCATGTATATTGAAAAACTAATACCTTTGTACTTGCACTTTGAAGTTGATCACCATCATCAAATGTGTGGTGTTCTTTCAAAAATCCATACTTTAGTAATCTTTTAGCGTAGTAAACATTTTAGTTAATCATCTATTCATCCTTATCATGAAAACTTTCATTATCAAGATACTATGGCTTATAAGGACGAACCATGAGTATAATGTCAGTTCCCAAAACCTGTTTGGGAGATTAGGACGTCTAGCGTCTCCAACATTTGCAAATTCTCATACAATGTGAGAACATGTATTTTCCAAATTATACTCTATCATATTTCAACCATAAACATTGTTTCAAATATCAAAATATCTTCCACGCATGATGGATTCTGAAACAATTCTTTTAGCTCCTAGATAACCTCGATATTAAAAATAACTTTTGAATATCAAGAATCATGGAGGCCAACATGATACTTTAGATACTAACATTGGAATTCTTACTCACGATTTAATATTAACTATTAAACTTCATGGAGTAAATAGAGTTTGCTGAAAGTGTGTAATAGGAATTCTAAAATTGACATTCAAAACAATATGATATCAGTTTGTAAAGTAAATATCCAGAATTCTATAGTTCTATTATATCAATTAAAACTAAGAATAGGTAGTAAACAGATGTCAATGACTACAACAAATTATACAAATTCACTTCGATTTAGTTTATGACAAATTGAGTTCGACTAATCCAAATTAGAAATGAAATCCCACTCAAAAACGACATCCCTCGTGTCTGTTTGTTGATTACATTAACCAAATCCACTATACCAAGTCCGATCATCACGTGAGTCGGTGTAGCTTCACATGCGAGCATCTATATGGGCATCATATCGACTATATGACTCATGCTTAACCTTTCGGTCTGTGTTCCGAGGCCATGTCTGTACATGCTAGGCTCGCCAAGTAAGAACCTTAGTACTCGCGTGTGTAAAACTGTCTTACACCCGAAATATGATCATGGATTCAAGTACACCCGATCATCATGTGATGTCTTGAAGCGGCGAAACATTAACGGTGCATACTTAAGGGAGAACACATTTTTATATTGATATCTAAATGAGGGATCATCTTATAATGCTACTAAAACGCCAAACTAGGAATATAAGATGCAAACATCATATGTGTAAAGTGGAATGATATGGTCCATGCATTTGATCACTATCATGTGCATCATGGTATGATCTCTATCATTCCTTTGTGTGTAAGGCCAAGGTCTATGGAACTTACACGTTAGGTGTGTTGTAAGGGTATATACTATACATCAACTTACAACATTACCATATCATGACACTAGCCTAGAAAAAATCTAAACTAGACGCCTCTAATTTATACATTGCAAGTTTTACATGGCTTAGGGCTTTCGGAGATAGAACCGGTCTTACCTACGAACATGGAACCACAACGATGATAACCATGTCCATGCTTGGACATGGGAGTGGGAGGGGGCGAGTGATTGGTCAGGAGGGGTGGTGCTAGGGGGTGTGGGCCAGGTGCTCGTACAGATGAGTGGAGAGGAGGGGTGGTGGCTACTGGTTTAATCTTTATTTCCCAAGATTTGCAAGATATGCCTGTTGGGTTCACAACATAGAAAACAAAAAAATTCCTACGATGGGAACTATACGCCAAGATCTATCTACTAGATACATGCAACGGGTGGATATACATCCATAGAGAACATACCCTCGAATGCAACACATCTTTGTTAACAAGATGGGACTCGTGGATGATGTAGTCGTACACTTGCGAATATCAAGATCGTGATGAAGTCCACCAAGTCCAGCAGGTCCAGCTCAAACACGTCCATCAGATCCAGCTCTAGCAAGTCCAGCACCGCAAAGAAGCGGTACATCCGTGATCACACACACGTCCGGTACCCCGACAACCTCCGTCCCTCGCTCCAGCAAAGTAGCGAAACCAGCAACTCCTTTCCAGATAAAGCCACTCGAAACATGTATCTCGCTAATCCGAGACCATGGGTAATAACTAGAGGGGGAGAGAGATCCTTCACGAGGAGGTGTGAGAGTGGAGGAGGAGGTTCTCCTTATATAGGGGGGTAGCACAAGGCGGCATGGCACCAGCCATGGTGGGTGCCCCCACCTCTCCCGCATTCATGTGGGTGGAGCTCCCACTCACATAAACACACACCTCCACTCATGTCCACTCACACCACCAAATTTAATGCAAGCTCTCATTAAATAAAACTATTTTATTTATAATTTTGTTAATTACTTTAATTAACAAACATTCACATAAAACCCCTGATACGTCATAAACGTATCTATAATTTTTGATGTTCCATGCTTGTTTTATATCTATTTTCTTATGTTTTGTCCACACTTTGGAGTATTTTTACACGTTCTCTGGACTAATCTATTAACAACATGCCACAGTGCCAGTTGCCTATTTTCTGCTATTTTTGGTTTCAGAAAAGCTAGTAAGGAAATATTCTCGGAATTGGACTGGACAAAAGCCAAAGTCAATATTTTACCCAAAGCAACATGGAGTCCGGAGGTGAGACGAAGAGGGGCACCAGGGCGGCCACACCCTAGGGTGGCGTGGCCAGCCCTAGGCGCGCTGCCACCTGGTGTGGGCCCCATGGTACTCCACCGACCTAGCCCTTCTGCCTATAAAAGCCTCCAAGGACGAAAACCCTAAGTACCCGGTCAAAATTCCACGAAAGAGTCTGTAGCCGCTGTCATCTCCATCCCTAGATCGGGAGGCATATGAAGCTCTTCTGGGCACCCTGTAGGAGGGGAGAGATCACCCTGGAGGCCTTCTTCATCACCATGCCTGCCTCTGGTGTGATGCGTGAGTAGTTCATCCCTGGACTACGGGTCCATGTAGTAGCTAGATGGTTGGTTCTCCTCCTTTGTGCTATCATGTTTAGATCTTGTGATCTCCATTCATGATCAAGATCATATATTTGTAATCCTACATGTTGTGTTTGCAGGAATCCGACGGATATTGAGATGGTATTTCAGATTGATTATTGATTCTATCATGTCTTTATTATTTGTGATCTTGCATGCTTTCTGTTGTTAGTATCTATCTTGGCCAAGTAGATGCTAGAAACTCCAAGAGGGAGTGTTTATGATCGATAGTGGGTTCATGCCTCTAGTAATCTGGGGAAGTGATAGGAATCTCTAAGGTACTAGATGTGCTATTGCTACTAGTGTGAAAACAACAATCCTTTGTCCATGGGACAATCGTATTGTTTACTTCACACACTTTGCTTAGTGCAATTATCTGTTGCTTGTAACTTAATACTGGAGGGGGTTCAGATGATAACCTGAAGGTGGATTATTAGTCATAGTTGCAGTTGGATTACGGTCTATGTATAATGTTGTAATGCCCAATCAAATCTCATAGGAGTCAAGATGATTAGTATATGCATGATGCTTTCTCGGTGTCTGTCAATTGCCCTGCTGTAATTTGTTCACCCAACATGTCATCTATCTTAAGGAGAATCACCTCTAGTGAACTATGGACCCCGGTCCATTCTTTTACTATCAATCTACCATCTACCATTTACTGTTTACTATTTACTTTCTGCAAGCAATTACTATCTTCCACACAATACGTTTAATCCTTTGTTTCAGCAAAACCGGTGAGATTGACAACCTCACTGTAAGTTGGGGCAAAGTTATGTGGTTGTGTTGTGTAGGATTCCAAGTTGGAGAAAACACCTTGGGGTTGTTTCCTTGCTCCTACTAGTTCGATAACCTTGGTTTCATAACTGAGGGAAAACTTGCTGTTATGCTCATCATACCTTCCTCTTGGGGTTCCCCACAAGCTCGATATATTTTGAGCCATCAAGCCTTTTTTCGGGCGCTGTTGCCAGGGAGTCAAGGACAGCTTCACAAGGGGAGTCCTTCATAACCAATCTCTTTACTTTATTTTTTTGTTTTTCCTAGTTTATTTCTGCTTTGTTTGCTTGTTTCCTTTATAAAAAAAATAGTTGTTCTAGTTTGCTCTTCTTTATCAAAAACACTAAAAAATATGGTTCCTATCTTAAGTTGCCATTATGTCTAGCATTTCTCCAATCATTATGTTGTCCGAGGAAATGATATTTACTTTCAAACAAGGAATTGAAGAGAGTTTCAAAGAAGCTTGGTCTAGAATCTCCGATTTACATGAAAAAACTGAACCTAAACTGACTCTAAGCTTGTTTCTTAGTAGTTTTTACTTTGTACTTGCTCTTTGCTATAGATATGCTTTGGATGTTGTAGTGGGAGGAGATTTCCTCCAGTGCGATGAGGGTGATGCTTTTAATGCCATAAAAAAGTTGGTTACAACATATGACTTGCCTAGCAATTCTGATTCCTTCATTACAAACATTATTGCTAGATTGAACTCTCTTGAGACCAACACTGCTAGTTTAAAAGAATGCTATAACATGCTTAGAGAGCATCATGAATATGGTCCAATAAATTCTAAATCTTCAAAATGGCTTCCTACATTAAAAATTGTTATAAATAATGAAACTTTTCATGCTCACTATGATATCATCTCTTAATTCTGCCTTATGCCCAACGAAATCTATGAATCTTTAAATCTTTGGGGACTTTCTGAAGGAGGAGAAGAAATATCTCTTACTAATAATGCCCCAATATTAGCCATTAGAATAGCTGAAGGAGTGTTTACAAAGATCCTAGGGAAATTGGTGTCTACTGATTATCTTGTTATTGAATGTGTAGGAAAAGGACAAATTACACTTGGAAGATCCCTACTAAAACTCCTTGGAGCGATAATAGATGTGGAAAAAGGTATCATGCATTTTGTTTCTCTACAAAATAATCGTACATTCCCTAAAGATAAGAATAAAGGTAAGAAAGGTAGGGGCAAGAAATTTGGTCTTAATGCTTCTTCATTTGAGAATACTTGAGACTTGCTTCTTATGCCCAGCTCAAAGGCGTTAAAGAAAAGCACTTATTGGGAGATAACCCAAATTCTTAGTCAATAAATTTTTATTTTGTTGAGTCTTGGAAGTTATTGCCTCTATAATAACCTCTCATTATCCTTTTTGTGTGGTTTTGGTGCCAAGCGTAACCTCTAATGAGAGAGAAGTAAGACTTGGGAAAGTTGCTGTCCAGAAATAGATTTTTGTCCTTCACTATAAAAATTTGTGAAAAATATTTTTATGTCGGATTAAGCTGTAATTTATTGTGCTTATGCCCTAGGTTGTTATCCAACCTTCGCTAGTTTAACACTTTTCGATTTGAGCAACATAAGGTTTTTGGAAAAATTGGTTTTTACCTGCTGGTCCGTTTTCACAAATTTCTGCCATTATTTGCATTTGCCTCTTAATATCTTTCTCTTTGAGTTCTCTTTGATCACTTGAAATTTTAAAAGGAATTGCTACAGTAGCTTGTGTTTTAATGGATGTTTTACTTGTGTTGAAACTGAACCTAAAGACTTATTATCTTGAGTACACTAATGTTGCTAATGAAGATTGTGTGAAGTTTTGTATGAAGGAAATTTTAAAGTGTAGGGAAGAACAATGTGATAAGATGAAGTAAGGACAAAATCTCAATCTTGGGTATGCCACCTGTGTGACCCCAAGAAATATTCAAGAAGTACAAGCGTCAAAGCTTGGGGATGCCCAAGGCATCCCCTTCTTCATCAATAAAAATCTCAGGTTTTCTTCCAAACACTTCATTTTTATTGTTTCATGCATAATTGTGTTGTTCTTGGAGCGTCTTCATTTTTGTTTTTTGTTTTCATTTGCTTGGTATGCTTAAATAAATTGCTTGGACCCCCTCATTCATACATAGTTTCAAATAAGTTGATTTGGTTTGGAAAAGAGTAGGAAAGTTCATGCTTATAAGTCGTATAGAAGGAGCTTGTTTTTGACTGTGACTTAGACTTTATCATGTCATGCTTGATATTGCTTTGAATTTATGCTTAGTGATTATTTCTGTAGCATGACTTGTTACAAACAATTGAGATTGCTTAATGTGCCTTGAGAGAATCATGCGTTGTTTTAGCATATAAAAGCATAACATTGTGGTATTCTCCTTTGATGCTTTATTTGGGTTGACTTGGCGCATGCTCACACCATGTTAAGACTATACCAAGTCACCATAGCCTCTATGATCATTTAGTTTTCGACTTGTAATATCACTTTATGCTTTAATTGATAATGTTTTGTCGCTTTGCATGATTATGGCCATTATTGCTCTCTTAGTTGGTCGCTCCCAGTCTTTTGCTAGCCTCCGCATGTACCAAGTATGAGTTCCACTCATGCATCCAACTCCAAATAAAACCAAGTTATTCCAAAGAGTCCACCATACCTACCTATTAGCATTATTGCTATTCCAAGTATATTCATGTTTTTGGCTACCTTCCAAATTAAACTTGTTATGTGAAAATTAGTGATTAAAGCTCTCACGAACTTGATGGCACACTTTACTTTCTTGCACTTAATAAACTTGAACCATTGTGCCCATCTATGTTGCGTATATCCTTGCAATTTGTAAGTTGTGAATTAGCAGAACCATGTATTATGGGGAACTCTTTCAACATTGCACTTTATTTAGTTGATATCATGTTCTTTTTCTTATGGATCCCAGTGGTGTGAAATGAGAGGGGAGCTTGTAAGGCTCATGGAGTTCGTATATGTGTTAGATAAACGCCTGGGCGGCTAGTCTAAGCCATGCCTAATCATGGTGGAAACCTGCAGCATAACCATAGTGAGCAATCTGTGAAGCATTCAAAAAAAAGAGAAAAAAAGAGAAAAAGAAAAAAAGGGAAATCCCTATGCAAATTGCAAATAAAAAGATTGCTGAGATGCTCATTGTCTGCTTGCCTTGTCATTTTGATATGGGGATTCTTCCGTATCATCGGGCAAGGGGTACCCCGTTGGCGGTTCTTTATGATACACATGTACTTACAATGACAAGAACTTACTTCTGACTAAAGGTGAGTAGCATGAGATTCGGTACTCGTAAGCAAGGGGCATGAGATTTTCAGCTTATAACTTGTCAAGCATATCCTCATATTTGTTCACTTTAAGCTTAATCACCTTAAATATGCTTATGATAGGGGAAATGAGAGTTTAAAGCTAATAAGTACCATAATTTTCGGAAGCTCTTTATGAGACTTGAATCCCTGCTTCCTTCTATGAAGGGCCTTTCTTTTACTTTTATGATTGAGTCTTCATCTTCTATCTTTAATCACCTATTGAGAGAGCATAGTGGCCATTCTTAGTTTAATGTACATTGTCCCAAAACTTCTTGATTGATTCATAACTTTGATATTGCTTGTTCTTAAACTATTTGTATCTAGTCACCCTTATAAACTTTGAAGGTGTCCTATGCATTTATGTTTTGCTACACTATGAGGGACAAGCTGCATACCATTCTCATTATGTTTTCTATGTGTGAAACACACAAACGTCTTTCAAAGCATTGTTATGCATGAATCTTTTGTTTGTACCTCTTCATGTTGTAACATAGTTGCTATGCCTTATTGCTAGAACTATATCTTTAATGCTATGTTAAAGTACTATGATCCCAGCTACCAATGTTTTACAAATGCCTTGATCAAGATTGTGATGGTGCATGTCACCTGAAAAATTATTCTTTTCTTTATCACTTACCTACTCAAGGACGAGCAGGAGTTAAGCTTGGGGATGTTGATACGTCATAAACGTATATATAATTTTTGATATTACGTCCTTGTTTTATATCTACTTTCTTATGTTTTGTCCATGCTTTGGAGTATTTTTACACATTTTCTGGAACTAACCTATTAACAAGATGCCACAGTGCCAGTTGTCTGTTTTCTACTGTTTTTGGTTTCAGAAAAGATAGTAAGGAAATATTATCGGAATTGGACCGGAGAAAAGCCAAAGTCAATATTTTACCCGAAGCAACGTGGAGTCTAGAGGGGAGACAAAGAGGCGCACTAGGGCAGCCACACCCTAGGGTGGCGTGGCCAGCCCTAAGCGCTTCGCCACCTGGTGTGGGCCCCCTGGTACTCCACCGACCTAGCCCTTCTGCCTATAAAAGCTTCCAAGGACGAAAACCCTAAGTACCCGATCAAAATTCCACGAAAGAGTCTGTAGCCGCTGTCATCTCCATCCCTAGCTCGGGAGGGATCTGAAGCTCTTCTCGGCACCCTGTCAGAGGGACAGATCACCCTGGAGGCCTTCTTCATCACCATGCCTGCCTCTGGTGTGATGCGTGAGTAGTTCGTCCCTGGACTACGGGTCCATGTAGTACCTAGATGGTTGGTTCTCCTCCGTTGTGCTATCATGTTTAGATCTTGTGAGCTCCGTTCATGATCAAGATCATCTATTTTTAATCCTACATGTTGTGTTTACAGGGATCCGTTGTATATTGAGATGCTATTTCAGATGGATTATTGATTCTATCATGTCTATGTTATTTGTGATCTTGCATGCTTTTCATTGTTAGTAGCTATCTTGGCCAAGTAGATGCTAGCAACTCCAAGAGGTAGTATTTGTGCTCGATAGTGGGTTCATGCCTCTTGTAATCTGGAGAAGTGACAGGAATCTCTAAGGTACTAGATGTGCTGTTGCTACTAGGGAGAAAATAGTAATTCTTTGTCCATGGGACAATCGTATTGTTTACTTTACACACTTTGCTTAATGCAATTATATGTTGCTTGCAACTTAATACTGGAGGGGGTTCGAATGATAACCTGAAGGTGGATTATTACTCATAGATGCAGTTGGATTATGGTCTATGTATAATGTTGTAATACCCAATCAAATATCATAGGAGTCAAGATGATTAGTATATGCATGATGCTTTCTTGGTGTCTATCAATTTCCCCGCTGTAATTTGTTCACCCAACAGGTCATATATCTTAAGGATAATCACCTCTAGTGAACTATGGACCCCGGTCCATTCTTTTACCATCAATCTACCATCTACCATTTACTGTTTACTGTTTACTTTCTGCAAGCAATTACTATCTTCCACACAATACGTTTAATCCTTTGTTTCAGCAAAACCGGTGAGATTGACAACCTCACTATAAGTTGGGGCAAAGTTCTGTGGTTGTGTTGTGCAGGATTCCAAGTTGGAGACAACTCCTTGGGGTTGTTTGCTTGCTCCTACTGGTTCGCTAACCTTGGTTTCATAACTAAGGGAAAACTTGCTGCTATGCTCATCATACCTTCCTCTTGGGGTTCCCAACGAGCTCGATATATTTTGATCCATCAACCCCCTGCAACATTTCAATATCACATGCAGAACCAGTGTCTGTAATTTCACCCAAAACAATTCTAGTTTCCATCGAAATGATTCCAGCGCTTTCTTAAATCTTTATCTGAAATATATTTGCTCCAAATGGTGTCGGTATCCCTTAAGTGTGTCACCCTACGGTTCGCAAATAATGCAGACATGATCAAGACCCCTCTCTGATCAATAATCAGCAGCAGGACCTGGAGATCCGTACTGAGTCCCACACATTCAACGATGACTCTTGTGATCGTGTGAACCATTAACGTTGTAACTAAATCCCTTTGTCTCGTGATATATCACATGTCCGAGATTCGATCATCGATATCCAAATACCTAGTTTGATCTCGTTACCGACATGCACTCTTTTCTTGTTCCTGTGATATACCATTCTAGTGATCACATCACTTGCTTGCAAGCTATTTCAATGTGATATCACCGAGAGGGCCCCAAGTATATCTATCTGTCATCGGGATGGACAAATCCCACTCTTTATCCTTGAGCCTCTACATAACACCTTCGTAGCACTGAACCCACCTTTACAGTCACCCTATTATGGTGTGACGTTTAATGTTATCAAGATACACTTCTAGTGTTAGTGATTAACATGATCTCATGGTCTAAGGACTAGGATTACTTCGTATGATGTTATAGCAATATAAACATAATGACTTTGATCGTAATGCTATACTTCGGATGAATGTTCATCACATCATTCCACCAATGTTGTGACCTCGTTATTAACAACTTCCAATGTCCATGATCAGGAAACCTTGATCATCTTGTTAATCAACGAGCTAGTTTATAAGAGAGGCATTACTAGGAACTTTGTATTTTGTTTATTAAACACACATGTATTAACATTTCCAATTAATACAACTATAGCATGCAAAATAAACATTTATCATAAACATGGAATAAGATAATAACCAATTTATTATTGCCTCTCGGGCATATTCCCTTCAATGCCTCTCCCTCTCTCTCATAAGCACAAAACACAAAGAGAGGCGGGCTACAGTGCCTTGCTATAGTGTAGCATAACTAGGAGGGAGTGATGTTGCTGGGGTGGTGTATTAGACAAGTTTGGAGGTAGTTAGGAATTGTTTGGGATTTTTCAAAGGAGTTTAAGTCCTATTGTTTGGTCATGATGGGGAAGTGGTACTGATGTATGGGCACCAAATGTGCCTTTATTTGGCCAAGTGGTTTGGAGAAAAACCAACTTTCCTTTATAGAAGGAGTTGTGAGGTTTTTGTTAATTAAAGGGATTTAATTGTTTTTGGGCCAGAAGAATTAGGGATAATATTTGATAAATTTTTATATCCAAGGTAGATGATGTCCACAGGTTTTATCTACCATTTGAAGTATTGGGATTTGGAAATCCAACTGGATTTGGAAGAGAGACAAGGGATAAAGGATCTTGGGCACTATTACTTTTATACCATCAAGACATGGTTGGATCTTGGAGCTCAATGCTCCCCTTGGAACATGGGCTATATGGATGGATAGGCCAAGTTAAGTAGATCACCATGGTACAAGAAGTTGAGCTTGATCATGCTTGAGTGCTCCAAGAATTGATTTCAAACTTTGAATAAAATAAGCCTGCCAAGGCAGATTATCAAATAGACTTCAAAACCATGTGGGTTTTAGAGGCACAAGGATCCAGTTAGAACACGTGAAGTAGGTATTGACAGACCTTTAGGAGTAGAGCACAACCATATCAAGGGTTGGTTAAGGGGTGAGAGTATGGAGATGTGAGCTTCTTCCAAAGTAGGCATGTTTATAATATTTGCAGGAATTGTTATTTTCTTGCCTATAAAACCATCAAGAACAAGTGGGTTAAAAGGTGATCTAGACAAGGGCAAGAGTGGGCCTTATTATTCCTTAAGATGGTCTACAGGATAGTTCTAGTGCATTACCAAAAATTCAGAAGGAGTGGAGATGAGGGAGACTCAAAGATGTGATAATGATATCAGATTTCCAAACTTTGTCATTTTTGGCAGAGGGGGAGATTTTGACTAGAATATAAGAGGAGATAATTTTGAGAGGATGCAAGGTTCCAAATCATCATAAAATGGATGATGTTGAAGTGTGGATTGAGTATAAAGGATCCATGCTTGATATTGGTCTATTTTGATTTGGAAGCTTCTAGAAGGAAAAATCTTTAGAAGTGATCTGGTTAAGAATTTTAGATGATCACCTAGTGGCTATAGCTCAGATTCCAGCTTGGTTATATTTCTTAGGGTTTATACTCTTTTATTGGTTAGAGGCTAGATGATGAGCTCCTAGGGTATCTCATACTACTCCCTAAGCAATGAAGTCAAGCAGCAGATCAAGGCAACTCATCTTATAAACAAAACAAATCTTCTACCATGGATACCTCCAAGCCTAGCTTCAGGTAAGGATAGGTATTTTGAAAGGTTGGATTTTGAATAAGGTGAGAATCCTTGGTATCTCTACCAAGAATAGAATTCAAAATCTTGATAGTAAGGTTTAGGAAAAACCTAGAGGTAAAAGTAGTTGAAAGTGCTGTCTTGAAAACATAAGGAGAATATATCTTGTAGATCTCCATAGTTTTGTCAGTAGAGGCTACTAAAATAGCTTGGTTTGCAAACGCATCTTGGATCAGGTTTTTGAAATCCCAAAACATTTGAGAATATGAATAATAAGGCAAGGTTGCTTTTGTGAAATAGCTTTTATCAATTGTGGTGAGGTAGGAAGTATATCATCTAATACACAGTCATATGCATAAACACTAACAAGCAAGCAAGCAAACACTGCATTAATAAACAAGAAAACGTTTTTGTTCCCCCAGATTTTTGCATTCTTGACATCAAATCAGGGTTTCTGAAATTGGGAAGTTACAGGCCACGCGTAAGCTGGCCAGCTTATTGCCATGACGAAAACAATATTCGTCCCCGCCCGCATGACGAAACGGGATGGATGACATAAGCAACGGAACATATGGCATCAGCAAACGGCGCTAGCGGGATATAACTGTGACGGAAAAATGTCAGGAAGTCGATGATGTTGTAGACGACAACCATGACATCATCAAACGTCACTGGTGGCATCTCACGATGCCGTCTTCCACGTGGCGTAGACAGGGAACAAAAAAATGTCATGAACGATCGGGCCTGGGCCGGGCCAGTTGGCTGCGACAAAATTGGAGGAACGTCACAGATGGCCGGTGACATTTTCAGACCCTGACGTGAGGTTAATGACCTTTTTTCATCGAAGAATTCGTCGTGGATGACCATCTATGATGCTTTGACCCTCATCCACAATGATATAAAAATGTCATGCGTCGTCTAGATTCTGGTAGTGCGGGGAGGATGTCATCAGCAACCTCAGCAGTGGGCCAGAACCCAGCACTAGAGCCAGCTCGTGACCACATGAAGTCGGGAAGAGCTTGAGGACCCTTTGGGCGGGAATCTGGTGACCCTTCTCGCCGAATATTTGGGGGAGAGGCCCTGTGCCCCTATATAAGGAGGCCTTCTCCTATCTTAGAAGAGGTTGATCACTGCGATCTTAAACCCTAGATATTCATCCACCATTGTAACCTCGTGAGACACCGCAAGCAATACAATAAAGCAGGAGTAGGGATTTTACGTCCTCACGAGGGTATCAAACCTGGGTAAAAGAACCTGTGTCACTCTCAGTCGTGCTGGTACTTCGCCATCGTTGTCATCTATATGAAGCTTAGATCATGTGTTCATCCTCCTCATGAACTCAGGGCTTGTTGGACCCCTCGTTCCTTCACGGGACACACTATCTGACAACTTTGAATCTCGGCTGTCTTGCCCAATTGTGACTCCAAGGTCTTGGTTCTTTCCAGTAGAACCTACACATTATTTCTAATTGCAATGGCCCGGTTAGAAAATGCACCAATACTATTGTCATGGTTCTCCAGGATTTTAATAAGCATATTGTTTTTCTTAGTTTGAGCTTGCATAAAATTTCTAATTGTATTTTCAAAAGGGAGATTGCCCCAATTTTCTCCACTATGATTATCATAATTATTATTATGTGGAGCACCTGTAGGATTAGAATAATGTTTTTGAAATTTTGAGCCAAAGTTTTGACTCTTCCAATCCGGGTTATACGGATTATGAGCTATAAAATTTACGTCATTAGCATCATTTGTGATAGCATTAATTTGGGTATATTCCTTACCCTGCACAATATTAAGTAGGTCAGTTAACTTTGTAGTACGCTCCTCATTATGCTCCTCGGTGATTGAATTCATCCTTTTCAGGAGGTTCTCTCTATACGCCATTGGGCATGCTTTGCATATCGTTAAGTAGTTATTTTGCAACATTCACTTGTTTCCCCATAATGGTTAATCCAAATGCGGTATCTAGCATAGACTTAGCTATTGGGTTAAGACCATTATAAAATAAATCTAATATAATCCATTCTTTCATCCCATGACTAGGACAGTACATTACATCTTCTTTCATTCTCTCCCAAGCAAGCGCTAGTGGCTCGCGGTCTTCTTGTCTAAAGCTTGTTATGTTGGATCTTAGCTGCATAGTCTTAGATGGAGGGAAAATTTTGGTCATAAAAAGATTAGTGCGTTCCTCCCAATATGTAATACTGCATTTAGGAAAAGCTAGCAACCAGTCCTTAGCCTTTCCTCATAAAGAGAAAGGGAATAAACGTAATTTTACCGCATTCGAGTCAACATCTTTAATGCGCATCATGTTGCAAATTTTAGTTAGGTGCAAACCTGAGTCCTCAGCAGCTGAGCCTCCAAATTTATTTTGTTGAATCAAAATCAAAAGGTTAGGCTTACTTTCATAAGTTTCCGCACCAACAGCGGGCTGAGTAATAGGTGCATGAATAAAATTATCAGTGGGAGTAGCATACTCCCCAAGTTTCTTCTGAGCTATGGCTCTTTTCTTTTTGGTAGTTTGGGAATAAGATAAACAAATAAGTAAGTAACTGATTTTTTGGGTTTTCAATAGATAACAAAAAGTAAACCAATAACAAGAATTAAACTAAAAACAAATATAAAACTAAAGACAAGGTCTCTAGTGACGTCACCAGTATAGTGAATTGCTTCCCTGGCAACGGTGCTAGAAAAAGGGTTGATACCTTCAATCTGGATTTATGGATATAGTATAGTAGCTTTTTCCCTAGTAGACCCTAGTTTAATCGAACCTTGGGTAAGAATGCTAAATGTAAATTAAATGAGGCTCGTCTACAAGACTTGTTTGTTCGTTTTACCTTACGTTTACCGGACCTTTCTAGTTTATTTTTAATCGTTGGTTCTTACATTAGATGAAGATAGGCCAGGGTTGAAGATTCACCTGAAGCTGCACATCATATGGGATAAAGATAATAATATGCACATTCATGTGAAATTATTTAATAGAGATAAAGATTACGGGAAACACATCCAAATATACTAAAGCTCCTGCGAGCCATAGGAGTAGCAATAGTCTTTTGATCCAACCATTATACCACAAAGCACCAGGTTATAACAATTATTAAGTAAAATACAGATCCAATCCTTAAGTACCGATGTTGTTGTTACTCCCAAATGGATCCCTAAACAAAGACCACAATCCCCTTGTTGTCACTGGGTTTCGCGTGAAATCGTCATTCACCACTCATCTTACCTCGAGTTTTTAACAATCTGTGGGATCTTTGGTACCTACAAGTCCATAGATAGAGACAAGAGAAAAACAAATGAGGATACAAATCTCTATTAAATCACCATACAATACTCCCATGAATTAGATAAACATAATCGCTATGAGGTTTCACACCAACCCGCAGCCCGTGAGGACTACTCACTCATAACAACAAGATCAATGATAGAAAACATTGTGCCACATACTTAGATTCAAATCAAATATTCTTACAATGGTCTCTAATTCACAAGGAGATCTCAAGTACAAGATAATGGCTATGGCTATGGATGATATGTCAATTGTTTGTACAATTGAAAACTGAAACTTTAATTGCAAATCATAAAGGTAAATGAAAAAAACTAAGAAGTAGATGGAGGGTGGAGAGGGTGAACAATGGTGGTGGATCTCCTTCGATGGTGTTGTGATGCAATCTGAGATTGGCGGCTGTCTACGCGGTGCTCAAGTCTCAAAATATATAGGCGCCTGTCGTCGGATTGAAGACATGTACACCGAAAGGGGGTACTCGAGGCATGTGGAGAAAAGGGGTGTGAGGAGACGGTGTCCGGGAACGGTGAGTACACAAATTTTACCCAGGTTCGAATCTACCGGCTTTGGATGGATCCTACTCCTGCTAGCAATCCAGTAAAACGGCGGAGCCAGAAGTACATATTACAAGAGAGGTTCGCATGTGCGAGTTGAGGTTGTAGATTGTGGGTGCCCTAAAGGCTGGTCCCTAGGATGGCTTATATAGATATTCGGCCTAGGGTTACAGTAAATACCTATCTGGCTACGATACAGAGTCGGTTATAGAGTACATCTTGGACTACAAGTAACTAAACAAGCCTAAGTCAGTAAGTCTTCTTGGCCTTCCCGTAGCCGGATGGACCTCCGTCTTCGCTCCCTAACTGGGCCGCCCGTGAAGCAAACCTCTAACCTGAAGTGTGCCAGCATGGACAGTGAGTCACAGTGGGTATACCCGGAAAGTATATCCCCGATAGTGGCCCTCATAATCCTCCAAGATCCAGAGTCAGATTCCATCGTCTAGCTTGATCTTTCTTTGGCTTGCAGAAACTTGAAGGGTTTCTGAAACTCCAAAACAAATGTAGGATTCAGGTCTCAAAAGTGAGTTGGACCCCTGTGAGTACTTCCATATAGTTTTCCCCAGCTTGATTTCAAAGTGTTCGGGTCTCAAAAGTAGGATCCAGGTCACCAAAAGTAGGATCCGGGTCTCAAAAGTAGGATTCGGGTCTCCAACAGTAGGATTCGGGTCTCCAAACATCTTACACATCTTACATATCTGGAATTTCCTGTGAGATATCTTTCAGAGGAGAGATAACTCACACATCTAAGAATAACAAGTGAGCTTGGTAAGGAGAGAGCTAGAGAGACAGCAAGCACTGAGAAGCTCTCGTAGAGATAGAGAGAGAGGAAGAAAGAGGAAGCCCAAGAAGTGTAGAAGCTAGCTGAAAGAGGCTCCTCGGCATTAGAGTGTTCATCACTTTGTACTTCATCCACCATATAATCCACCAAATAAGGACGTAGGGTTGTTACCAGTGTGGGCTGTGTTTGATCTGTGCATGAGCTCAGGTCGTATTACCTGTGCCCACTTCCGAACAACTAGGGGGTCTGCAACATCCCCAGTATCTGTATTCTGATAAGCAACATCTGACACGCTAGGTAGGGTAAGCTAGTGATCCGATCTCACCAATTGATTTCATCAGTGCCAACATAGTCGTTGGCATCGTTAGTGCTAGCATAAGGCACGATTCCTAAAAGAACAACTTGAGCTGTTGGGATGAGCGCGACCACTAGGGACACTTCAGCTGTGCACACTCATTCGCATGACCTAGCCCCGACTAGGGGTTTGGCATCTACGGTGCACGTAGAATACGGAGACCATGGGGGGCCCACAACGCTCAGCCTCAGCCCGTGCATGTCGCGTCCAATCAGCCGCAACTGCCTCCCGTGGCACAAGTAGGAGGGCTAGCCATGGGCAGCACAACGACACGCTAAGAAGCAAAGCAGGGAGGCACATGAGGCGTCTCCACCAAAGGCCTCCCTCCTGGTGGTGTAGGATGGCCTTCCCATGGGAGCATTCCTCCCGGTGACATAGGAGGCGCTGCGGGTGGGAGAGTGCCTCCCGGTGGCATAGAAGGCATCGCTGGGAAGTCAGAGCATCCCATGGGTGCAGGAAACGGCGTGCTTGCCATCGGTCTTAGTAGGGGAGGTCCTCCTAGAGGCTGTCCCACACCGCCTCGGAGCATGGCGTCGCCCGCAGGACCGTTGTGCGAAATTTACCGTGTGGCACCAGGTAATAGTAGACAAACCACTCCTCAGCACACAAGGAACCGCACCTGGCGTAAGGCCATGGATGCCTTCACGGCCTTGGTCTGGTATCCCTCGGCACTTGGGACAGCAAAGTTTACGGCATGGAGAGAAGAGGTGGAAGCTCGTGTGGAGGCTGCTAGGCATCATCCGGAGACCACCTGTGAACACTATTTGTCCCAACAGGTACCATGGAGTGGGCCAGATAAAGCTCCAACCGTAGGAAGGCATCTGCAAGTCCTTTCCATGCAGCTGCAAGCTCAACCCGCTGCTATCGTGCTGGGGGCTGGTGGGCCCAGGGATGTGATGGCTCAGTGTTGATGTAGAGCTCGTTGGGAACCCCAAGAGGAAGGTATGATGAGCACAGCAGCAAGTTTCCCTCAGTTATGAAAACAAGGTTTAATCGAACCAGTAGGAGCAAGGAAACACCCCAAAGGTGTTGCTAGCTGAGCCTTGGCAGGGCGCACTACCGGTGCTAGTAGCAACGTGGAGACCTGCACAACACAACCACAGAACTCTGTCCCCAACTTGCGATGAGGTTGTCAATCTCACCGTGTTTTCCTGAAAACAAAGGATTAAACATATCGAATGGAAGGAAGTAATAGTTTGCAGAAAGTAAACACAAAGCAGTAGTAGTTTGTAGATTGTATGTAAAGAAAAGGACCGGGATCCATAGTTCACTAGAGGTGGCTCTCCTTAAGATAGATAACATGCTGGGTGAACAAATTACAACGGGGCAATTGACAAACATCGAGAAAGAATACAAGCATATACTAATCATCTTGACTCCTTTGAGACTTGATTGGGCATACAAGCATCCAACTGCATCTATGACTAATAATCCACCTTCAGGTTATCATCCGAACCCCCTCCAGTATTAAGTTGCAAGCAACAGATTATTGCTTTATGAATTGCGTGTAATGTAAACAATACGATTGTTCTATGAACAAAGGATTGTTGTTTTCTCCCTAGTAGCAACAGCACATCTAGTACCTTAGAGATTTCTGTCACTTCCCTAGATTACCAGAGGCATGAACACACTATTGAGCATAAATACTAACTCTTGGAGTTGCTAGCATCTACTTTGCCAAGATAGCTACTAACAACGGAAAGCATGCAAGATCACAAATAACAAAGACATGATAGAATCAATAATAAATATGAAATAGCATCTCAATATCCATCGGATCCCCGCAAACACAACATGTAGAATTACAAATAGAAGATCTTGATCATGAACGGAGCTCACAAGATCTAGACATGAAAGCACAAAGGAGGAGAACCAGCCATCTAGCTACTACATGGACCCGTAGTCCAGAGATGAACTACTCAGGCATCACACCGCAGGCTTACATGATGATGAAGAAGGCCTCCTCTCCGGCAGGGTGCCGGGAAGAGCTTTGGATCCCTCCCGATCTAGGGATGGAGATGACGGCGGCTAGAGACTCTTTCGTGGATTTTTGATCGGGTACTTAGGGTTTTCGTCCCGAGGGCATCTTATAGGAGGAAGGGGAGGCCAAGGGGGTGCCAGGCTGGGCCGTGTGGTTAGGTGGTGTGGTGCCCCCCTGGCCCCTCTCTGTCTCGTATTCTGGCATCTGATGACTTCCGGAAAAATAGGCACTTTGGCTTTTGTCCCGTCCAATTCCAAGAATATTCATTTTTCTGACTTTCCTGGAACCAAAAACAGCAGAAAATAGGCAGTTGGCACTATGGCTCTTGTTAATAGGTTAGTCCACGAAACCATATGAAAAGTACTCCAAAGTGTGGACAAAACACAAGAAAGTGGATAAAACCAAGCATGGAACATCAGAAATTATAGATACATCTGCAATGTATCAACATCCCCAAGCTTAACTCCTGCTCGTCCTCGAGTAGGTAAGTGATAAAAAGAAAGAATATTTTTTGAGGTGACATGCACCATCAAAGACTTGATCAAAGTATTTGTAAAACATTCAAAGCTGGGATCATAGTACTTCAATCATAACATGAAAGACAAAGTTCTAGCAATAAGACAAAGAAATTATGATGCAACATGAAAAGGCACAAACAAAAGATCCATGAATAACAATGATTTGCAAGACGTTTGTTTGTTTCACATAAAGAAAACATAGCATAATAGTATTTAGCTTGTCCCTCATAGAGTAGCAAATATAAATGCATAGGACACCATCAAAGTTCATAAGAGTGACTAGATACAAATAGTTTTAAACAACCAATATCAAGTTATGCATCAATCAACTAGTCTTGGGACAATGCACATAAAACTAAGAATGGCCAATATGCTCTCAAAGTAGGTGCATAAAGGTAGAAGGTGGGGACTCAATATAATGGTGGAAGAAATGCCTTCATAGAAGGAAGTTGGGATTCAAGTCTCATAAAGAGCTTCCAAAAATTATGGTACTTATAGCTTTCAACTCTCATTGCCACTATCATAAGCATATTGAAGTGATTAAGGTTAAAGTGAACAAACTATGGTTTACATGCTTGCCGAAGTATAAGTTAGAAATCTCATGTCCCTTGTATACGAGGGCCGCTCCTCATGCTACTCAAGTTTAGTCACCGGTAAGTTCTTGTCATCGTAAGTACATGTGTATCATAGAGAACCGCCAACGGGGTACCCCTTGCCCGATGATGCGGAAGAATCCCCATATCAAAATGACAAGGCAAGCAGACAACGAGCATCTCAGCAATCTTTTTATTTACCATGGGAATATGATGCTTTTTTCTCTCTTTCCTATTGTCATAGTATCTCTTTTTTCTTTTTCTCTTTTTTTCTCAACATAGGACTCTTTTTTTTATAATAAGAATGCTTCATAGACAGCTCATTATGGTTACGCTGTAGGTTTCCACCATGTCAGCATGGATTAGACCAGTGGCCCAGGCGTTTCTCTAACGCATATACATAACTCCATGGACTTACAACCTCCACTTTCATTTCACACCGACGACATCCATATACAAAGAGCATGATATCAACTAGGTACAAGTACCAAGTGCAATGTTGAAGGCGTTCCCCATGAAAGCATGGTTCTGCTAATTCCCAACGAATAAGTGCAAGCATATACAACATAGACGACACAATGGCTCAAGTTTATTAAGGGCAAGAAAAGTAAAGTGTGCCATCAAGTTCGTGAGAGCTTTAATCACTAGTTTTCTCATAACATGTTTAATTAGGAAGGTAAACAAAAGAATAAATATACTTGGAATAGCATAAGCTAGTAGGTAGGTATGGTGGACTCTTTGTAATAACTTGGTTTATGGAGTTGGATGCATGAGTGGAACTCATACTTTGTTGTGGAGGCTAGCAAAAGAGTAGGAGTGACAAACTAAGAGAGCAATAATGGCTATAATCATGCAAAGCGACAAAACATCATTGATCAAAGCATAAAGTGATACTACAAGTTGAAAACTAAAGGATCATAAAGGCTATGGTGACTTGAGATAGTCATAACATAGTGTGAGCATGCGCCAAGTCAACCCAAATAAAGCATCAAAGTATAATACCACTATACTATGCTTTAATATGCTAAAGCAATGTATGATTCATCCAAGGCACATTAAGCAATCTCAATTGTTTATAACAAGTCATGCTACAGCAAATAATACTAAGCATAAAGCCAAAACAATATCAAGAATGGCATGACAAAGCATAGGCCATAGTCAAAAACGAGCTCTTTTTACCACATAATAATGAACTTTCCTACTCTTTTCCAAACCAAACCAAACTATTTGCAAACCAATGTATGAAAGAGGCGGTCCAACAAATTTATTCAGCAAACTAAGAAAACCAAGAAAACGAAAAACCAAAACAAAAATGAAAAATAAGACGCTCCAAGAACAACACAACTGTGCATGAAACAATAAAAATGAAGCGTTTGGAAGAAACCTAGGATTTTTATTGATGAAGAGGGGGATGCCTTGGGCATCCCCAAGCTTTGACGCTTGTACTTCTTGGCTATTTCTTGGGGTGACATGCATGGCTTCCCCAAGCTTGATCTTTAGTCCATCCTTCATCTCATTACTCATTCCATCCATACACCTGAAATTTTTCCTTCATACAAAACTTCACACAATCTTTATTACCAACATTAGTGCACTCAAGATAATAAGTCTTAAGTTTCAGTTCTAACAACAAATAAACTTCCATTAGAACACTAGCTACTGAAGCACTTCCCTCAAAAAGCTCAACTCCCCAAAAGAACTCAAAAAAGAACCAACAAGAAGCAGATGCAGAAAATGGCAGAAATCTGTCAAAACAGACTAGCAGGTAAAGATGATTTTTTTCGAAGACCTTTTGTTGCTCCAATAAAAAATTATTGAACTAATGAAAGTTATATAACAACCTGGGGCTGAATCACAAAAATTCACGCCTCAAAAAGACGTTCAGAGATTTGACACAAATTTTAACGGTGAAGCACATAAATCTGTTTCGGGACAGCAACTTTCCCAATCATTACTTCTCTCTCATTAGAGGTTACTCTTGGCACAAAAAGCAAATAAAAAGTATAAGGAGTGGTTATTACTGAGGTAATAACTTCCAAGACTCATCTAAAAATTTTGGGTTATCTCCCAATAAGTACTTTTCTTTAACGCCTTTAAGTTAGGCATAAGAAGCAAAGAAAGAATCAAGTGTTCTCAAATGAAGAAGCATTGAGACCAAATTTGATTTTCATAGGAGAAGCAAAAGAAATCTTCTCTCTCTTCTTAGAGAAGTGTTCTATACGTTTCTTGAGTGGGAGTTGATATTTAATGGTGCCTTCTTTCATATCAATAATGGCACCAACAGTTCTAAGAAAAGGTCTTCCCAAAGTAATATGACAAGAAGCATTGCATTCAACATCCAAAACATAGAAATCAAAAGGGACATAGGCATTGTTAACCATAATAAGAACATCATTAAGACTCCCCATGAGTTTCTTTTTAGCATTATCATCAAGTGGGACATTCAAATAACAATCTTCAAGTGGAGGCAAATCAAGCATATCATAAATCCTTCTAGGCATAATAGAAACACTATTATCAAGATCACATAAACCTTTGAAATAAAAGTCATTCACTTTCATATTAATGATGGGTTCCCAACCATCTTCTTGTTTAATAGGAATAGAAGCTTTATGTTTCATCTTTTCTTCTTTAATATTTATGAGAGCATCAGTAATGTGTTTTGTAAAGGCCATGTTCATACCACTAGCATTAGGACTTTTAGCAAGCTTTTGTAGGAACTTAATAACTTCAGAGATATTGCAACCATCAAGATCAAAACCATACTTATCATCTAAAGTAGTAGAGCTATTACTAGCCTCAACACTAGTGGTGGTGATAGTAGAAACACTAATGTTTCTAGCAATTTCATCTTCTCTTTCCCACTTAGCATGTAATTCAGCTAATAGTCTAACATTTTCATCAATTCTTACTTGTATGGCATTAGTAGCTGCAAAGAGATTATCATTAGTTTCAGGTTTAGCAGCCATTTTATTCAAAGAAGACTGAGCTTCAACCAAAGATGTTATATTTCTTTCAGCATTAGAGAGTTTTTCCTCAATAGTTTTATTGGAAGCAGTTTGTTTACTAATAAAGTCTTTAAGCATAACTTCAAGTTCATAGGGAGCACTCCTATTATTGTTGTAGGAATTTCCATAAGCACTACCATTGTTGGGAGGATATGGCTTATAATTGTTGTTACCAAAATTATTCCTATAAGCATTGTTGCCAAAGTTGTTATTTCTTATGAAGTTCACATTATCTTGCTCTTCTTGATCAACCAAAGAGGCTAAAGGAACATTATTTGGATCAATATGGGCTTTCCCATT
This sequence comes from Avena eriantha, assembly GCA_910589775.1. Taxonomy (NCBI): domain Eukaryota; kingdom Viridiplantae; phylum Streptophyta; class Magnoliopsida; order Poales; family Poaceae; genus Avena; species Avena eriantha. The sequence goes on from OU342742.1 coordinate 507,248,459, forward strand.
CACAAGCATAGACATAATAATATCAATCTTATCACTCAAGAGGGAAGTTTCCTCAACAGATTTTACCTTCCTACCTTGTGGAGCTCTCTCAGTATGCCATTCAGAATAATTAACCATCATATTGTCCAGAAGTTTTGTTGCAGCACCCAAAGTGATGGTCATAAAGGTACCTCCAGCAGCAGAGTCCAATAGATTCCTTGAAGAATGGTTCAATCCTGCATAAAAGGTTTGGATGATCATCCAAGCAGTCAGTCCATGAGTGGGGCAATTCTTAACCAAAGATTTCATTCTTTCCCAAGCTTGAGCAACATGCTCATTATCAGATTGTTTAAACTTCATTATTTCACTTCTCATAGATATAATCTTAGCAGGAGGATAGTACTTTCCAATGAAAGCATCTTTGCACTTAGTCCAAGAATCAATACTATTCCTAGTTAAGGAATTCCACCATTCTTTAGCTTTTCCTCTCAAAGAGAAAGGAAACAATTTTAGCTTAATAATATCACCATCTACATCCCTATGCTTTTGCATCTCACAAATTTCAACAAAGTTATTTAGATGGGAAGCAGCATCTTCATTACCAATACTATAAAATTGTTCTCTCATAACAAGATTGAGTAAAGAAGGTTTTATCTCATAGAAAGTGTCTTCAGGCACAGGTGGAGAAATAGGTGTGCTCATAAAATCATTGTTGTTGGTGCTAGTGAAGTCACACAACTTAGTGTTTTCAAGAGTAGTCATTTTTTGTGTGTTTTCAAATAAGAAAGCAAACTAGTAAAACTAATTTTTTGTGTGTTTTTGATAACAAAACAAGAAAACAAGGCAAAAAGAAACTAAGAAAAACAAAAACAAAGTAAAGACATTGGTTATGAGGGACTCCCTTTGTGAAGATGTCCTTGACTCCCCGGCAATGGCGCTAGAAAAATGCTTGATAGCTTAGTGATGTAGAGATTGTTGGGAACCCCAAGCGGAAGGTATGATGAGCAAAGCAGCAAGATTCCCTCAGTTATGAAACCAAGGTTTAATCGAACCAGTAGGAGCAAGGAAACACCCCAAAGGTGTTGCTAGCTGAGCCTTGGCAGGGCGCACTACCGGTGCTAATAGCAACATGGAGACCTGCACAACACAACCACAGAACTCTGTCCCCAACTTGCGATGAGGTTGTCAATCTCACCGTGTTTTGCTGAAAACAAAGGATTAAATGTATCGAATGGAAGGAAGTAAAAGTTTGTAGAAAGTAAACACAAAGCAGTAAACAGTTTGTAGATTATATGTAAAAGAAAGGAGGACCGGGATCTATAGTTCACTAAAGGTGGCTCTCCTTGATAGATAACATGCTGGGTGAACAAATTACAGCGGGGCAATTGACAAACATCGAGAAAGCATACATGCATATACTAATCATCTTGACTCCTTTGAGACTTGATTGGGCATTACAACATTATACACAGACCGCCATCCAACTTCATTTATGACTAATAATCCACCTTCAGGTTATCATCCGAACCCCCTCCAGTATTAAGTTGCAAGCAACAGATTATTGCTTTACAAATTGCGTGTAATGTAAACAATACGATTTTTCTATGAACAAAGGATTGTTGTTTTCTCCCTAGTAGCAACAACACATCTAGTACCTTAGAGATTTCTGTCACTTCCGTAGATTACCAGAGGCATGACCACTATCGAGCATAAATACTAACTCTTGGAGTTGCTAGCATCTACTTGGCGAAGATAGCTACTAACAATGGAAAGCATGCAAGATCACAAATAACAAAGACATGATAGAATCAATAATCAATCTGAAACAGCATCTCAATATCCATCGGATCCCCGCAAACACAACATGTAGAATTACAAAAAGATGATCTTGATCATGAATGGAGCTCACAAGATCTAGACATGAAAGCACAAAGGAGGAGAACCAGGCATCTAGCTACTACATGGACCCGTAGTCCAGAGATGAACTACTCACGCATCACATCGGAGGCTTGCATTATTATGAAGAAGGTCTCCAGGGTAAATTCCCCTCTCTGGCAGGGTGCCGGGAAGAGCTTCAGATCCCTCCTGATCTTGGGATGGTGATGACGGCGGCTACATACTCTTTCATGGATTTTTTATCGGGAACTTAGGTTTTTCATCCTGAGGGCATCTTATAGGCGGAAGGGGAGGCGAGGGGATGCCGGAGGCGGCCACACCACCCCCTGGCGCGGGCCAGGGTGGGCCGTGCGGCCAGGTGGTGTGGTGGCCCCCTAGCCCCTCTCTGTCTCGTATTCTGGCATCTGATGACTTCCGGAAAAATAGGCACTTTGGCTTTTGTGCCGTCCAATTCCGAGAATATTCATTTTCTGACTTTCCTGGAACCAAAAACAGCAGAAAACAGGCAGCTGGCACTGTGGCTCTTGTTAATAGGTTAGTCCAAGAAATTATATGAAAAGTACTCCAAAGTGTGGACAAAACACAAGAAAGTGGATAAAACCAAGCATGGAACATCAAAACTTATAGATACATTTGCAATGTATCAGGATGACGGGTGGAGAGGTAAGGAACAAGTTGGAGGGAATCCAGGGGTAGGTGTTATTGGGTAGGGCAATGCGAACCACACGTCGGTGGGATCCTCAGCAAGTCCCATGCATAACCACACTAGCAGGCTAGATCATGATTTGGTAGCAACCAACAAGGTGCTTGTCAGAGAGCACCTCCAGCAGCTGCGCCACCAAGCTTGTGGCTGTGGAGCCAAACCCATGAAACGCTACTAAGGATGGAGGGACAACCTTGGAATATGGTGGCAGCTGCTTGGCTTATACCCTAGCTGCTTGGCATATACCCCAGCCTTAAGGCAGGTGGTGTGGCCGCCCAAATTCCTCCTCTTCATCCCCATCAAGTATGAAGGTAAAACCAACCCGAAAGATTTCTTGCAGATGTACTGCATCTCCATGTCCATAGCCAGTTCCTGTGAGAAAGTCATGGCGAACTGGTTCCCTATGGCATGGAAGAGCACGGGCCTATCATGGCTGATGCACCTCCCGCAAGAGTCGATCCCGACGTGGGAGGAGCTATGCGTCCGCTTTGTAAGCATGTTCTAGGGTGCCTTTAAGTGCCTGAGTATGCTCATCTAGATCCACACTGTCATTCCGAGGAAGAACGAGCGGCTACGTGACTTAAATCTCTTACACCATCCATGAAGCAGAAGTTGCTGATGGAGATATGCCCTAGAGGCCAATAAATAAAGTTGTTTTATTATTATATCTCTAATGTTCATAATAGTTTTGTATCATGCTATAATTGTATTAAGCGGAAACATTAATACATGTGTGGTATATAAATAACCAAGTCCCTAGTATCCTCTAGTACTAGTTCGTTGGGTAGCTAATGATCGAGGTTTCCCAATGATGGATTTACACATATGTCAATTGAAAAAGAGATCACTTAATGAAGTGATGGACACACCTTACCATATAATTGCAATATGATCTAGTCACAATGTTCAACGTTGTGATATCTAGCAAAGCATAGTAACTAGGTCACAAGGTTTAATCACTATCTCCCCCAACTGATTTGATCACATCAACCATCATGACCATAACTGGGGGCCTGTTCGTCTGCGGTACCAAAGTTCGCAGGCCAGCGCACCGTGGTACCTAAGTTGCCTGAAATTGCCGCATTTCGAAATGTTGGGCCGCCAACTACTGAGAGGGGCCATTTCGAGGCAAACTCATCTCACCCCTGCCAAATTCAAACATTCCGTTCAACTGCCCCGTGAAGTAGACGGTCGGGACCCTCATGTCGGTCATCTGTCCGTGATGCGAGCACCAACGCGGTAACCTCTTAGGCAAATCGACTAACTAAGTGGATTGGATGCGTTGACCAATTTCACAAATCCATTCCCACCTTTCCCCTAGCATTGGCGGCATTGGAATCCACCCTCTAGGCAGGACGATCCCTTCGGACATTTGACTTCCGGCGCCTAGTTGCTGTGCCCAGTCGCTAATCCCGAGCTCGAATGGTGCATGCCATTGCCGCCATTGCGAGGCTCTAGCCCGCCTCCGCCGCCGACGAGCCGAGCAGCTCGGAGGATGGCAGATCCTACTACCAAGGAAGAAGAAGTTCTGGCTACAAGCGGGTGAGCTACCCTTCTCTTTGCTATTCGCACTAATTATAACTGCTAGCTGGCTACTGAACCTAAAATTGTTTGTTAGCCCAACGCTGACAAAGATATTTTGTCCATAGTTTTCTGTCAAGTGGGATCTCCGCGGACGACCCTTACCTGGTTAAGGTAGTCCTCTTCAGGTACGACTCTAAGGGCAAGTGGTATGGACACCATTGTATCACGATGGAAGAAGCGCCTGCGCAAATCTGCACTATATCTGGTATGGTTGTTGCTCTGCGTAATCATGATGAATTATGGCTGAAGCAGACTGCAAAGTTCAGCTTCATGCATGAACATGGCATCATGGTTCCTCTAACCTGTGACAGTCAGCTAATTGGGTTGATGAAAAGGTATGCTTCGGCTTGCATGTTTGAGCTGAATTGTGATGTACTGGATGTGAAAGCTGCTGCAACTAGGAGTCGCTCTTCTATTCTTGGACAGGGTGGTTGCTCTAACCCAATTAGCTCGTGGTAAGCAAAAGTCGCTTGGGGTTCGCATGTTTATGATGAATTGTAATTTTTGTTTTATTTACTCTATAGATATTGGGCAGTTATGCAACAGTCTTGTTTGTTTGACAGGAAGCGCCGCAAGGTTGGAAACACGACTGCCGGGTCAGTCATTTTGCTGCCCGAAGAAATTAAAAACGAGTGGAAAGATGATGCTGGACACGATTCTGGTGCCCATTGTCCCGGTGATGCAGAGTACGTGAAGCTAAGAAAATTGGCACCTAGGAAGAGGAAGAAAGGTAGGAAATGAAGAAGCCAGTGGACATGAAGGCTTGGCACCCAGGCTGCAGAAGAAGTCTGCTGGCAATGAAGATGCATAGTAATGTGTTGAACTTGAACCTATATATGTAGTTCAGTTTAATTCTGGAGCTCTATGTTTGGAAGTTTGCTGGGCAAAACAATCTATCCACGTTCTCTAAGTCAAATGCACCGCGACTTAGGGTTTGGAAACGCCCGAGTCAGTTGTTTGAATCCGAAATTGTGATTGTGCCACTTCTATCTGAAAACACGCAGCACTAGTTCCATGATTGCTGAGGGGCAGGAGGTCTCCAAATTCGATGGAATGTAAGTGGCATAGAAATAAAATATTTAAGCTGCCACACTACACGAAGCATCAACTTATTTCAGATGTTGCACAACGACGTGGCAACACAAACAGCACTGACAACCGATAATGCCCAGATGAGGAGGAAATCGGTACCACTTTCTGGCCTAATCTTGAGCCCGTCTATCTCACCGCCTCTCTGCTCCTGCATCCCCTGCATCTGGCGAAGCTCCTAGATCTCCAGTAACCGGGTGTATGTGCTTCCACTTTATAAATTGTGGTTGTGCCATTTGCATGCGGCACAATCCACGTAGATTACGTTTAAACAAACCACCAATGTCAGAATACACTAGTAGAAAAGGGTCTTTGGTCCATGATCACGTTCCCAATCCGGGACAGAGATCTAAATCAAGGCAGAAATTCATCTAAATCACAAAATATTCCACAAGTTAATCGAGAAAGAGATCTAAATCGAGGCATTTCATTAATTCAAGCACAAATTCTTCTAAACAAAGGTGCGATTTCACATCCTACATTAATTCAACCACTAGTCAACAATTTCACTTCTGTTGCCGCTATCCTCCGAGCCGTTGGCTTCCTCGTCGTCATCAGACGGAGCCTCCACGATTTTCGCATTGTTCACGAGACGGAGCACCTCTTCGCGGCGAGCAGCGGTGATGACGGTGTACTTGGTCCGTCCAGGGACGGACCAGAACCTCTCCCGCCCTTCTCGGTTACGGAGATCCCGGTGCACCACGCGCCTGTAAACGGTGCGGTTGCCAATCTTGGCCTTCCGCTCCTTCTTGAATAGTGCCGACCAGTACGGGCTGGCCGCCACGTACCGGGGCAGCGCCCTCTTCCACGCGGGCATTCGCTCTCCATCCCGGCTCTGCCGGGGATGAGGAGCGGAGCCACGGGCACCCCCACATAGCTGATGCGCCATCCGTGGGGCACCGTCGTGGCCGGCGGCGCGAGGATGTCGAAGTGCGCGAACATCACCGCCTCGTACAAGTTCAGCGCGGGCATCTCCATGGCGGCATAGTGGAGATTGGAGAGGGAGCGAGGGGATGGACGACGAAGTGATGGCGCGGTGGAGATTGGAGAGGGCGAGGGGATGGACGACGAAGCGACACGATGTGGCGCCTTCTATTTGTACACGAGGACGACGAAGGATGGGCGGAATATCCAAGGGGCATTGATCAGACAAAAGGAAGTAATGCAGGGTTAAGACAGATTAACCAGCGACCAACTTTTTTTCCTCCCAGGACTCTGGGGCCAATAGTTCAGACCGCTGGGTCAACAAGTACAACTATTACAACTTAAAAAGGCACAGAGCTCAAGCTAAATAGAACTAGTTATCACACATCTCCTTGATCTTCTTAATCTTAGCCCGATGCGCATCTTCCTGCGAGAGCAAGGATCGAATCGTCTGCTCCTTCCTTTTAGCATCTTCCTTGCACAGCTTCAATTGTTTCTCTGCATTTTTCCTCATGCACTTGTCAATACTCGTAGTTGTGAAGTGCAGGACTTTGGCCTGGTGAAGATCATTCCTTGCTTGAGTCAGTTGTTGCTCTGCTTTAGCCTTCAGGGCCAATGCTGCGTCCCTCTCCTTCTCGACTTTGCTAACCTTGTCTTGCACCCACCTGAGATCTCGCTTATGCTTGGTGGTGTCAACTGGTTCCCATAGGTTCATCTCAACACTGTCAAGAAGTGGGCTGAATACGGATTCTTTCAACTCAACAGTCATTTCCCATAGTTTGTCCAGCGTTTTCTGCATCGATTTGGGCCACTCTGGATCTACCCATTTGACAACAACGCAACTTCCGCCTTGCATCATTGCACGATGTCCTTGGCACCGTAGAAACCTCCTTCCTGCATTTCGTCCGTCGAACGCTACAAATTTAGCAGGCACATATCCATGTTTATATAGCAGAGGACTGTCTTCATCTGCTAAACCGTGATAGTCAGAGTCATACATCGTCTGGTTGGCCTAACACATCATACACGCATGAGTAAACAGAGTAGATCTAGCTAAAAAATAGATAACTGGCCATAGATGATAGAGATAGAGATGAGACGAATCACATCGAAATCACCGCCCCGGTCGTCATGTGAGTCGTGACACTCGCAACATGGGAGCGCCCGGTGTTGCGAGTTTGTCTAGAGCAAGCGTATCCAATCATGCAGTAGAACAGCCTACTCACGGATCACTCTCACGAAGACCATCCCAATCGTCCAAGCGCCCCGATCGAACGATATGTAACAATTGTCAAGTAGAACAATTGTGTTAGGGCGTGCCTTCTAGAAGACTCGGTCTAATAGTGGATCCATTGGAAGGCTAAGGTTAGGGCTCTCCTGAGGTTAGAATCCATATGTGGTTTATGAAAAGAACACACATCCAATGACAATGGTGGATCCTTATGTGGTTTGTGAGAAGAACACACATACAATCACACTGGGTGGATCCATATGTAGTTTATGAGAGGAACACACATGCAATGAAACTGGTGATATGTGTTTTGTGAAACGAACACACATGCAATGACTCTAACTATGGTTAATGAAAAGAGCAGACATGCAATGATGTTGGTGGATCCATGTGTGGTTTGTGAGAAGAACACACATGCAATGACACTGGCTGTGGTTCATGAAAAGAACAAACATGCAATGACACTGGTGGATCCTTGTGTGGGTTGTGAGAAGAACAAACATGCAATAACTCTAGCTGTGGTTCATGAGAAGAACAGACATGCAATGGCACTGGTGGATCCATGTGTGGTTTGCGAGAAGAACAGACATGCAATGACTCTAGATGTGGTTCATGAGAAGAACACACACGCAGTGACACTGGTGGATCCATGTGTGGTCTGTGAGAAGAACACACATGCAATGACACCGGGTGTGGTTCATGAAAACAACACACATCCAATGAAATTGGTGGATCCTTATGTTGTTTGTGAGAAGACAACACATGCAATGACTCTAGATGTGGTTCATGAGAAGAACACACATGCAATGACACTGGTGGATCCATGTGGACACTGTGATAGGAACAAACATGCAATGACACTTGGTGTGGTTCATCAAAACAAGAGACATGCAATGACACTGGTGGATCCATATGTGAAAATAATAGGCATGCAATGACTCTAGCTATGGTTCATAAGAGGAACAGACATGCAATAACACTGGGTGTGGTTTATGAGAGGAACAGACATGCAATAACACTGGGTGTGGTTCATGAAAATAACACACATGCAATGACACTGGTGGATCCAAATGTGGTTTGTGGAAAGAACACACATGCAATGACACTTGGTGGATCCATGTGTGGTTCATGAGAAGAACACACATGCAATGACACTGGTGGATCCATGTGTGGTCTGTAACAAGAACACACATCCAATGACACTAGGTGTGGTTCAAGAAAAGAACATACATCCAATGACACTGGTGGATCCTTATGTGGTTTGTGAGAAGAACACACATGCAATCACACTTGGTGGATCCATATGTGGTTTATGAGAAGAACACACATGCAATGACACTGGTGATATGTGGTTTGTGAGAATAATAGACATGCAATGACTCTAGCTGTGGTTCATGAGAAGAGCAGACATGCAATGACACTGGTGGATCCATGTGTGGTTTGTGAGAAGAACAGACATGCAATGACACTGGCTGTAGTTCACGAAAAGAACAGACATGCAATGATACTGGTGGCTCCATGTGTCGTTTGTGAGAGGAACAAGCATTAAATGACACCGAGTGTGGTTCATGAAAAGAAAACACATGCAATGACACTGGTGGATCCTTATGTTGTATGTGAGAAGAACAAACATGCAATGACACTGGTGGATCCTTATGTGGTTTGTGAGAAGAACAGACATGCAATGACTCTAGTTGTGGTTCATGAGAGGAATACACATGCAATGATACCGGTGTATCGTTATGTGGTTTGTGAGAAGAACACACATGCAATGACTCTAGATGTGGTTCATGAGAAGAACACACATCCAATGACACTAGTGGATCCTTGTGTACACTATGAGAGGAACACACATGCAATGACACTTGGTGTGGTTCATGAGAACAACAAACATGCAATGACACTGGTGTATCCTTATGTGGTTTGTGAGAAGAATAGACATGCAATGACATTGGGTGTGGTTAATGAAAAGAACACACATGAAGTGACACTGGTGGATCCATGTGTGGTTTGTGAAAGAACACACATGCAATGACTCTAGATGTGGCTCATGAGAAGAACACACATCCAATGACACTGGTGGATCCATGTGTACACTATGAGAGGAACACACATGCAATGACACTTGGTGTGGTTCATGAGAAGAACACACATGCAATGACACTTGTGTATCATTATATGGTTTTTGACAAGAATAGACATGCAATGTCTCTAGCTGTGGCTCATGAGAAGAACACACATGCAATGACACTGGTGGATCCATGTGTGGTTTATGAGAGGAACAGACATGCAATGACACTGGGTGTGGTTCATGAAAATAACACACATGCTATGATATTGGTGGATCCATATGTGGTTTGTGGAAAGAACACACATGCAATGACACTTGGTGGATCCATGTGTGGATCATGAGAAGAACACACATGCAATGACACTAGTGGATCCATGTGTGGTTTGTTAGATGAACACACATCCAATGACACTAGGTGTGGTTTATGAAAAGAACACACATCCAATGACACTGGTGTATCCTTATGTGGTTTGTGAGAAGAACACACATGCAATCACACTGGGTGGATCCATATGTGGTTTATGAGAGGAACACACATGCAATGACACTGGTGATATGTGGTTTGTGAAAAGAACACACGTGCAATGACTCTAACTGTTGTTAATGAAAAGAGCAGACATGCAATGACACTGGTGGATCCATGTGTGGTTTGTGAGAACAACACACTTGCAATGACACTAGCTGTGGTTCCTGTAAAGAACAGACATGCAAAGTTACTGGTGGATCCATGTGTGGTTTGTGAGAGGAACGGACATGCAATGACACCGGGTGTGGTTCATGAAAAGAACACACATCCAATGACACTGGTGGATCCTTATGTTGTTTCTGAGAAGAACACACATGCAATGACACTGGTGATATGTGGTTTGTGAAAAGAACACACATGCAATTCTAACTGTGGTTAATGAAAAGAGCAGACATGCAATGACACTAGTGTATCCATGTGTGGTTTATGAGAGGAACACACATGCAATGACTCTGGATGTGGTTCATGAAAATAACTCACATGCAATGACACTAGTGATATGTGGTTTGTCAAAAGAACACACATACAATGAAACTGGTGGATCCATATGTGGTTTTTGAAAAGAACAGACATGCAATCACACTATGTGGATCCATGTGTGGTTCATGAGAAGGACACACATGCAATCACAATGGGTGGATCCATGTGTGGTTCATGAGAAGAACACACATGCAATGACACTGGTGATATGTGGTTTGTGAAAAGAATAGACATGCAATGACTCTAACTGTTGTTAATGAAAACAGTAGACATGCAATAACACTGGTGGATCCATGTGTGGTTTGTGAGAATAACACACATCTAATCACAGTGGTGGATCCTTATGTGGTTTTTGAGAAGAACAGACATGCAATGACTCTAGCTGTGGTTCATGAGAAGAACACACATGCAATGACACTTGTGTATCCTTATGTGGTTTGTGAGAAGAACTCACATGCAATGACTCTAGATGTGGTTCATGAGAAGAACACACATCCAATGACACTGGTGGATCCATGTGTACACTGTGAGAGGAACACACATGCAATGACACTTGGTGTGGTTCATGAGAAGAACACACATGCAATGACACTAGTGTATCCTTATGTGGTTTGAGAGAAGAACAGACATGCAATGACTCTAGTTGTGGTTCATGAGAAGAACACACATGCAATGACACTGGTGGATCCATCTGTGGTTCATGAGAGGAATAGACATGCAATGACACTAGGTGTGGTTCATGAAAATAACACAGATGCAATGACACTGGTGGATCCATATGTGGTTTGTGGAAAGAACACACATGCAATGACACTTGGTGGATCCATGTGTGGTTCATGAGAAGAACACACATGCAATGACACTCGTGAATCCATGTGTGGTATGTGAGAAGAATACACATCCAATGACACTAGGTGTGGTTTATGAAAAGAACACACATCCAATGACACTGGTGCATCCTTATGTGGTTTGTGAGAAGAACACACATGCAATCACACTTGCTGGATCCATATGTGGTTTATGAGAGGACCACACATGCAATGACACTAGTGTATCCTTATGTGGTTTGTGAGAATAACAGACATGCAATGACTCTAGTTGTGGTTCATGAGAAGAACACACATGCAAGAACACTGGTGGATCCATGTGTGGTTTATGAGAAGAATAGACATGCAATGACACTAGGTGTGGTTCATGAAAAGAACAGACATGCAATGACATTGGTGGATCGATATGTGGTTTGTGAGAGGAATAGACATCCAATCACGCTAGCTATGGTTTGTGAGAATAATAGACATGTAGTGACTCTAGCTGTGGTTCATGAGAAGTGCAAACATGCAATGACACTGGTGGATCCATGTGTGGTTTGTGAGAACAACATACATGCAATGACACTGCTGTGGTTCATGAACAGAACAGACATGCAATGATACTGGTGGATCCATGTGTGGTTTGTGAGAGGAACAGACATACAATGACACCGGGTCTGGTTCATGAAAAGAACACACATCGAATGATACTGGTGGATCCTTATGTTGTTTGTGAGAAGAACACAAATGCAATGACACTGGTGATATGTGGTTTGTGAAAAGAACACACATGCAATGGCTCTAACTGTGGTTATTGAAAAGAGCAGACATGCAATGACACTAGTGTATCCATGTGTGGTTTATGAGAGGAACACACATGCAATGACTCTGGGTGTGGTTCATGAAAAGAACATACATGAAATGACACTAGTGCTAGGTGGTTTGTTAAAAGAACACACATGCAATGACACTGGTGGATCCATATGTGGTTTGTGAAAAGAACAGACATGCAATCAAATTGGGTGGATCCATGTGTGGTTCATGAGAAGAACACACATGCAATGACACTGGTGATATGTGGTTTGTGAAAAGAACAAACATGTAATGACTCTAACTGTGGTTAATGAAAAGAGCAGACATCCAATGACACTGGTGGACCCATGTGTGGTTTGTGAGAAGAACACACCTCCAATGACACTGGTGGATCCTTATGTGGTTTGTGAGAAGAACAGACATGCAATGACTCTAGCTGTGGTTCATGAGAAGAACACACATGCAATGACACTGGTGTATCCTTATGTGGGTTGTGAGAAGAACTCACATGCAATGACTCTAGATCCGGTTCATGAGAGGAACACACATGCAATGACACTGGGTGTGGTTCATGACAAGAACACACATGCAATGACACTGGTGTATCCTTATGTGGTTTGAGAGAAGAACAGACATGCAATCACTGTAGCTGTGGTTCATGAGAAGAACACACATGCAATGACACTGGTGGATCCATGTGTGGTTCATGAGAGGGACAGACATGCAATGACACTGGGTGTGGTTCATGAAAATAACACAGATGCAATGACACTGGTGGATCCATATGTGGTTTGTGGAAAGAACACACATGCAATGACACTTGGTGGATCCATGTGTGGTTCATGAGAAGAAAACACATGCAATGACACTGGTGAATCCATGTGTGGTCTGTGAGAAGAACACACGTCCAATGACACTGGGTGTGGTTTATGAAAAGAACACACATCCAATGACACTGGTGGATCCTTATGTGGTTTGTGAGAAGAACACACATGCAATCACACTGGATGGATCCATATGTGGTTTATGAGAGGAACACACATGCAATGACACTGGTGATATGTGGTTTGTGAAAAGAACACATATGCAATGACTCTAACTGTGGTTAATGAAAAGAGCAGACATGCAATGACACTGGTGGATCCATCTGTGGTTTGTGAGAAGAACACACATGCAATGACACTGGCTGTGGTTCATGAAAAGAATAGACATGCAATGATACCGGTGGATCCATGTGTGGTTTGTGAGAGGAACAAACTTGCAATGACACCGGGTGTGGTTCATGACAAGAACACAAATCCAATAACACTTGTGGATCCTTATGTTGTGTGTGAGAAGAACAGAAATGCAATGACACTGGTGATATGTGGTTTGTGAAAAAAACACACATGTAATGACTCTAACTGTGGTTAATGAAAACAGAAGACATGCAATGACACTAGTGTATCCATGTGTGGTTTATGAGAAGAACACACATGCAATGACTCTGGGTGTGGTTCATGAAAAGAACACACATGCAATGGCACTGGTGATAGGTGGTTTGTGAAAAGAACACACATGCAATGACACTGGTGGATCCATATGTGGTTTGTGAAAAGAATAGACATGCAATCACACTAGGTGGATCCATGTGTGGCCCATGAGAAGAACACACATGCAATCACACTGGTGATCTGTGTTTTGTTAAAAGAACAAACATGCAATGACTCTAACTGTGGTTAATGAAAAGAGCACACATGCAATGACACTGGTGGATCCATGTGTGGTTTGTGAGAAGAACACACATCTAATGACACTGGTCGATCCTTGTGTGGTTTGTGAGAAGAACAGACATGCAATGACTCTAGCTGTGGTTCATGAGAAGAACACACATGCAATGACACTGGTGTATCCTTATGTGGTTTGTGAGAAGAACTCACATGCAATGACTCTAGATGTGGTTCATGAGAAGAACAAACATCCAATGACACTGGTGGATCCATGTGTACACTGTGAGAGGAACACACATGCAATGACACTGTGTGTGGTTCATGAGAAGAACACACATGCAATGACACTGGTGTATCCTTATGTGGTTTGAGAGAAGAACAGACATGCAATGACTCTAGCTGTGGTTCATGAGAAGAACACACATGCAATGACACTGGTGAATCCATGTGTGGTTTATGAGAGGAATAGACATGCAATGACACTAGGTGTAGTTCATGAAAATAACACACATGTAATGACACTGGGGGATCCATGTGTGGTTTGTGGAAAGAACACACATCAAATGACACTTGGTGGATCCATGTGTGGTTCATGAGAAGAACACACATGCAATGACACTGGTGGATCCATGTGTGGTCTGTGAGAAGAACACACATCCAATGACACTGGGTGTGGTTCATGAAAAGAACACACATCCAATGACACTGGTGGATCCATATGTGATTTGTGAGAAGAATACACATGTAATCACGGTTGGTGGATCCATGTGTGGTTCATGTGAAGAACACACATGCAATGACACTGGTGGATCCATGTGTGGTCTGTGAGAAGAACACACATCCAATGACACTAGGTGTGGTTCATGAAAAGAACACACATCCAATGACACTAGTGGAACCTTATGTGGTTTGTGATAAGAACACACATGCAATCACACTGGGTGGATCCATATGTGGTTTATGAGAAGAACACACATGCAATGACACTGGTGATATGTGGTTTGTGAAAAGAATAGACATGCAATGAATCTAACTGTGGTTAATGAAAAGAGTAGACATGCAATGACACGGGTGGATCCATGTGTGGTTTGTGAGAAGAACACACATGCAATGACACTGGCTGTGGTTCATGGAAAGAACATACATGCAATGATACTGATGTATTTCATTGTACAAGGCACTCACTTTTGATTTTTATACTACTCAGTTTTGCCCTTGGTTTTTTTATACTACTCAGTTTTGCCCTTGGTTCCCCCTCTCTCTTTCGTATGAGACCAAACTTGTGCTCACTTTATCTGATTTGCCCTGATTGGTTGTCACAGTTGGCACACGGATCGTACGCACCAACCGTTGATCCTGTGTGATCCAACGATGATCGTTACACACATCGTGCCCTTCATAGTACAGCCCGAGACAACACGGACGTCTCCCTCTACAAGAAGCGTGATACCGTCCATGGAAAAAGTCGTCGAGTGGTCATGTCACCTTTAATCTAGTCTGCAAAGGCTACTACTGCTACTACATCACATGCACAGGGCAACGGGGTCATCGAGTGCACGGTTGTCGACGGGACGCTGCAATTTATTGCCACTTGATTTTAATAAGACATATCCCATTTTTATGCATCGCTCTCAATCTCACTTCCGACTGGGCCCTACCGCAAGTAACTTCCATGATTCAAGGGCCCCCCTCGACGAGATCTAACATTGCTAGAAATTGGTTCTTGCCACTTGCATGCGGTGGAATCGAGGTCTTCCATGAGCATGTTTTCAATGCAGCTCTAAAGTGGAAATCGTGGTTGTTTCAAAAAAAAGGAAAGACAAAAAAGAGATGTGGAGATCGTGGTAGCCCCCCGCCCACCACACGTGTCCACTCGAGGACTACGAACGGTCTGGTGTTTATAAACCTGCTCGACCTTCTTCTTCCATGTGCTCGTGTCATTTTCCCCCAGTCTGTCTAGTCCCAAGACCCCAATCTGCACCTACCGCGTGCGCTGAAGCTTCCTCGCTTGCACTACCTCCTTCCCTAGGTGCGTGATGAAGCATACGCGTGGAGACGAGCCGGAGGTGAAGCCAGTTGAAGGCGCAGCAGCAGATGGCTCGGTCGTCGCCAAGCAGGCGGAGGCATCTTCTCCGGGCACGAACGCCGCTTGTCGCCACACCGTTGAGGGTGCGAGCTCATCTGTCCAGTCAGTAGCCGTCGCCGCCGAGCAACAGGTGGCCGACAACGTCATGGTGCCAGCGACAGATCTGGATGGGGGGCAGGCGGCAGGCGGAGGCAATCCGGTGGTCTACATCAACGACCCCATCGCCGTACAAGAAATCTTCGACGCAATCGCGGAGAATGACGAGTTCGAGGGCGAGGTCCCTGATGATGAGTCCGAGGTACTACATTGCTAGCTTCTCTAGTCGCAGATGCAGATTTCACTGTTCACACATAGGATTTGCTCAATCGTGTATAGATTCTTTTGCTATTGAAGTAGGGTAGTATATATATTGTTCGATCGGTCGATTGATGCATCTTCCATCTAGTCATAAAACCCCAATCCGTCTAGTCACAAAACCCCACTCTGCTCATCTGCCATCTAGTTGAGTTTGCTAGTTGAGTGTTGATTTGAATACACAGCATGCCTATAACATTACATTTCTATTCCTTATTGATCCCAATGATTCAATTTTGCCCCAAAATGGTGCAAGGGCATCTGATGGTGTCGTTTTCTTAGGGATGGTTAGTGAACCTGAGGCAGCAATGCACATAAACAATATAGGTTGTGTTGTTGGTATTTTGGTTCTCCGACTCCATCACTGAAAAAAATGAGGCCCTAATTTTTTTCTCATATGGAACCTATATATATAATATTTATATTGTTTCTGATCTATGAATGCATTGTATGATACATATGTATATCCCTGAATATTGTTTTGTACGATTACATTTCAATTTCTTATTGTGGCCAATGATTCAAATTTGTCCCAAAGAGAGGCAGACACATTGGTGTTAGATTTTTTCAGGGATGAGTTAGCGAACCTGGGGCCATGTACAAGATCAGTATAAGCTGTGCAATTGTTACTTGGTTCGCTTACGCCATCTCTTTAGAAACTTATGAGGCCGCAATCTTTATTCTACATTCATAGAACTATGATATTTGAATTATCTATTCCATGCATTCATAGTGTATAAGAATTACATTTTAGATTGTCACCGAGGCCGATGATTGAAATTTTCCCCAAAAGAGTTCAAGGGGAGACACATATGATGGTGTCGTGTTTTAGGGATGTGTTGGTGAACCTGAGGCAACAATGCACATAGACAATATAGGTTGTGCTGTTGGTACTTTGGTTCTCCAACTCTATCTCTGAAACAAATTATGAGGCCCTTGATTTATTCTCATATGGAACTACATATATGATCCTTGAATTGTTTCTGATCTTTTAATGATTGGTATGATGCATATGTATATGAATGGTTTTGATCATATGTATTTTTTAACATGTACTTGAAGACTAATTGTTTGGTTTTTTTATTTATAATTACAATATTTAGGCTTGTTTCTGTACCTGACTATGTATATCCCTGAATATTGTTTTGTACGATTACATTTCAATTTCTTATTGTGGACAATGATTCAAATTTTCCCCAAAGAGAGGCAGACAAATTGGTGTCAGATTTTTTCAGGGATGACTTAGCGAACCTAGGGCCATGTACAAGATCAATATAAGCTATGCAATTGTTACTTGGTTCGCTTATGCCATCCCTGTAGAAACTTATGAGGTCGCAATCTTTAGTCTACATTCATAGAACTATGATATTTGAATTATCTATTCCATGCATTCATAGTGTATAAGAATTACATTTTTTTGTCACCGAGGCTGATGATTGAAATTTGCCCCAAAAGAGTTTAAGGGGAGACACATCTGATGGTGTCGTGTTTTAGGGATGGGTTGGTGAACCTATGGCAGCAATGCACACAAACAATATAGGTTGTGCTGTTGGTACTTTGGTTCGCCAACTCCATCTCTGAAACAAATTATGAGGCCCTAGATTTATTCTCATATGAAACTACATATATGATCCTTGAATCGTGTTCTGATCTTTTAATGATTGGTATGATGCATATGCATATGAATGGTTTTCATCATAAGTATTTTTAACATGTACCTGAAGATTAATTGTTTGGTTTTTTATTTATAATTACAATATTTAGGCTTGTTTTTGTACCTGACTATGTATATCCCTGAATAATGTTTTGTACGATTACATTTCAATTTCTTATTATGGCCAATGATTCAAATTTGTCCCAAAAGAGAGGCAGACACATTGGTGTCATATTTTTTCAGGAATGAGTTAGTGAATGTGGGGCAATGTACAACAACATTTCAGGTTGTGCAATTGTTACTTGGTTCACTAACTCCATCCCTGGAGAAACTTATGACGCCCCTAGATTTATCCTACATTCACTCTGATGCAATTATTTGTCATTGTGTTGAGATGAAATGATATATGAACCGATCAAACTATTACTAAGATGCTTTATCTTTGATATCCACGGATATATTGTCTTACATATACATGTTGTCAATTCTTGAGTTGTAATACAATTCAATCATATGTATGAGTTCTAAGTTATGTTCTTAAAAATCAACAGGAGGATGATGATGAAGTGCACGATAGCAAGGTATCCAGGGACAACAAGAGCCGCTACGTGCTGAGGTGGTTACAGTGTGGGCTAATCCATTTCCACCATAGGGGGAGACTGTTTTGCCCATTATGTGGCAGAGAAATCAACATGGACCTCGACAGCATGATCCAGCACACGGTGGGCGTTGGCAGAGGCAGAGGCAAAAGCCATAGGCCGATTACCTTGGCGCGGCATCCAGCCTTCGCAAAATTCCTCCAGGATTATGTTAGGACTGGCATGTATCCCATGGACTAGGCTGTCGCTGCCTCCTGCTGATATGCCCCTGCCCTGCTAGGCGTCTCCGTGTTCTGGCCTCCTGCTGCCGGGCCTGCTTTTATGTTGTTTTAGTTAATTATTATCTGTATGTGGCATGTAAGACAATATATCCGTGGTGTCTCTAGTGAACCTTCTATATTAATCTACTCCTTTATATGGAGTGACTTAAAATTTCTAGTGTTCAATTGTATTACTGATCATGCTCATGCACACTACAAAATATTTCTAGTGCTCGATTATAATATAATTGTCAAGGAATGCATCAACAAGTTAAATTGGTCAAATTTTTTTTATTGAAGTAACTAAATGATATCACATCGGTGGTGGACGTTGGCAGAAGCCGAAGGCATCAGCCAAAGACCTTGGAGCGGCACGCAGTCTTCAACAAATTCCTTGCAGGTTCAACAACGGGGTGCCACAGCCCAGCTCCGAATTCGCTTACAGGTACAACATGACAGAACTTGAGATACCACAGAGACCTCGGCAGAGGTGGCAGAATTGGTGCGGGTGCAACCACGACGACAGCGAGCTCGGATTCTACAGGAGGAAAACATAACCGAGCATGGTCGTCACGGTGACAGATCTCACCAAGAACCAATTATCGTCCCCGCACCGTGCCATGGGTGCGTCCATGGTGAGGGCGAGCTCTGACTCGGGATGGAGAGGAGAGCGGGGCCGAGAAGTTTCGTCATGTCCTAGCTCTGCGCCATGGCCGCGACCACAGATTGCCGCTCCGGGAAGAAGAAGACGCGTAATGGATGCATGCGCCAACGCTGCAATCCTACAGGGAGGAGAGCTGGGCCGAGCAGGTTCATCCATGTCCCAGCTCCACGCCATGGCTGCGACACCCCACAGATTGCCGCCCCGGGGAAGAACAAGAGGCGTAATGGATGCAGGCGCCAACGCTGCAAGCCTAATTGACACCTAAGTGACGGGAGCGATATAACGGCGAGAACTGACAGGGGGGCCCAACTTGATGGCCGCTATCCTGATTTTTTGTATTTAAACGTAAAGTTGAATTCATGCCGAAAAAGACCCTATGATTATTTGGCACAACAACAATAGTCATCCCGGCTGATTCCAGGGAACTTGGGTACCGCGTTGCCTAGGCGCACCAACTTTTGGGCGCAAAATGATATTCTCCATAACTGGGTGGCCATAAAAGTTTGTTTAAGGTATTCCAGAGGAATAGATGAGGCGTATGTATAGAAGTGGCGGATAGACACTCTGAGCCCACTCGGTGCAATCACATCAATGAGCTTGCAAGCATGTGACTAGGATACAAGGATGTGATACCACAAGAATGAGTAAATGTGTTTTCAGTAAGAAGATCAAACTATATAGGATACATGAGATCAGGTCTTTGACAAACCATGTATCGTTGTGCACTGGGAATAAAACTCAATGTTTAGAAGGTTCGAGCGAACAACCAAATTCGTGGAATCTTAAGGGACATGATGTGTTTCCAAATACCATTATTGATCATTGATTGGGGAGATGTATCCTTCATGAATAAACATTCCCGAACCGTAAGGGTGTCATGCTTAAGGGTAATAGACACTGCGGGTTGATCTGCAACCGAAACAGAAATAGGAAGAGAGAACTAGAAGTGTTCCGGAGAGATACCCATTTGTTCGGAAACTATTCAAAAGGAATTTTGAATAAGGAGGAAATAAATAAAGTATATTTAATATTTAGTTGTGAATTAATATTAAATATAATTATTTAAATAAAAAATAAAAAGGGAAACCCCCACATGGTACCTCCCTAGGAGGGAGGACGCCCAAGAGGGAGTCGCCTAAGGCCAAGGGGCCATGCGGCCAAGGGTGGGAGGTCCCGCCCCAAGGTGGGCTTGGGCGCGTGGGTGCAGCCCACCCCACCGGCGGCCAGCCCTCCTCCCACCTCCTCCCAAGTGTAGTCCCACCCTGAGAATTGGAGAAGTGGGAGTGCCCAATTGTTTCCTATATATAGGGGTGCCATCCCTCCTCAATTCTCATCCCACAGTTGCCCTTTGCCATTCTCTTTATCCCTCCCTCTCTCCCTCTCTGTGTGTTCCCAAAGTAAGGAAAATGCCCCACAAGCTAGAGAATTCTCCACCCAGCGCACGCCGTCGTGCTGCTGGAATTGGTATGGATCTTCTTCTTCCGCTGACTCGCTAGACCGGGCCCGAGAGACATCTTTTACACCGGACATGTGTAAAACTCGACGAGGCATTACCATTAGTGGTGCTGGACGTTTGAAGCCTCCTAGACCCTGAGGTCTGCTATGCTCCGCTTCACCAGCAATGTTTGTGCATGAACGTAATACTGCGTCCGGTCTTGAAAGGTATGAATACCGTATCCCACTTGTTACTGTACTGCTCCATAGATAGATTGTGGGTTGGTGCGTGATAGTAGTAGGAATTTTTATCTGCCATGGAATCCTTTAAGTGGTATCTGAGTGATCTATGCATAGATGTATAAGTACGAGTAGAACACACGTGGATTGTGTGGTCATTGATTTTCTAATTGCTAGCCTCCAACGTGTACTTGCTAGTATCGTGGCAATGTCGGATGAAGCGGCCCGGACCAACCTTACGCATAACCTTATGCGAGACTGGTTCCATGACTAACATATGAAATGTACCATATAAGTGGCTGGCAGGTGTCTGTCTCTCCGACATTAGTTGATATTGAACTTACAAAGGACAACCTTGAGAACGGATTAAAAGAAGCAACTAGTTAATCCATGTGGTGGTTGGATTCATAGGTAAGAATCACTTCTTGTGCGAAAGCTCAAACAACCATGTAAAACTTGTAAAGATAAAGTAGAGGTGTCTATCCTTTTTTTGCAGCAGGGAAAGTGATATGTGTGGTTTTAGGTAAGTGTATATGGGATGAACAATCAAAGGCACTATGGCATCATGAACCTAGTGAAAATATTTGCATTCTCGATGGAGATCAAGACACGACAACCACCACATATCACACATATATAATATTTTACATTGGAGGTTAGATGTTGTGTGAATCTTGTTGTGCTAGTATTAGACTTACGACGGTAGCATAATAAGATAATGCCGCATACTATAATTCCAATATTCGTGTTCTCCCATAAGTGTGCACCACCAAGAAAGTTCGCAGTTGTGAAGCAGGTCGTGATGATCGGGTTCTAGACATCTCTATGTTCGGATACGGTGGGTGCAAGCCATGTATGCATTTCAATATACTATGGTTGAAATCGGTGATCCTAGCATGTACAAACATGGCCTCAGAAGATAGATGGCCGAAAGGTTAAGAATGAATCACATGTGATGTGATCAATATAGTGATATCTACCCTGACGGCTGCATCAAAGGACATGATGATCGGTGATGATGTAGTGTAAAGGGTTCATGTAGCCACCAAACTAATGTTGAGGGATGTTCGTTTGAGTGGGAGTTCTGGTATTTTATTTTGACTAAATAAGAATCCATATTATGAACATTGAGATTAACTACTTTGCAAATACTATTGTAGATGTCTCGCCCTACCTTCAACCTTGGGCCCTCCCTTGAGAAAGAAAATCTCAAAACTGACGGGACAAACTTCACCGCCTGGTCTTGCAACCTAAGGATTCTCCCCGTTCCCCAGAAAGTCTCCTACATACCTAAGCCCGCTATAGGTGACCAACCCGCTGCTAGCGCCTCTCAGGATGATAAAAATGTTTATCAGAAGAAGGTAGATGATAACGGCTATGTTGAAAGTGGAATTCTCTACATCATTGATGGGGAATACCAATTAGGGTATACCCACAAAGCGGAGGCACCAGCTCGATCGAGCATACTAAATCCTAGCTCATGGAGGTCCGACTCGCCAAATACGGCAACTTTCGCATACTGGATCCATACAACTTGCCGACTAGAGGCCCAAGATAGCGACTCCAATACAAAACCTACCAAAAGAATTGCAAATCCTAGCTGGCTGCATATATAAAGCCACAAGGGGCACCCCCATAGGGTATGTCATATTAGACATAGTCTCGCCCTCCCTCTATGGCGGCCCCCATGTAAATCAATATATTATCATATAGTGGATTGACAGCTGGATGCACCAATACTCAATCGAGGGGACGTGAACCTGGGTACATCGTGTGCCAATCTTGCTCCCAGATTATCCTACGTTGCCTTGCCTCCTCTATGTACCGCCTGTAGCATATGTCGTGTCAATATCACGACAATTGGGGCCCACCGTGGGGCAAGTAGTGCTTAGAGGTGATAATCAGGGCGCGATCACTCACCATCACCGTCAGCCAGATCACATCTGGTCAGACTGATTTCTCCATCGACAAACTCCATGGAAACATAATGGGTTTTCATCGCACGCGACTGCAATTTGGTCGCGGTCGAGTCGGAAAAACCGATCTTCTTGATTACGGCATCGTTGCAGGCTGCCGATGTGAGCGCAAAAAAATAAGCATGAAGATCGGGGCTCAAGTTTGACAGAGCCCCCACGCATGATTACCGACAGATCATTGGGCCGTGTCTCATGGTGACACATCAGATTGCTTTTATTTTCAATTGACCCGGGTGTGAGAACATGGGATCTATGCCTCGAAACACAAAAGGCAAACACACATGTTTGATTGATGCAACCGCATTAATGGGTTTTCTCTATTTAATCTCATCTCCCTCATGCATTGACTACTCTGCCAATTAATATTATATTTGGATCTCATTCTCAATGTATTGTCTTTTTTAATATAAATGTACCACACAACATGGATCGGCGACTCGGGAGAATTAATCCGAGGAGATGAGGCGACTGTCTTTGTGTTAGTTACAATCGCGCACCGCCTCGACCAAGCTTGACTCAATTTGCATATCTCCAAAAAAGCTTGTTCACGGCACTCGTATGTCGCATACTCGCCATCATGGACTCACTACGCTCGGGGACTCCACATCGGGGACTCACCCACCATGGACTCGCCACGCTCATGGATCCTTGCGCTGCCTAACTTGCCACATCTAGCGACTCGTCTGCCGCGAACTCGCCATGCTACCGGCTAAACTCCACTTAGTTCCACCACGCGATGTATGTCCACCGTATTGACCATTTCCTCTGTGTCGACTCCTCCATAGCACAACCCCCATCTGCCGCATCGACCCCATGTCCGCAGTGTCGACTTCGTCATAGAGCGACTTATGTCCGCCGCTTCGACTCTACCACGGCGCAACCTCCGTCCCCCATGTCGACACCATGTCCGTTGTGTCGACTTTGCCAAATCGCGACCTTCGTCCGCCACGTCGACACCATCTCCGCTGCATCGACTTTGCCAAATCGCTACCTCTATCCGTTGTGTCGACTTCGCCAAAGCATGACCTCCATCCACCGCGTCGACACCATCTCCGCTGCGTCGAATTCTCCATAGCACGACCTCCATCCACCGCATTGACACCATGTCCGCCGTGTCGACTTCGCTAAAGCGTGACCTTCGTCCGCCGTGACTACACCATGTCTACCGCGTCGAATTCGCCACAGCGTGACCTTCGTCCACCGCGTCAACACCATGTCCTCCGCGTCGACATCACCAAAGCGTGACCTCCATCCACCGCGTCGACACCATGTCCGCCGCGTCTACTTCTCCATAGCACGATCTCCGTCCGCCGCATCGACACCATGTCTGCCATGTGGACTTTGCCAAATCGCAACCTCCGTCCACCGTGTCGACACCACATCCGCCGTGTCAACTTCTCCAAAGCGCGACCTCCATCCGTCGCATCGACACAATGTCGGCCGCATCGACTTCACCAAAGCACGATCTCCGTATGCCATGTCGACACCTCGTCCACTTCGCCAAAGCGCGACCTCTGTCTGTCGTGTCGACTTCGCCAAAGCGCGACCTCTGTCAGCCGTGTCGACTTCACCATAGTGCGACGTCCATCCGCCATGTTGACCATGTCCGCTGCATCGACTTTTCCACTATGTGACTCTATCCACCGCGTCGACCCAGTCCACCGTGTCGACTCCTTCATGCCTTTGTCAACCTTTGAAAATGCGACTCGCAATGGCCAAGTAGTAGGGACGCGGACTCGCAAACCGAGCCCAAGATTGTCCATGAAAAAAGCTAACCTAAAGCTATCATTCGGGTCGCCTTGCTTGACTGGTCTTCCGGGACAAGAAAAATGGCAGTGCTACACAACAGAACCATGTCCTCCTCAACCTCAGAAAGTGCGACTCGCACGTCCAAGTACTGTAGACGAGGACTCGCAAACCGAGCCTCGGATCATCCAGGAAGAACACCTAGCCAAGATCCATCTTTAGATTCACCACGCGACTGGCCCCCGGGCCAAGACGAGAGACTCGCTAAAAAAACAGTGCAATCAATCCATGCCAAACACCGAATGAGTGACACTCCACACTCGAGGAATCTCCCCTCGCAAACTCGCCCAATGCGGACTTGCCACGCTCAAAGACTCTCCCCTCGCAAACTCGCCCAACACGGACTCCCCATTTGCGGGGGCTCTCTCCTTGTGGACTCGGCTAACACGAACTCGCGATGCTCGAGGACTCTCCCCTTGCGGACGTGCCCAACGCGGACTCGCCACGCTCGAAGAATCTCCCATCACGGATTCTCCCATCATGGACTCGCCACCTACAATGCTTGAGAAATACCACCACTATTTTCAGAGTATGTGTAAACACCCGGATATTTAAGTCCAGATGCATGTTATGCCGTACATAGCAATCTCAGGATTACCATTTTTGCGAGACATAATAGAATTGGTACCACAGTACATCATCCATTACAAACCATAAAAGTCTTACAAATATTTGATATCATGATCAAGTCTTAATACATATCAAAGTAGTGGAAATAAACGTAGTAGACTCCATCTTCATTGTCACAAGCAATGCTGACGATGGGAGATGAAGCTAGTTATCGTAGACCTCCTGCTGTCCATCCTCCGAATAGTCCTCTTCATAGTGTGGCCATGGGAATAGCTAGGGACAAAGCCATGAGTACTCTTAAAGTACTCGTAAACTATCACTAACACATGTAAGGTAATACTAGTAGGAATCCTAAGCTCTAGTCTTGTTTGCAACAGGCCAATTTTATTTCAAAAGCACCTAGTAGTAAAGCCTATTTTAGTTCTCTAGATTACTCAAGTGGGAACCTAGTTTTCAATTCCACAACCAGTGTGGTCAAGTCAAAGTCATAGTTCAAGTCCCAAGTCATTTTGAAAACATCTGACAACAGAACAGTATGGCCACTACAACTATCTATAACCGCGAACACGGCTATTCGAATAGTTTGACACTCTGCAGAGGTGGTACACTTTCACCAAAAAATTCGATACATTCGTCAGGGATAACCCTGAATCATCATACTTGGTATGCAGATAATCAATCCTAACCTTTCAATTACACACCCTAGTATAGGCACCCCCTATGAGTTTGGCCTCCCAGCCATGGCCAACTACCATCCCGGGAACTGCCTAGGTGGACATTCATATTCACGAGGTAGCCTCAGCTCAGCCTCTTTCTGTGAGGGAAACCATACTAACACATATAAACTTTTAGTTAAGCCCTACCCAACTCAGGTATTGTGGTTGTATGGTACAATTGGAATGGTATCGCATCCGAACCCAACCATCAGTTTTTATCAAAGTCAAGGCACATCCCTCATTTAGTATCATCTCCAATTCATTGTGTTTTATAACACATGTCAAAACATTTCAATAGAATGACTCGTCATTCCAAGGTTTTCATAATCATTTTCTCCAAGTGTTCCCATCTAAAGTGATCAAGTTTAGTTTAGCACTAGCCACTATTTAATGAGAGTATCACTACTGAGGGGTGTTAATCAAGTGTAACTACCTAGGACTAGATCTATGCTCTTGATGGTATCCATCCTATTTTTCACTAATCACAATTAATTAACTAGATAAGAAACTTTGGTAAAGGTAAGAGAATAAACCTTGCAAGTAAACCTTGGGATTGGTATAATCAAGGTTACATAACCAAGAATTCCTAGTGCATCTTGAATATGTTAGCTTGCATGGATAGCTTGCCTTGGTTGGTGCAGTTGTTGAAGTTCTCTTCGTCTTCTTCATAGTACTACTCCTCCTCGTACCCCGGGTCGGTACTAGCGTCTATAACTAAATACGAGGAAGATAATCACCAAACAATACTTAGCGACTTCTATTTAGCACAAAAGGGCTCACACTAGATGATCTAGCATCATCTGAATCACCACATGAAATATTGACATATTCTTATTTATCTTATTTTGGAAATGCAATTTCTACTCATTGAAAAATACTTAAGATTTAATATCCTCCTATTAAAATATTGGATCATATTGACACATGTCATCACCACATATTCCAATACTTGGGAATGTGATTTAAAGGGATTGACATATATTACAAAGTTTAATATTGCTATTTAATAATATTAAAGTGACTAGAAATGCCTATATAGCATTCTTTTAATACTATTCCATGATTAATTCATGTAAAACTAAATCTTTTTACATATCCATATAGAGCATGGAAAATGTGATTTTTGAGATTGGAATCAACTCAAAAGCATTTAGGGTTGATTTTTGAAAAATGTTTGAAGTTCTAAATGTCTCTGTCTTGTTATTTTTACTATGGGTGATCTATAATTTTAAATGGTTTGAATCCAACGGGAGTGTGTAGATATTTTCAACCTTTCTAAAAAATTGGAATCATGCAATTTGGTTAACTAAATCTCTTTGAATTCAAATTTGAAACTACTGACATAATAGAGTTTTTATTTAAATGAAAAATGTAAGTTTGAATCTCTAGGCTATGCGCAGGAACGAACATGGGCCGGCCCAGCTACGCGGCATGCACGCAGCGGGCTGCACTTAGGCTGGTCCCATGTGTCAGCGGCTGTATCTAAGAGAAACCGTATCAACTAATCTCAACCGCGCGATTAGAAAGCGATCAACCACTCTGGTTCATCCTCTCCATCGCACTTCATGCGAGATTCTAACCCTAGCGCTACAGTGAGGGTCGTCGGGGGTTATCAGGGCTCTAGATAGGTCCGGCGATGGGGGCGAACGAACTGGTAGACCACGGCGAGTCGAATGGTGTTCGCGACGGCTCCTGGGGTGGTTCCAATCAACGGCTCCGTTCCACCATGGCAGCGGCGAGCTCCAGCGAAATTCTGGCAATGTGGTGCTCTCCTTGCTCCAGGGAAGGGCCAGGGGTGTTTCTCCAGGAGAGGGGAGTCGAATTGTGTGCAAATGAAGGTAGGGGGAGGAGTCTATTTATACCCTCGACGAGGGAGCATTGCGGAATGGCTCGGGCTCGTTGGTGACATTGCTACAGGGCGCTATCGGCATGGCAGAGGGCATAGGTGAAGGGTTCGTAGCATCGAAAACAAAAAAATTCCTACGATGGGAACTATACACCAAGATATATCTACTAGATACAAGCAACGGGTGGATATAGGGTGTGTTTGGATTATGGCCAAAGTGTACCCTACCATTATTTTTGTCATGACCAAAAGGTTGGCTCTTATTTGGATTGTTGCCAAATTTTTGGCATGCCAATGCTGCACTACCAACTCTAGTTAAATTTTTTAGCCAATGTTGGCCAACTTGTTGGCAAGCAAAGGCACAACCAAAATTTTGGCTAGCCAAATATTTGGTGGGGAAATCTTGGGCACAAACCAAACATACCCATACTTCCATTTAGACCTTACCCTCGAAGACAACAAAGTTTTGTTAACGAGTAGGAACTCGTGGATGATGTAGTCGTACGCTTGCCGATCTCAAGATCATGTGGAAGTCCTAGCACCGCAAACCAGTAACGCATCCGCACTCGCACACACATTCAGGCCACCGAACAACCTCCGCCTCCTCTCTCTAGCGATGAAGCGGAAGCAGCAACTCCTTCCAGACGAAATGCCACCGGGAACATGTATCTCACTAATCCGAGACCATGGGGGAGTAATTCTAGTGGGGGAGAGAGATCCTTCACGAGGAGGTGTAAGGAAGAAGGGTGAGAGGGATGGCCTTTTATAGGAGGAGGGGGTACCCCTCCCCATGGCCGGTGCCCCATGGGGGTGACCCCTCACCTCCCCCATTCATGTGGTGGTAACCCCCTCCAAATTAAAATGCCCCTTCACATTCTCTTTTAAAGTCTCCACTTTAAATGCATTAAATTTCTACAAATTTAATGCTCTCTCATTTAATAAAACTCTTTTATTAATTTTATTCAGAATTTTGTTAATTACTTTAATTAATAAACTTTCACATAAAACCCCTGCAACATTTCAATATTACATGCAGAACCAATTTCAGCAATTTCACCCGAAACAGTTTCAGTGTCTATTGAAATAATTCCAGCGCTTTGCAGTTCATTCATCTGAAACATATTTGCTCCAAATGGTGTCGGCGTCCTGTAAGTGTGTCACCCTATGGTTCGTGAATAATGCATACATGATCGAGACCCCTCTCAGATCAATAATCAGAAGCGAGACCTGGAGATCCATACTGACTCCTACACATGCTACGATGACTTATGTGATCGTGAGATCCTTTTAACGCTAGTAACTAAATCCCTTTGTCTCGCGATATATTACATGTCCGAGATTCGATCATCGATATATATATATATCCATCATCGGGATGGAAAAAACCTACTCTTGATCCATGAGCCTCTACATAACACTTTCATAGTACTGAACCCACCTTTATAATCACCCTTTTCACGGTGTGATGTTTGATGTTATCAAGATACTCTTCCAGTGTTAGTGATTAACATGATCTCATGGTCTAAGGACTAGGATTACTTTGTTAGATGTTATAGCAATATAAACACAATGACTTTGATTGTAATGCTATACTTTGGATGAATGTTCATCACATCATTCCACTAATGTTGTGACCTCGTTATTAACAACATCCAATGTCCATGATCAGGAAACCTTGATCATCTTGTTAATCAACAAGCTAGTTTATAAGAGAGGCATAACTAGGAACTTTCCTTTTGTTTATTAAACACACATGTATTAATGTTTCCAAATTAATAAAATTATAGCATGCAAAATAAACATCTATCATATACTTGGAATATATATAATAACAACTTTATTATTGCCTCTCAGGGCATATTCCCTCCAGTCTCCCACTTGCACTAGAGACAATAATCTATTTACATGGTGATAAATCTAACACCCATGTAGTTCTGGTGTTGATCATGTTTTGCTCTAGGGAGTGTTTTAGTCAAAATATCCGCTACATTGAGATCTGTATGTACTTTACACATCTTTATATCTCCATCCTTGAGATGCTCACGGATGGAGTGAAACCGGTGCTTAATATGTTTGGAATTCTTGTGAGACCTTGGTTCCTTTGTGTTGGCTATGGCTCCATTGTTGTCACAATATATCACCATTGGATCCAATGCACTAGGAACCACACCCAGTTCAGTAATGAACTCCTTCATCTAAACTGCTTCCTGTGATGCTTCTGAAGCAGCAATATATTCCACCTCCGTTGTTGACCTTGTTACCACGGGTTGTTTGGAGGTCCTCCAACTAACTACTGCTCCATTCATGAGAAATACGTATCCGGATTGAGACTTAGAGTCATTCGGATGAGTGTCAAAGCTAGCATCGGCATAACAATTAGCGACCAGCTCTTCTTCACCTCCGTATACAAGAAATATTTCCTTAGTTCTTCTGAAGTACTTAAGGATTTCCTTGACCGTTGTCTAGTGTTCCAAACCTAGATCAGATTGGTACCTACTAGTCAAACTAATAGCATGTGTCACATCCGGTCTTGTACATAGCATGGCTTACATTATAGAGCCTATGGCTGAAGCATAGGGGGCCTTATCCATTATCTCTCTTCCACCATAGCGGGACTTTGAGTCTTACTCAATGTCTTGCCTTGCAACATAGGTAAGAACCCCTTCTTACTTTTGTCCATTTTAAACTTCTTTAAAATCTTATCAAGGTATGTACTTTGTGATAGCCCTATTAGGCGTCTCGATCTATCTCTATAGATCTTTATGCCTAATACATATGACGCTTCACCAAGGTCTTTTGTAGAAAATTTGCTGTTTAGATAACTTTTATCACTGTTTAAAAGATCTATATCATTTCCAATCAATAATATGTCAACCACATATAATATTAGAAATGCCACATTGGTCCCACTCACTTTCTTGTAAATACAAGCCTCTCCATAAGTTTGGACAAATCCAAACTCTTTGACCACCTCATCAAAGCGGAGATTCCAACTCCGTGATGCTTGCTTTAGTCCATAGATGGATCGCTGAAGCTTCCACACCTTGTTAGCATCCTTAGAATCGACAAAACCCTTTGGTTGTATCATATACAACTCTTCAATATTACCATTGAGGAACGCAGTTTTGACATCCATCTGCCATATTTCATAATCGAAATATGCAACAATTGCTAACATAATCCTAACTGATTTTAGCATCGCTATAGGAGAGAATGTCTCATTGTATTCAACTCCTTGAATTTGTTGAAACCCTTTTGCGACAAGTCGAGCTTTATAGACAGTTACGTTACCATCAACATCTGTTTTTCTTTTGAAAATCCATTTAATCTCAACGGCCTTTCGGTCGTGAGGTAAGTCCACCAAGGTCCAAACTTGGTTTTCGTACCTGGATTCCATCTCGGATTTCATGGCTTCTAGCCATTTCTTGGAATCCGGGCTCATCATCACTTCTTCATACTTCGCAGGGTCATCTATTTCATCAACCATGAAATTTACAACAGGATTCCCGTACAGTTCAGGAGATGCACGTGTCCTGCTTGACCTGCGAGGTTCAGTAGTGTCCTCTTTTGGAGTTTCATGATGATTATCATTAGTCCCTTCTTCATTTGGTGAAGTCTACTCCGAAACGACTTCCGGTGATGCGCCACTCACTATTCCATGAAGAGAAGGTTCAATAACCTCTTCGAGTTCTACCTTTCGAATACTCACATCTTTCGCGAGAAACTCTTTCTCTAGAAAGGATCCATTATTGGCAACAAAAACCTTGCCCTCAGATCTGTGATAGAAGGAATACCCAATTGTTTCTTTAGGGTATCCTAAGAAGACGCATTTTTCCGCTTTGGGTTCGAGTTTATCCGGTTGAAGTTTCTTCATATAAACATCGCATCCCCAAACTTTAAGAAATGACAGCTTAGGTTTGTTTCCAAACCATAATTCATACGGTGTCATTTCAACGGATTTAGGCAGTGCCCGATTTAAAGTGAATGCAGCTGTTTCCAGTGCATAACCCCAAAAATTATAGTGGCAAGTCAGTCAGAGACATCATAGATCGAACCATATCCAATAGAGTATGATTATGATGTTCTGACACACCATTACGTTGTGGTGTTCCGGCAGGTGTTAGTTATGATAATATTCCACACTCTTTCATGTGTGTGCTAAAATCGTAACTAAGATACTCTCCTCCACGGTCGGACCATAGAAATTTGATCTTTCTACTACGATGATTCTCCACTTCATTCTGAAATTCCTTGAACTTTCCAAAGGTTTTAGAATGTTTCATCAAATAGATATACTCGTATCTACTCAAATCATCCGTGAAAGTAACAAAATAATGATAACCACCTCACGCCGACACACTCATTGGACCGCATACGTCATTATGTATGATTTCCAATAAATCCGTCGCCCGTTCCATTGAACCGGAAAACAGCGTTCTAGTCATCTTGCCCATAAGGCATGGCTCACATGTATCAAATGATTCAAAATCAAGTGATTCCAAAAGTCCATCAAAATGGAGTTTCTTCATGCGTTTAACACCAATATGACCTAAACGGCAGTGCCACATATATGCAGATATATCGTTACCTAGTTTAATTCTTTTAGCATTAACATTATGAATATGTGTAACACTATTATCG
Source organism: Avena eriantha (assembly GCA_910589775.1). Classification (NCBI taxonomy): domain Eukaryota; kingdom Viridiplantae; phylum Streptophyta; class Magnoliopsida; order Poales; family Poaceae; genus Avena; species Avena eriantha. Next base: position 507,281,119 of record OU342742.1, read on the forward strand.
AGATCGAATAGAAATAAACCATTCATCACAGGTGCATGACCATAAAATATATCATTCATATAAATCGAACAACCATTTTTTTCGGATTTAAACGAATAACCACATCGCATCAAACAAGATCCGGATATAATGTCCATGCTCAGTGCAGGCACCAAATAACAATTATTTAAGTTTATAACTAATCCCGATGGTAGATGGAGATGCAACGTTCTGACGGCGACCACATCAACTCTTGATCCATTGCCGACATGCATCTTGACCTCACCCCTTGCTAGTGGTCGCTTGTTCCGCAAACCCTTATTCGAGTTACATATATTAGCAACCGATCTAGTATCAAATACCCATGTGCTACTGTGAGTACTAGTCAAGTACACATCAATAACATGTATATCATATATACCTTTGTTTGCCTTGCCGACCTTTTTGTCTGCCAAGTACTTGGGGCAGTTGCGCTTCCAATGGCTAGTGCCCTTAAAATAGTAGCACTTGGTATCAGACTTAAGGCCAGCCCGAGATTTCTTTTCAGGCGTAGCAACAGATTTGCCACCCTTCTTTCCCTTCTGTTTACCCTTCTTGTCTTTCTTGAAACTGGTGGTTCTATTGACCATCAACACTTGATGTTGTTTCCTAATCTCCACTTCTGCAGTTTTAAGCATTGACAGAAGCTCGGGGAGAGTCTTCTTCATGCCTTGCATGTTATAGTTCATCACGAAGCTTTGTAGCTAGGTGGCAGAGATTGGAGAACACGATGTATGCCTAAGTCAATGGGAATCGTTATTCCCAAGGACACAAGCTTATCGGCGTACCCAGACATTTTGAGTACATGCTCACTTACGGAGCTGTTCTCTTCCATCATGCAGCTAAAGAACTTTTCTAAAGCATTATAACTCTCTATGGCAGCATGGGTATCGCAAATCATTTTTAATTCACCAATGGTATCAAATGCATTGCCATTTTTGAAACGCTTTCGATGTTTTGGGTCTAGCCCATACAGTATGCTGCAATGAACTAAGTTGTGGTCCTCCTGACGAGTCACGTAGACATTCTTTTCCTCATCAGGGGCATCAGGAGTTGGTGGGGGGCCTAGCGGCGCTTCTAGAACATATTGCTTTTGTGTAGTAGAGAGGAGAATCCTCAAATTCATAGCCTAGTTGGTGAAGTTGCTACCGTTCACAACAAGTTTCTCTTTCTCCATGAACACATTGAAATTAAAAGCAGGTGGTGCCATCTACAACAGAATTTGTAAAGTTTATTTAGACTAAGTTTATGATAGATTGAGTTTAACTAAACTCCCACTCAAAAACGACATCCCTCGTGTCTTTTTGGTGATTACATGAACCAAATTCACTACACCAAGTCCGATTATGATGTGAGTTGGTATAGTTTCAAAGGCGAGCATCTATATGGGCATCATATCAACTATATGACTCATGCTTAACCATTCGGTCCGTGTTTCGAGGCCATGTTTGTACATGCTATGCTTGCCAAGCAAGAACCTTAGTACTCGCGTGTGTAAAACTGTCTTACACCCGAAATATGATCGTGGATTCAAGTACACCCGATCATCACGTGATGCCTTGAAGCGATGAAACATAAACATTGCATACTTAAGGAAGAACACATTTTTATCTTGATATTTAAATGAGGGATCATCTCATAACGCTACTAAAACGCCAAACTAGCAATGTAAGATGCAAACATAATATGTGTGAAGTGAAATTATATGGTTCTTGCATTTGATCACTATCATATGCATAGTGGTATGATGTCTATCATTTCTTTGTTTGTAAGGCCAAGGTCTATGGAACTTACATGTTAAGTGTGTTGTAAGAGTATCAACTATACATCAACTCACAACATTATTATATCATGACACAAGCCCAGTAACGATCTAAACTAGACGCCTCTAATTAATCAGTTGCAAGTTTTTACGTGGCTTAGGGCTTTCGAAGATAGAACCGTTCTTACCTACGAACATGGAACCACAACGATGATAACCAAATTATTAGAAACTTGTTGTAAATCAGATATTGACTATAGTAGGAGAGATAGACACCCGCCAGCCACTTATGCAAAACTAGTTGCATGTCAGTCGTGGAACCGGTCTCATGTGCGATGACATGTAAGGTTGGTCCGGGCCGCTTCATCCCACTATGCCACCAATATCCAAGGTACATAAAAGAATCAATAACATGATCATCACCCCCACATACTCTTATGTGTTCTACCCGTGCAAAGCACCTACGCATAGATCAGGCTCTGATACCACTGAAGGGTTCGCAACATAGAAAACAAAATATTTCCTATGATGGGAACTATACGCCAAGATCTATCTACTAGATACAAGCAACGGGTGGATTTACATCCATGGAGAACTTACCCTCGAAGACAACAAAGTTTTGTTAACGAGTAGGAACTCGTGGATGATGTAGTGGTATGCTTGCCGATCTCAAGATCGTGTGGAAGTCCTAGCGCCACAAACTAGTAGCGCATCCGCACTCGCACACACGTTCATGCCACCGAACAACCTCCACCTCCTCGCTCCAGCGTTGCAGCGGAAGAAGCAACTCCTTCTAGACGAAATGCCATCGGGAACATCTATCTCGCTAATCCGAGACCATGGGGGAATAACTCTAGAGGGGGAGAGATATCCTTCACGAGGAGGTGTAAGGAAGAAGGGTGAGAGGGGTGGAATTTTATAGGAGGAGGGGGTACCCCTCCCCATGGCTGGCACCCCATGGGGGTGACCCCTCACCTACCCCATTCATGTGGTGGTAACCCCCTCCACATTAAAATGCCCCTTCACATTCTCTTTTAAAGTCTCCCTTTTAAATGCATTAAATTTCTCCAAATTTAATGCTCTATCATTTAATATAACTCTTTTATTAATTTTATTCAGAATTTTTGTAATTACTTTAATTAACAAACATTCACATAAACCCCCTGCAACATTTCAATATTACATGCAGAACCAATTTCAGCAATTTCACCCGAAACAGTTTCGGTGTCAGTTGAAATAATTCCAGCGCTTTGAAATTCATTCAGCTAAAACATATTTGCTCCAAATGGTGTTGGCGTCCCTTAAGTGTGTCACCCTACGGTTCGTGAATAATGCAGACATGATCGAGACCCCTCTCAGATCAATAATCAGAAACGGGACCTAGAGATCCATACTCACTCCTACACATTCTACGATGACTTCTGTGATCGTGAGAACCTTTTAACGCTAGTAACTAAATCCCTTTGTCTCGTGATATATTACATGTCCGAGATTCGGTCATCGATATCTCCATACCTAGTTTGATCTCGTTATCAACATGTACTCTTTTCTCGTTCCCGTGATATAACTGTTGGGTCCGCAGCATAGAAAACAAAAAAATTCCTACGGTGTGAACTACACGCCAAGATCTATCTACTAGGTACAAAGCAACGGGTGGACATACATCCACCGAGCTTTGTTAACGAGTAGGAACTCGTGGTTGATGTAGTCGTACACTTGCCGATCTCAAGATCGTGAGGAAGTCCAGAAGGTCCGGCTTCAGCACGTCCATCAGATCCAGCTCTAGCAGCACCAAGTCTAGCACCGCAAAGCAGCGGTGCATCCGTGATCGCACACACGTCCGGTACCCCGACAACCTCCATCCCTCGCTCCAGCAAAGCAGCGGAAGCAACAACTCCTTTCCAGATAAAGCCATCGAGAACATGTATCTCGCTAATCCGAGACCATGGGGAAATAATACTAGAGGGGGAGAGAGATCCTTCACAAGGAGGTGTGTGTGAGAAGTGAGGAGAGCTGAGCCTTTTATAGGAGGAGGGGAGGGTACCCCTCCTTCATGGCCGGCGCATGGGGGAGGTGACCCTTCACCTCCTCCATTCATGTGGTGGTAACCCCTCCACAATAAAATTCCCCTTCATATTCTCTTTTAAAGTCCCCACTTTAAATGCATTAAATTTCTCCAAATTTAATGTTCTCTCATTTAATAAAACTCTTTTATTATTTTTATTCAGAATTTTGTTAATTACTTTAATTAAAAAACATTCACATAAAACCCCCTGCAACATTTCAATATTACATGCAGAACCAATTTCAGCAATTTCACCCGAAACAGTTTCGGTGTCTATTGAAATAATTCCAGCGCTTTCTTAAATCTTTATCTCAAACATATTTGCTCCAAATGGTGTCGATATCCCTTAAGTGTGTCACCCTACGGTTCGCGAATAATGCAGACATGATCGAGACCCCTCTCCGATCAATAATCAGCAGCGGGACCTGGAGATCCATACTGACTCCTACACATTCAACGATGACTTCTGTGATCGTGAGAACCTTTAACGCTAGTAACTAAATCCCTTTGTCCCGTGATATATTACATGTCCGAGATTCGATCATCGGTATCTCCATACCTAGTTTGATCTCGTTACCGACATGCACTCTTTTCTCGTTCCTATGATATAACATTTTAGTGATCACATCACTTCCTTGCAAGCTATTTCAATGTGATATCACCGAGAGGGCCCAGAGAATATCTATCCGTCATCGGGATTGACAAATTCCACTCTTGATCCATGAGCCTCAACATAACACCTTCGTAGCACTAAACCCATCTTTATAGTCACCCTGTTACGGTGTGACATTTGATGTTATCAAGATACTCTTCCGGTGTTAGAAATTAACATGATCTCATGGTCTAAGGATAAAGATTACTTCGTATGATGTTATAGCAATATAAACATAATGACTTTGATCGTAATGCTATACTTCGGATGAATGTTCATCACATCATTCCACCAATGTTGTGACCTCGTTATTAACAACATCCAATGTCCATGATCAGGAAACCTTGATCATCTTGTTAATCAACGAGCTAGTCTATAAGAGAGGCATAACTAGGAACCCTTTTTTTTGTTTATTAAACACACATGTATTGACATTTCCGATCAATACAATTATAGCATGCTAAATAAACATTTATCATAAACATGGAATAAGACAATAACCACTTTATTATTGCCTCTCGGGCATATTCCCTGCAATAACATTCTAGTGATCTTATCACTTGCTTGCAAGCTAACCAATGTGATATCACCGAGAGGGCCCAGAGTATATCTATCCATCATCGGGATGGACAAATCCGGACTCTTGATCCATGAGCCTCTACATAACACTTTCGCAGTACTAAACCCACCTTTATAATCACCCTTTCACGGTGTGACGTTTGATGTTACCAAGATACTCTTCAAGTGTTTGTGATTAATATGATCTCATGGTCTAAGGACTTGGATTACTTTGTTACATGTTATAGCAATATAAACACAATGACTTTGATCATAATGCTATACTTCGGATGAATGTTCATCAAATCATTCCACTAATGTTGTGACCTCGTTATTAACAACATCCAATGTCCATGATCAGGAAAGCTTGATCATCTTGTTAATCAACAAGCTAGTTTATAAGAGAGGCATAACTAGGAACTTTCCTTTTGTTTATTAAACACACGTGTATTAACGTTTCCAAATTAATACAATTATAGCATTCAAAATAAACATCTATCATATACTTGGAATATGTATATCAATAACTTTATTATTGCCTCTCAGGGCATATTCCATTCAATAGGTCGACGCGGTGTTCTGCGGCGGTCGTCATCCGCATAGTGGCACGGCGAGGCGCGATCTTAATCGGTCAGGAGACGTCCGTGCTCTGTGCGGGTACCGCGGTGTTCATCATGGCGTACGGTGGTCAAGGGGCGCGCGGCATCAAACGGTCATGTCTGGGATGTTGCTGTTGACGCGGCAAGTGTAGTTAGGCAAGGAGAGAGCAAGGCATGGCGTGGCTGCATGGAGAAAGCTCGGCGCTCTGCCGTGTCCTCGGCATGGCAGAGAGGTAAATGGGCGCGTGAATGCTATCGTATCCACTACTTGTCTTTGGTTGAGGCATTCGCTGGGGGGGCGATGAGGTCATGCCTATCTCCTCGTGGTCGTGGTAGAGGGCAGCGCGGCGTGGCGTCATGTCCATGCTCGACCGGCATGGCACGGTCGGGTACAGGCTGGCACTTGTCATTGTGTCGAGTGAGCGGTGCTAGCTGCACAGGATGGTACTGGGAGTGATCGTGGGTAAGTAATTGAGGCTAAATTGAGTACAATGGTGGGCACTTGATTGATCAAAACAGTAGATAGTTGGTAGACTTATACTATGCCTGCTAAGTGTTTGATTAAATGGCCGCATGAAAGAAATACTTGAATTTTCAAATTATATTTGATGGGTGTGTTGGTCACATGCTTGTGTGTCTCTGGTTGCTAGGATTGGTCAAGTGGAGATGTTTTGAGTGGTTTTTAAAAAATGGCCATCTAGATACATACATTTGATTCAATTTTTAAATATCCCTCAAATGGATTGGAATTTGTTTTTGTAAGTTTGTAAAGTTCACTTGTGTTCATTTTCAATTGGTCTAGCAAGGCGGGAAAAGAAGTAGAATTGTTTCTATTGGAAAACATTTACTAGAGATGCCCAAAGTGGGCTACTGGTTACCTTTGGCAAAAATGACCATTAGGTCATATGCCTTTTTATTTGATTTTCTTTTTATTTGATTTTGCTTAGATTTTACCTAGATGCACTACAAGAAAAGTTGGCTTTTACAACAGACGATTTTCGGGTTGAAGGCCCGTTTTCTATGGCCAAAGAGTCTTCCCTGATGGATGGCCTTCATGGTAAAACCCCCATCACAAATGAGTTAACCACGGGTTTTTTTTTACCGTGGCGGATCGCACTCTTCAGCCACGAAAACTTGTTTTGTTGTAGATCTGTTCGCCAGCCGCGCTAACTGCTGACGTCATGCGAACTGCCAGCTGGCAGCCGCGGTTAGCGGTCAGTTACCGCTGTTAACGGCCATAGAAACCGTGGCAGAAGCCATGCCTAGCCAAGGCCTGCTAAATACTAACTAGGCTGGCCCATAAGGGGAGCCCAATAATAAGATGGCCTATTACTGTTTTGTCCTGCACTGTTTGAAATGGGCCTAAAATATAGCCAGTAGCGGCCCGCAAACTTTCAGGCCTGATTTTGTTGCGGCCTACAGAAGGCCCATGTTGGTCCAACACTGTGCAACCCATTAGCAGCCTGCACCAAGTCGCTCCTGTAAACATAAGGCCTACAGTCAACCCATCACTGTTATCGCAGCCCATCGTCGACTGCCTACTGATGGCCCTTCTCTGAGATGGTCCGTTACTATTCGGGCCTTGTACAGTTTTGGTATTTAGCTGTTCAGGCCCACAAAGTCCCTTTACTGTTCTAACCTGGTAAATTTGTTGGCCTGTTATTACCCTCGTCCGGGAATTTCTTGGCCCATTATTCAGGCTTGTCACTATTCTGGCCTTTTACTGTTGTGGTCCGCTACTATTCTGGCCCGCTACTGTTTTGGCCTGATACTGTTTTGGCCCGCTACTATGTTGGCATGTTACTGTTTTGTGATTTGTGCAGTTTCTAGCCTGTTACCATAATGGGTTGTTTCTGTTCTGGCCTGCTACTGTTACGGCATGCTTCGGTTACGGCCTATTTCTATTATGGCCCGTTAGGCCTGTTACATTTATGGCCTATTAGCACATGTGCATTGGCCCGTTATGTTTACAGCCTTTTTTTACTGAAGCCCATACCAATATCATAAAACGGGTATAATAATCCAGCATTTTTTTACTATTCATTGTCGGCCAAATACAGCACGGTACTGTTCCCTAATCGACCTGCCTGGCGTAGTTACCGTAACGACTACCACAATGTGTGGACGGAGTCAACTAAATGCCTACATGGCCTATGCGAGTTATCTAGATATTACATCAGCTGCAAACTTCTTAAAATTATTACATATTATCAACTCAGGCGAAAGAAAAATCGGCATTTCAGTTGACAATCAAGTTGATAGCAGAGTCCTCAATTTGCTTTCTCAATCGATCACCTTCATCTTCCATTGAGTGTGAGAGATACATTGGAGGAGACATGATCTTGCAGCCCCCTTTTGGTGGGGCTAGCAATAACTGCAGTCAGAAACTAAGTAATAACAAGTTAATACATCAAACAAGACAAACTACTCATTTGACTGATATGACAGGAGCTATGAACTGGAGTTTACAACTGGTCAATGGTTCAATTATTGACGAACACGTCAAACAAACATGACAAGAAAGCACACATTAAACAGGTGTGACTACCCTGAAACGAGCAAACAAAAAGTGTGTGTGTGTGGCTTAGAATTTCAGCAGATATAAACTAGCTAAGTCATTTTGAACAAATATATATGGAAGCATTTCTATGCCCTAAAATGTAAGAGATGTTGGGTTACTCGGAATTTGCGCTGAGGCACAAAATGGCATGCAGTTACTGTCATAGCGAAGAATGAACCAGATAGAAATTATAATCGCATCATACGAGAACCTTTAGAGTAGGGATGCAAACCACGAATGAACTATATATTGTAGAGGATAGTTATGTGGTGACTTAGGACGAACCAGACCCAGAACCAGATGCGAGATATAATGGCGTCGCTCGTGAACCTGTAGAACAGGACAAACAAGCATTAGACAAGTGTGCCTAGAATGAAATGAGAAATCAAACAAAGTGTTTCTTAGAATTTCAGCAAATATATATGGAAGCAATGACATCTCGTGGAATGCATAGAGTCATTGGGTGACTCAGAATTTGCGATGAGCTACACAATGGCAAGTAGTTACTGTCATAGATAAAAATCAACCAGATACAAATTATAATGGCATCAAGAGAAATTCTAGAGCAGGAATACAAACCACGAGTGAACTACATAGTAGAGGACAGTTATGCCGTTGCTCAGGACAAACCAGCACTAGATAAGGAAGTAATGACATCCCTTGTGAACCTGTAGAATAGGCTATGCAAACTAACATGTTCATTGTTCCATTTTGAGCTCTATGCAAGAAAAAGGAAATAGTTAGTGATGCAGCTTTTGAAGAACCAGATGGCATTATGCCAACAACTAAATTATAATCGAACTAGTATGAAGAGTTTAAATGTCTACTACAGGATAGCAGAACAGTGCCAAGGAGGAAATAATAGCAGGAACTGATCTCAGGACGGACCAGATAGATCCAGCAATTGTAGAGCAGGGAATCCACACTAATATTTTCCACTGACTATAGATTTTGCAAGAATTACACGGTAGCAGGCAATTACTATTGTATGGAGTAGCTAAGAACATGTGCATGACAAAATAACACACATGTGCATGACTTGAAATTTGTAGAGCAGCGGATGCAAACCAACATGTCTAATGACCTTGGATGTACTAGCATGAAGAACAGGCGTGCCGAATGACTTCTATGTACTAGCAAGATTACAAAAATGTAGTTCACTGCGACATGCTTGAACCTGCTATACTGCTGACAAAACAAAAACAGGTTGGAGATTAGGTTAACTTTGGTCGGAGAGGCGTCTAATCATCATCGGTACCGTGCGAGTGACGTTCAGGTCACCGAGGGTGCAGCGGTTCCAGTGGCTATTAGCGTTGGGGAAGCAGATCTTGGGCGGTCAATGCCGGCTTGAACATGGTGGATGAGAGCGTCGCTGAGGCAGATCCGGTGCAGTGAACGGCGATGGCCGTGCAGCTAGTCTAGAGCGGTGGACATGGAACTCCTTGAACTAGATCACATCCGGTGGACACCGGTGAAGCGGATCCGATACGATTGGGTAGCTTTCGGCGGAGAGGAAGCAGAGCTTGGGCGATCGAGGAAGCAGAGCTTGGGCGGTCGATGATGCCATCAGCGTGGTGAATGACACTGCAGCTCCGGTGCAGTGGCAGAGAGACCCGGTGAACTAGATCCGGTGGGTGAGCATCGATGAAGCGGCTCCGCGACGGCACACGAGACTAGAGATTAAGCCGCTGTGTGCAGTGGCCGTGGAGGCGACAGAGGATCTTGGGATTTTTGGGAGGGCCAGCGGGAAAAACTGTGAGAATCGAGACCATAGTATAGATCAATAGAAATATAATTGCGATCGTGCCCCCGAGGTACTAACTTTAGCATGCCCATCTATCGTCTGAACAATGGGTAGAACAGGAAATTTAAAGACAAAAGTTTTTGAAACGGAGTGGCGTGAAATGCTTCAAGGTCGGTGTGTGATATTGCCTCTTGATTGAGATTTGAATTTACCCGCGTCCAGCTAATAATAATAGAAAATTGGTACTATCCAGTGGCTAATTTTTGCTCAAAGGTTTTGAATCGATGGGGCGGGAAATGCTTCAAGATCAGTGGGTGATTTTGCCGCTCGATTCAGATTTTCAATTTGGCTAGCAGCCATCTAGTAATAGAAAAAGGTAGTAGATCGTAACCTATCTGTCCACAAATTCAAGGCCGGGAGTCACATCAACCGATCATCCATATCCATACTAGTAAAATTGATGTAGAAAGTGCATTTCTTAATTCTGGTATATTGATTTTGAACCCTTGATGGATACGTCCAAAAGCTTTTTCATAAATCTATCAAAGCAAAACCTAGAATTTATTTGTAGTTTCAAATTTGACATAACTCTGAGATATCGACATAAAGTTATTAAAATGTGCAGGGTTAGCTATAGGAAGCTTCAAAACCCATAAAACATGGGAATCACAAGTACAACATGTTGTCGATCCACTATATATATCTGTCAACTTGGCTTGTGTCATCCACATCCAATATTCTTTGGACTTCTCTTTACGGAAAAGAACAACTAACCTCGTTCGTCTTCACTCGGAAAACATAGAATTCAATGTTCTTTCCTGGTAGGTGTACACTCACACCCACGCACTGCTTACTACTATAAAATGCACCCATCTACCTCTGAAATGACATTTAATTCAAGAGTTGTCTATCGCGCTTACTTGTAGCTCAAGTTTGACCTAATTAATTTCATTAAATTGTCAAGATGCAAAATCTTAGCAAGAAGTTGAACCTATCGTCAAAATTCTTGTTGTTTTCAGATAATTAATTCTGACCCCTCGATGGGTACCTCCAAGTTAAAAGCTTTTTCGTAAAAATTACAAAGCAAAACCTATAATTTACTTGTAGTTTCAAATTTGACCTAATTTGGATAAATTGACCTAAAGTCATTAAAATGGGAAGAGTTAGCTACGAAGTTTGAAAGCTCATGAATAAAACATGGGAATCGTTGGTACAAGGGTAGGAGAGAGGAAGGATGGAACAAAGCTGCCGTAGCAAGACACCATGCTGTCGTACCAAGACACCATGCTGCCGTACCAAGAGACCAGGCCAAGGGTATGAGAGAGGAAGGAATCGTTGTTGTCGAACAAAGCTGCCGTACCAAGACACCATGCTGTGGACGAGGGAGATATCAGTCGGGCCAGTGCGCGAGGGGAAAAGGGTAGGAGAGAGGAAGGATGGATGGTGAGAGGCAGCGAAGGAGAGATAAAACACACAATTTGTTTTATGTGCATAGGTCCTGAAATTTACTAGTACTAGCATAGTGTAGTACACTGTAAGGTCACAGGAGTACCTCGTGTCAGAAACCCATCATAACTTTGCTCTTACATGGAACCTCCTTCAACTTCTCTTCGCTGCTGCCCTCTTCCCATACCAATGTTTTATTCTCTCAGCATGTAAAGCGCATGGACAAAGGTGACCATATGTCTAAGCAAAGAAATATACTACTCCCGCATACCTTAATATGGCCTACTACCCGTTCAAAAAAATATGGCCTACTATGTGGCATCCGCTAAGGTTCACCTTATACATAGTGCAAAAAATAAAGTTATCTTTAAGCCTAAGGTGCACCTCAAGCTTATGGGTTGCCCATACATAATAGAAATATCATTTCCCCTCTCTCCCTATTTCATGTGATAGTTTTCAAAAGGTGTTTGAAATTTTCATGATGCAAAATCTTAGCTAGAAGTCGAACCACTCATCAAAACTCTCTGTGGTTTCTAATATATTAATTAACCGCTCGATGGGTACCTCCAAAAGCTTTTTTCATAAAACTTTCAAAGTAACCTACAATTTATTACTTGTAGTTCAAGTTTGACCTAATTTCATTAAATTCAAGAGCAATCTATCGCACTTAGTTGTAGCTCAAGTTTGACCTAATTTCATTAAACTGTCAAGACGCAAAATCTTAGCAAGAAGATGAACCTATCGTCAGAACTCTCTTTTGGTTTCTGATAGTATATTAATTGACCCCCACGTGCCCCCTCTGATGGGTACCTCTAAGAGCTTTTCCGTAAAACTTTCAAAGCAAGCTACATTGTTTACTTGTAGTAGTTCAAATTTTATCTATTATATTTTTTCCGCTTTGCCTATTATAATTTTATATAGTGATGATATGCCAGATGTCTATTATCTGAGTCTCACGTGCAGGGCACGTGCAATTTACTAGTACGTAGTTTCAAATTTGACCTAATTTCGATACATCGACATAAAGTCATTCTAATGTGAAGAGTTAGCTGGGAAATTTGAAAACACATAAAACATGGGAATCGTTGGTACAACATGTTGGTCCAATATATATGTATGTAAACTTGGCTTGTGGCATTCAGATCCAATATTCTTTGGACTTTTCTTTAGGAAAAAGAACAACCTCGCTCATATTCTTCACTCAAAAAATATAGAATTGAATGTTCTTTCTTGATAGTTGGAAACTCACACCGACGACACTGTTTACTACAAGAAGATGCACTGATGATCTACCTATGAAAAGACATTTAATTCAAGTGCAATCTATGGCGTTTACTTGTAGCTAGCTCAAGTTTGACCTAATTTCATTAAATTATCAATATGCAAAGTCTTAGCAAGAAGTTGAACCTATCGTCGAAACTCTCGCTGGTTTCTGGTATATTAATTTTGAACCCTCGATGGGTACATCCAAAAGCTTTTTCGTAAATCTATCAAAGCAAAACCTACAATTTACTTGTAGTTTCAATTATGACCTAATTCCGAGATATCAACATAAAGTTATTCAAATGTGTGGGGTTAGCTATAGGAAGCTTCAACACATAAAACATGGGAATCGCAAGTACAAAATGTTGTCTATCCACTATATATATATATATATATATGTCAACTTGGCTTGTGGCATCCACATCCAATATTCTTTGGACTTCTCTTTACAGAAAAGAACAACTAACCTCGTTCGTCTTCACTCGGAATACATAGAATTCAATGTTCTTTCCTGGTAGTTGGACACTCACACCCACGACACTGCTTACTACTAGAAAATGCACTCATCTACCTCTGAAATGACATTTAATTCAAGAGCTATCAATCGCGCTTACGTGTAGCTCATGTTTGACCTAATTAATTTCATTAAATTGTCAAGATGCAAAATCTTAGCAAGAAGTTGAACCTATCATCAAAACTCTCGTTGTTTTCAGATATATTAATTGTGACCCCTCGATGGGTACCTCCAAATTAAAAGTATTTTCGTAAAAATTACAAAGAAAAATCTACAATTTACTTATAGTTTCAAATTTGACCTAATTTCGATAAATCGACTTAAAGTCATTAAAATAGGCAGAGTTAGCTAGGAAGTTTGAAAACTCATAAATAAAACATGGGAATTGCAAGTACAACATGTTAGTCCACTATATATGTCTGTAAACTTGGCGTGGCATTCACATCAAATATTCTCTGGACTTCTTACGAAAAAGAACAACCTCGCTCATCATCACTTGAAAAATTGAGAATTAAATGTTCTTTCGTGATAGTTGGAAACTAACACCGACGACATTGTTTACTACATCACCCATCTACCTCTAAAAATACATTTAATTCAATAGCAATCAATTGCCCTTACTTGTGTAGCAAATATTTCACCTAATTTCGTTAAATCGGAAAAAAGTCACTAAAGTGTGAAAAGTTAGATAGGAAGCTTGAAACATCCTATTTCTAAAAACTTTGGAATTATAAGAAACCTTGTTCTACTTTGTCTAATAATCGGTGCAGTGTAATTATTTTTAATTGTGGTAGGTCCCGTAGGAGCGAGGTGCTTTATTAGTTAACACACGGTCGGTTGAATTACAAGTTACATTAAGGACCTCATAAAAATTAAAATTATATCCAAGTCCATGCTTTTAGCACAAGATCCCTGAAACTGAGCAATGAAGTGTCTTTTGAGGTTTGCACATATGCTAGATATTGTAGAGCCAAAAAAATTTCTGAAATAATCTACATTCTAGCTTTTACTACTAGTACTTATAGTAAAAAAGAATCCATAAAATAGAGTGATCGTACTCTCTATTGGAGTAGTAACTTGGATTAGTTTTTCACATATCTAAGTACTACTACTAATTATAATTTCTCAAAAAAAGTACCACTAATAAATGCAGTACTAGTTTGTCTAATTTGTTCTAAGATGTAGTACTGCTACTATTAGTATTACTCCCTCCGTCTTGGATTATTAAGGCCATTTAAATTTGATAAGAACAAAAAGTTAATTACAGGTTGGTGTCGAAGACATGCATGCAATCCTCGGTGTCTCCCCTGCATCATTGTACACCCTGCAGCAGGTCGCAGGCTTTTCATCACTCTCTAGGAGTAGATCTTCTTGCCTCGGTCTCTCCCTCTGTCTGTACTGTACTATCTGGTACAGTACAACATGACATCTGCTTTATTACTCACCTGTCAACTTTCTGCCGCCTTTTGTTTTGATGAAGCATGTACCTCGTGTGGACATTGTCTAAGAAAAAAGTGGCCAAGTGCAGCTGCCGCTGGTGCACCCATGCCTACCATATTCCTGTATAATCGTACCAATATATAACCGAACTCAATCAGTATGCTCTTCCGTATACCCACCCAATCTGGGTTCCTGGCCGGCGGGCACTATATCGGTGAGCTGATCTTCCCTCTGTAACCACTCCCACAAGTTCATGTACCACGTCGGTGGATTCGATCGTGAGCCGGCTGCTATGGACGCCATCCAGTCTGAGGCGATGATTGAGTGCCCCTACAACGGCTTCTTTACCTTAGTCACCTTTGATAAGCTTGACGAGAAGAAGACCGCGTGCTCGCACGGCCCGTGCTCCTGCATTGATTCCCCCTGTGATTTCATTGCCTTGCTGGCAGGGCTCCTTCCCCACATGAAGGAGGCCCACGGGGTCATAGTAACCAGGGCCATCTACGGCAGTGCCTTCTTTTGCCCCATCCCGACTCCGCCACCAACAAGCACGAGGGGATTCACGCGCTTCCTCTGCGGGAATGACGGTGCCGTGTTTTTCCTGACCATCAGCGCGCTCGGCCCGGCCGCCATCATATCCTTGGTGTGCATCAGGTAGGATAGGTGCTTGTGGCCGCGGTACACGGTGAAACTATGTGAGCCTGGCGCACCAGGGTCGGCGGACTTGTCGATGGTCGAGAGCCTTAATGCGGTAATCAAGCTGATGAGCAGCTCGTCGCTGGCCAACTTCCTGTCTTACTAGCTCAAGACGTACCTCGGGGTGCCGTCGCGGTTCCTAATGAAGGTTGAACAGTCCACTAATGTATCTTTCTAGATTTGCATCCACAGGAAAAAAATGATCTTAAACTACGGCTAATGATCAAGATTGTAATGGTGTATTAGCAGATAAATAGTAATACTAGTAGTACTATTTTACTAATCCAGTTTACTAGTAGTAGTCGCATGTAGGTTCTCTTTTGGTACTAGGAAGGATGTATTTTGGATGTAAACTAAGTTTACTGCTAATGTTATTATGGAGTATTTAGGGGTTTAGTATGACTTTTATGTAATTGTTCACTTCTATGACATGGACCATAGATAAACACACTAACCGTTCTTACGGTACTTCGATTTTAGTCATCTAAGTCAGTGATTATGGAATTTTACGCCCAAACTTGTCAATTTGACTTGATTTAAGTCTTGAACCAAGATTGTCGTCGAAATTGTGCTGGTGTGGACAATGCATCGACATGGGTCCAGCGTGTAGGATAGGCTGCCCTGGAATTTTGCCTAAATATATAGAAAATAATATGGACATCTACGACACCAACTCAATGTTATCTGAATCATCACGAACCATGTTTTCATACTATATGTGTTTGAAATTATGTAAGTTAATATGTTTGTACATATAGTTGGTCAAACTTTATAAATATTGACTTCGACAAAACCTAGTATGCTTTCTAATTTGGAAATCAGGGAGCATCTAAGTACTAAAATGCATCAAAATACATGCGTATCTAGACAAAGCCAAGTTAGTAACTACTATTTTAGGATGGAGAGAGTAATTATTTATGAGTAATCTATTTTTCACAATTTTTTTACTGCTACGGCACGTGCCCACGACTAGAGCATGGACCAATGCATAATAATCACGTGCCCATACGGTGGAGATCTACCCCGTACTGGATTACCCTACGTGCAAAGGTGCACTAGTGGAGCACACGCTCATGTCGTTCCTGAGTAAGTAGTAGTACTACTAGTATACGCAAAAAGGAGTACAAAAATAGATAGATCTTGTTGCTCATCGTAATATTTTTTTCCATGTAAGGCAACCTGGACGTGACTACTACAGTACTATATTGGCACAACTTCTGCTTTTGGCGCTACAAGATGAATGTGGAACTCTCTATGTCCGTTAAAAAACTCTCTGTGTAACATTACTGTACTAGTACTTCTTGTACTCCCTAGTTTTTTGGACGCACAGTAAAGTAGTGCAGTAAGTTTGTTTGGTCAAGATGCATGCAACGAGCATTGGTTTGACAAGACAACGGCGGCCGGTGACTGGGCACGGTCGGGGGAATGGGCGTGTCCGTTAGCTCCCTAGGCTGGTGGGGATCGTGTAGGCGGGCAACTGGAGCGAGGCGAGGTCTGGTCGAGCGGGGACCGTGCGCGCTCTACGGGCGGCATCGGCATGGCCGACAGTCTCCGGGCGCGGCGGTTCCTGGCGGCTCTGGTCGCTATCCTCGGGCTGGGGCTGGTTGGGCGGTGGAGGTGGACCACAGGCTACCTCCTGGACATGGTGGACGACGCTGGCAGCGGCTGTGGCATGCTGTCGCCGGTGAGGTGCCCAAATGGGGGCTCGGCCTTAATGGCCATGACCATTTGGTCGTGGCACAGTGGGTGGCTAGGCTAGAGAGGGGTAGAGGAGTGCATTGGTTGGCTGTGGTTGCAAAATATGGAACCAATTTGGTTCAAACACTGCACCAAATAGTGTTTTGTGTTTTGTTTGAATTATGTCCACCAAGTGTTTGTGAAAATGGCCGAAAGAAAACAAGTTTTGAATTTTTGGATGAATTTTGGTGGATTTGATAGACACATGCTTAAACTTCTGTGGTTTCTTGAGTTTTGAAAATGGAGCTCATTTGAGTGGTTTTGGAATAAGTGGGATCTTCCCATATGAACTACATCAAATTTTCAAATGCCATTTAAAATTAGTGTTTGAAAGTTTTTGGCAGATCACAAAGTGGGCCTTGGTACACTACTACATGTACTAGCAAGGGGTGCCAAGATCCATATTTATTTCTGTTAAGAATTGAGTCCTAGGAAAAGCCAAAGTAGGCATGGTAGTTAAAATGGCACAAATGATCATTTCTTCCTTTTATTCATTTTGATTTGTTTTTCTTTGGGATTTGTTTGGGAATGATCTAGATGATGTTTATTTCACCTAAGAATCATTTTACAGCGATGGATCACTTAATCATGGCAATTCAAAACAACTCCTATTTAAAATGCACACACATATGAATGCTTTAATAATTTTAATGGGAAAAGTTTTGTTCACCCTAATTTTAATGATTTGAATCTTAATAACCCTGGATTAAAGTTTTGGGATGTTACAAACCTCCCCCCTTAAACAAAATCTCATCCCGAGATTTACAAAAGAAAGCTAGGAACTAAAGAGATCTGGGAGCTCTGTCCTAATGTAATCTTCTCGCTCCCAGGTGGCTTCCTCTTCGGTATGGTTGCTCCATTGAGTCTTGAGGAATTTGATACTTCTGGTTCTAGTGGTTCTGTAGGCTTCTTCCAAGATACGGATGGGCACTTCCTGATATGTCAGGTCATTGTTGATCTCAGCAGCTCGGTGATCGATGTTCTTGAAAACTCCAGTCTTCTCTGACATTTCCAGGCATTTGCAAAGTAATGAGATATGAAACACATTGTGGATGGCTGACATCTCTTCAGGTAGTTCCAGTTGATATGATACTTCTCCTCGGCGATTCGGAATCTTGAATGATCCGATATATCTGGGGGCTAACTTTCCTTTCAGACTAAAGTGTTGGGTTCTCTTCAATGGTGAAACCTTGAGATATATAAAATCTCCGACATTGAAAGTTAGGTCTCTCCTTCTCTTGTCAGCATAACTCTTCTATCTGGATTGGGCGGTCTTGAGGTGCTCAAGGACTTTGTGAACCTTCTCTTTAGCTTCTTGGAGAATGTCGGGCCCAAAGATCTGACTCTCTCCTACTTGCGTCCAATTCAAAGGGGTGCGACACTTTCTTCCGTATAGGAATTCAAATGGTGCCATCTGCAAGCTAGCCTGATAACTGTTGTTATATGAGAATTCTGCGAAAGGCAGGCAGTCTTCCCATTCTGATCCATACTCCAGCACACAAGCTCTGAGCATATCCTCTAAGATTTGGTTGACTCTCTTAGTCTGTCCATCAGTTTGCGGGTGATACGCGGTGCTGAAATTCAACTTGGTGCCTAATCCTTCCTGGACTTTTTGCTAAAGTCTCGAGGTAAACTGGGTTCCTCGATCTAATACTATGGTCTTGGGGGCTCCATGCAGACTAGCAATCCTAGAAATATACAATTCTGCTAGCTTCGAACTCTGGTAGGTAGTCTTGACAGGTATAAAGTGAGCTACCTTGGACAGTCTATCAACGATGACCCAGATTGAGTCATTTCCCCTACTAGAAGTAGGCAAACCTGTGATAAAGTCCATTCCAACAAAATCCCATTTCCATTCCGGAATCTGCAAAGATTGCAACAATCTTGCGGGTCTCTGATGCTCTTCTTGGACTCTTTGGCAGATGTCACACTTGGCGATGTAGCTTCGATTTCTCTCTTCATATTGTGCCACCAAAATTGCTCTTTCAAATCTTGATACATCTTTGTTCCTCCGGGGTGGATAGAATAGAGTATCATGAGCTTCCTGCATGATAATTTGCTTCAGCTCCGAATCTACTGGCACACAGATACAACCTTTGTACCACATAACTCCTTCTTCGTCTTCAGTGAATCCAGGTACCTTTCCTGTACCAATACGACATTTGATTTTGTCGATACTTTCATTTCCCTTCTGGGCTTCCTTGATTTGGCTAATCAATGTGGGTTGAAAGTTCAATGCTAGCTAAGAATCCTTTGCTAACTAGCTCAGTTCAGAACTACTCCAACTCCTCATACAAACTTGGTTGCTTCTCCTTGATCATGGTGCTTAGCCTACATGGCAATCTGCTAAGAGCATCCGCTACCACATTGGCTTTGCCGGGTGATAGTGAATGTCAAGGTCATAATCCTTGATTAACTCTATCCGTCTCCTTTGCCTCATATTCAGCTCTTTTTGAGTGAAAATATACTTCAAGCCCTTGTGATCTGAGTAAATCTCACAGCGATTACCCATCAAATAATGACGCCATGTCTTCAATGCCAAAACCACGGTTGCTAATTCAAGATCATGGGTCGAATAGGTCTGCTCATGCTGCTTCAGTTGTCGAGACAGGTAAGCAATAACCTTGCCTTCTTGCACTAATACACATCCGAGACCAATCTTGGATGCATCACAATACACATCAAACGGCTTCTTGATATCTGGCATGATCAAAATTGAGGCTGATATCAATCTCTTCTTCAGTCTTGGAAACTGGCTTCACATTTGTCGGTCCATTCAAACTTCTTGTCTTTCTTCAACAATTGGGTCATGGGTCTGGCGATGCTCGAGAATCCTTCTACGAACTTCCGATAGTATCCCGCTAATCCGAGAAATGCACGGACTTGGGTTTGAGTGGTTGGGGCTTCCCATTCTTCGACATCCTTGATCTTGGCGGGATCAATAGAGACTCCTCCGGCAGACACAATATGTGCTAGGAATCCTACTTCTTTCAGCCAAAACTCACATTTGTTGAACTTGGCGTATAACCGATGCTCTCTCAGGGTTTCTCGGATGCTTCTTAGATGTTGTTCATGCTCTTCTTCTGGCTTGGACTAGATAAGGATATCGTCGATAAACACAACGACAAACTTATCTAGGAAATTCATAAAGATCTTATTCATGAGATTCATGAAATAAGCAGGGGTATTGGTTAATCCAAAAGACATAACCGTATACTCGTATAAACCATAGCGAGTAGTAAAGGCGGTCTTTGGAATATCCGTTGCACGAATCTTAAGTTGATGATAACCAGTCCTAAGATCAATCTTGGAGAATACATGAGCTCCAGTCAACTGATCAAATAGATCCTCTATCTTTGGCAAAGGGTACTTGTTCTTGATGGTGACATCATTCAGTTTCATGTAATCTATGCACAAACAGTTGCCTCCATCTTTCTTGTCGATGAATAACACTGGTGATCTCCATGGTGATGCGCTTGGTTGAATCAAGCCTGTTGCTAACATGGCATCCAACTGCTTCTTCAGTTCCACTAACTCTGAGGGGTTCATGCTATAGGGTCTCTGGGTTATGGGTCCGGTTCCGGGGATTAGTTCAATAATGAACTCAATATCCCTATCCGGGGGCGTACCTCGCAATTCATCTAGGAATACATCGGGGTATTCACAGACTACTCTGACTTGGTCTATGGTGGGTAGGGCTATACTCTTGGTGCACTTGAATTGACAGGGTAAGGTTTCAGATATATGCTCTACTGTTACTCCCGAGCTACTGGTCATGGTGATGGCTTTCTTAGCATAGTCTATCAGTCCTTTATGCCTTGACATCCAGTCCATACCTAGTACTACTTCCAATCCTTTGGTTCCGAGTACAATTAGGTCGGCATAAAAATCTATTCCATGTATTCTGATAGGCACAGCTTTGCAAATTTTTCTAGCTTTTGTAGTTGAACCGGGGATTTGAACTATCATGACATGCTTCAAGTTGGTTTGGTGAATTTTACTAGTGCATGCAAATTCTTCGGTGACAAATGAATGCAATGCTCCCGAATCAAACAATACCCTTGCTAAATCTGAGTTGATAGAAAACATACCTAGCACTACATCTAGCGCTTCTTGAGCTTCCTCGGCGTTCATGTGGAAGAGACGGCCGTTGAGGTTGTGAGGGTTCCCTGGGGCAAATCTTCTCCTTGGTTGAACAGATGCTGCTGTTGAGCTGGGGCATTCACATTGGCAGTGGCGGCAGTCTTCTTGGGACACTCATTGGAATAGTGACCCTTCACTCCACACTCGAAACAGGTGATCTGCGACTTGTCTTTAGCTGCCACAGGCACAGCATTGCTGCCAGTTCTGGGTGCAGTGTTGTTGTTGTTGTTGCTCTTGGGAGGGGCATGGTAGAAATTGTTGGTGTTGAAGGAGTTGTGGTCGTTTCCTCCGGACTTCACAATTGCCTCCGCTACAGTTGGGATAGCTGGGGCGAGACATTGGGGGTCGGTTGTTCCTTGGTGCATATCCTGGTGAGTGGTTGGGACGGTACTTCTGGTGACTGCTGGATCCTATTTGCTACATCATACGACGTTTGCTATTCTCGTTTGCCTGGTTAATCTTCCCTTCCATCTGAATGGCAGAGTCGACTAGCTCTTCGAGATCCTCGAAGCGGATGTTGACGAGGATAGTCTGCATCTCATCATGCAGTCCGTTCAGGAATCTCTCCTTCTTCTTGGCCTCTATGTTGATCTCAATAGGTGCATACCTGGCAAGCGATAGGAATCTGTCACTGTACTCCACCACAGTCATTCTGCCTTGCTTCAACTCTCTAAATTCATCCCTCATTCTGGTGACTAAGCCCTGCGACACGTGGGTGTTGGGGGGATACCCCCGGGTAGGGTCACGCCGAGGTATAAAGGCCGAGTTAGCCGAGGTTCGGCAAGGCCAAAGCGGATCCTGGCCGGGTCACCTCAAGGCAGGCCGAATCATGGGGTAACCCGGACCAGGGGGCGTTCGCCTAACTAAGTCTCAACCGACTTAAGAAGTAAGTCAGAAATACATGTTTAACTTGTATGCAGGAACAGGTGTGGCCGGATCAACTATGATCCGGGTCACATCTCGCTTCTAGGAGAAGGAAGGAATCTCGCTGGTCAAAAGAAGCCCCGGAACGCACTGCCTGAGCGAAGCAGACAAGGGCAGGACCACCGAGGCGTGGCAGACAAGGGTGACGACGCTCATGTCGGCTGACGCAGGTGCCGCAGACGCTCACGTAGCCCCTGCATGTGTGACGCGGGGGAAAAGCACCCCGGTCGGCTTGCTACTTTGGGAGGAGGCATATTCTTAGGAATATGCCTCCATGTATGCCCTAGGCAGATACCTAGCTCCCTCTATATAAGGAGGGATAGGGTCTTAGTAGAAGGGGTTCCGCTATTCTGATTTGGCTAGGGTTTTAAGTGTGATCTGTGTGTGAGAGTAAGAGAGCTCCTTCTTCCTCCCTCGCCAATACAGCTCTAGGAGCACTTGTAATCTGGGAAGCAAAGCAAATACAGACTTCTGTGTGGAGAATCACTTCACTATCCCTCCCTGGATTCCCCTAGTGTGTATTAGTCCCCACCTGTAGCGTATCCATGGCATCTACCGTGACACCACCACGACAGTTGGCGCCCACCGTGGGACTAGCGGCGCTAGCAGGGGTCAAGATCCGGACGGGAAACTTCATCGGCACCGGCGAACGCATCGTCTCCAGGATCGTTCAGCGCTTTGGAGCGTTGGACTTCGTCAGCGACGACGCAGGCTGCTTCGGCACACGTCCACTTCCGTGCAACGGCCTCTTCGTCAAGCTCGGCGCGCACAAGGTCTACGTTGCTGTGGACGTGTCGGGTGTTCATCCGTGCCATGTCGTCGAGGGAGGAGAGCCACCCCTAGCTGTAGTTCGCGAGGCACGTATCGCTCGCTCCCCGAACCATGCAAAGGTGATAATGACTGCGCTAGGTGCAGGCGCAAGCAATGATCCGGCACCAGATCCGGAGGTAACGCCTAAGGCACCGAGGAAAGGTAGAGGTCCTCCAGAGAGGCCAGAGAATGTGCTGAGAGAAGCGATGGATAGCCTGGCAAACCCTGTAGTAGCAGCAATAGATCCGGCTCGGGCACAGGCCGAGCTAGAGGAAACTAGACAAAAGATACTAGAGGGGGCAAAAAAGATAGCTGCGGCTTAGCAGTCATTGAACATGACGCTGTGTGAGTACGCAAAGGCAAACAAAGTTGATGCTGTGAAAGTAAAAGGGAGAAATCTCATGAGCAAGATGAACAGAGAGGGTGATACAGGAATTGAGGAATCAGAAAACTGTTTATCCGTGGGGCTGCCGAGGTATAGTACCCGGCGAAGAACCTCAGAGCAGCGGATGCAGCTGCATCCGAGTTAGAGGGTCTGACAGGTGAAGCCCGTCAAAGACAACAACATAGGGTTAACGAGCTGGTTCGGATCGCGAACAGACAAAACGAAGAACTACTCAGAGCTAACCCGGTGAGAGTTGGAGCCTCCAGGATCGTCCATTCAGCGATGGGTAACCCGGAGACATCCGCTGGAGCCGCATCATCTCCTCATGGTGGTCCAAGGAGAGAAGAGGTAGTAACCTCGGCCAGACGGAACCAACAGATTGTCCCGTATGACCCAACGCGGGCAGGGAAAGGAAAAGAAGCACAGAAAAATGATTATCGACGGAGTGTGAGCCGAGGTGAAGCTGGCCGAGGTAACCGCGACCAAGGCAATGCTGGTCAAGGGAACGCCGTCAACGGCAATGCCGGACAACGAAACTCGGCAGGAGTAGGGCAACCACTGCAGCGGAATATACCAAGGCAAGAGCAAAGTGCCGGCCGAGGTATGCAACAGAGAGGTGCTCCACGTGAGCAAGACAGGTAAAATGATGGATATTCGGAGATGGCAAACGCGGGATACCCAAGACCGGACTATCATCTGATAGGGTCAAGATTGGGGAGCAGGGATTTGACGCCGGATGATGCCAGGTTAATACTGGATCGGTTGTATAGGTCGGAACAAATTGAATGTCAAGGTCCACCTGGTCCAGCATGTTTTGGACCTCAAATCATGAAGGAGCCACCGGTACCCAACTTCCAGTTACCCAGGGGCACGAAGACGTATGACAGCAGTACAAAGCCGGAGGATTGGCTAATAAATTATGCTACAGCTATGAAAATTGCCACTGGCAACTTGAGATGGGTTGTACGATACGTACCCCAGATGTTGGAGCGGCCAGCAAGGGTATGGCTGAACAATTTGCCACCCGGAAGCATTAACTTCTAGATAGATTTCGAGGAAATGTGCATCAGCAATTTCTTGAGTACGTATCAGAGACCAAATAGGCCGCAGACCCTAGCTATGTGCAAGCAAAGACCAAATGAGACAGACCGGGAGTTTTTGACCCAGTGGTGTACCGTGAGAAACTCATGTGAGGGCGTGATAGAATCAAAGGCCATAGCATGGTTTGCACAAGGGTGCAGATATGCAAGCGAGCTGTGGCAGAAGTTGCAAAGGAAAATGCCCACCACGTTGGCAGAGATGATCCAGATTGCTGATTCATATGCTTTGGGTGATCCGACTCAACCTAGGCTCGTATCAAACGAGTCAAACAATGAGTACTACCAGAGAGATGGAGCCGGATCATCCTGGAGGAATGACTACAGAGGGAAAAGAAGAGATAACAGACCGGATCATCGAAATGGTTCGCAACAAGTTGCAGCTGTGAATCAAGATCAGCCCGGAGCAGGGGGCAGTCAGTGCCAGAAAACTGGAGGGCAATGGACTCCGAGGAACGATGGCAAGAAAACTTGGACACCAGAGTAGAAGAAACAGTGGCAAGAAAGGAAAGACCGTCCAAGGTATACTTATGAGTCGATGTTGGATCAGCCATGTAAGTTTCACACGCCAAATCCGAGTAACCCAGTGGGGCATACAACGAGGCAATGTGAGTGGATGCGCAAGATCGAACAAGGTGGTTCGGGGAATGCTTAGGCAGCCCGGAATGATCATCCTCGGCAGGAGTTACCCCGGCGGCAATTGCTCTCCAGAGCAAACACGCAACAGCTAATGTTGCCTCCCCCTCCGCCGAGGTATGATAACAACGAGAGAAGGGATGTAGTACATCAGGTGGAAAATCAGCATCAGCCGGATCAGAGGTACCCCGGAAATGAGGGGAGAAATGAGTACAGAGAGCATCATCAGAGCTATTGTGTATTCACCACTGAGGAAACAGATAGAAAGAGCTTGCAGCACCGACATATGGAGGTGAATGCAGTGAGGCCTGCAACGACAAGTTATATGCCTTGGTCTGACCAAGAAATCACCTGGAGCATCAAGGATCATCCCAAGCTTATGCCGAGCCCTGGTTCCTATGCATTGGTGCTAGATCCGACGTTCATTGGGCCTAGCATTAATGTAAGATTCTCAAAGGTACTGATCGATAATGGCAGTAGCATTAACATCATGTATGCGGACACAATGCGCAAGTTGGGTATCTCGGAGAACATGCTACAGGCCACGAGGACAACTTTCCATGGTATTGTGCCCGACATTTCTTGTGAGCCCATAGGCAAGGTCCGGGTTGATGTACTGTTCGGCACGAGGGATAACTGCCGAACAGAAAATTTGGAGTTCGAGGTGGTGAACTTGGAAAGTGCGTACCATGCGTTACTCGGAAGGCCGGCGCTGAACAAGTTCATGGCAAGCTGTCATATTAGTTACTTGAAGATGAAGTTGCCCCGACCAAACGGAGTGATTACCATCGCTGGGGATTTCTGACGTTCCATGGAGTGTGCATCGGTCGGATCTAACTTAGCCGAGTCACTTGTGATTGCGCAGGAAAAAAGGAAAATTCAAGAGGTGGCGGCATTGGCTTAGTCCGCGCAGCAGTATATGCCGGCGCTGAGTAACCCGCATGGAAGTGTCTTCTTCCAGGCCACAAAAGATACCAAGAAGGTTCCTGTTGATGATATGTTCCCAGAGTGCACCGTAACAATTGGTGCCGGGTTAAGTGATAAATAGGAAAGCAAGCTCGTCAGCTTCCTCCGTGAGAATCGGGACATTTTTGCTTGGTCCATACAGGACTTGCAAGGTGTTCCGAGGGAGTTGGCCGAGCACTCTTTGAATGTGAGACCCGGAGCTAAGCCGGTGAAGCAACCTCTCCGCCGCTTCACCGAAGATAGGAGGAAAGTCATCGTGGATGAGATAGCTCGGTTGCTAGCTGCAGGATTTATCATGGAGGTTCTTTACCCGGATTGGCTGTCCAATCCGGTGCTGGTGGAGAAGAAGAAGGATGATCCGAACGTGGCAGTGGTTTGGCGAATGTGTATCGATTACACGAACCTGAACAAGGCGTATCCAAAAGATCCATTTCCGCTGCCAAGAATAGATCAGGTCATAGACTCAACTGCTGGATGTGAATTGTTGTCATTCATTGATGCATATTCTGGTTTCCACCAGATACCTCTGAATCCGGATGATCAAATAAAGACTGCGTTTATTACCCCGTATGGGGCTTATTGCTATCGCACCATGCCGTTTGGTTTACGTAATGCAGAGGCAACGTACCAAAGATGTATGCAAAAATGTTTGCACGACCAAATCGGTCAAAATGTACAAGTGTACGTGGATGATGTGGTTATCAAGACCAAGGAAAGCAAAACGCTCCTTGACGACATCAGGCAAACGTTTGCAAACCTAAGGAGGTTCCGGATGAAACTTAACCCGGGAAAATGCACCTTTGGTGTCTCGGCTGGGAAATTGCTCGGTTTTCTTGTTTCCAGCCGAGGTATCGAGGTTAATCCAACTAAAATCCGAGCCATCGAACGAATGGAACTACCGAAGTGTCTTAACGATGTCCAGAAGTTCACAGGTTGCCTGGCCTCGTTAAGTCGGTTTGTATGTCGGTTGGGAGAAAAGGCATTGCCTCTTTACCAACTCATGAAAAAGTCGGATAAGTTCATTTGGACACCACAGGCCAATGAAGCCTTTGCCCACTTGAAGAAGATGTTAGCCACTGCGCCAGTGTTAGCCTCACCACTATCAAAGGAGCCAATGTTGCTCTATATAGCCGCAACCAACCGAGTTGTAAGTGCAGTGATAGTGGTGGAGCGCGACGAGGAAGGTAAGTCGGTGCAAAGGCCAGTGTATTACATGAGCGAGGTGTTGTCCCCCTCAAAGCAGAACTATCTACACTATCAAAAGGTGGCGTATGGCATGTACATGGCCGCTAAGAAGCTAAATCACTACTTTGAGGAGCATCCCATCAGGGTCATATGTGAGGCCCCCCATATCCGAGATAATGAGTAACAAGGATGCGAGTGGCAGAATTGCGAAATGGGCAATTGAGCTAGCTCCTTATGCGCCGCAATATGATAGAAGAGAAGCCATCAAGTCTCAAGCTGTGGCGGACTTTTTCGTGGACTGGGCCGAGGTGCAATACGAACCGCCACTCCCAGATCTGAACTATTGGCGAATGCACTTTGACGGATCAAAAACCAAAACCGGTCTAGGTGCCGGGGTTGTACTTACCTCACCAAAGAAGGACCAACTGAAATACGTGCTGCAGATCCATTTCGTGGCATCAAACAATGTCGCTGAATATGAAGCACTTGTGCACGGGCTCAAGGTGGCAAAAGAGATTGGGATACGTCGGATTATATGCTTTGGCGACTCGCATTTAGTGGTGCAGCAAGTGTCGGGACTGTGGGACGCCCTTGATCCAAACATGGCACTGTACAGATTTCATGTGCAGAAGATATCTGGTTATTCTGAGGGATGCGAATTTCACCATTTACCCCTGGTGGAAAATGAGGCTGCCGACATGCTGTCGAAGCTCGGGTCAACCCGACAAGCAATTCCATCAGGTGTAGCATTAGAACACCTCAAGAAACCATCCATTAGACCCTCCCTAGAAACCAACTCAATCTATGTCTCGGAGGACACGGAATCCAGAGCAGTGCCCATGGACATTGACATGGGAAGTGGTGCGCGAAACCCGGGACTGCCTCGGCAAACCCGGGGACTGCTTCAGTGAACCCGGGGACTGCTTCGCAAGACCCGGGGACTGCTCATCGTGATCCGGTTGAAGTTATACCGGTGGATCAAATGGAAATTGATGAGGATGTGTTCCCTGTGCGGGCGATACCAACTTGGGCACTACCTATATTTCAATTCCTGAAAGATGGAACGTTACCCACTGAGGAAGTGTTGTCCAGGCAAACACCGAGGAGGGCAAAGGCGTACACGATCATCAATTCCGAAGTATATAAAAGGAGTGTGACCAATGTCCTCCAGCGATGTGTTGACCCGGAAGAAGGGCTTGACATCCTCCGAGATATACATCAAGGGGAATGCGGGCATCATGCCTCATCCCGAGCCTTAGTAGCAAAAGCTTTCCGACACGGATTTTACTGGCCAAGTGCCTTAGAGCAAGCAGAAGATCTGGTGAGAAAATGTAATGGTTGTCAGAGGTACGCTACCAAGACACATATGCTAATGTCGGAACTCAAGACCATACTAATTACATGGCCATTTGACGTATGGTGCTTGGATATGGTTGGTCCATTCAAACCAGCAAGGGGAAATATGACTCACATTTTGGTCATGATGGACAAGTTTATGAAGTGGATTGAAGTAAAGCCTATAAGAAAATGTGATGGAGCTACGGCCGTAACGTTTCTCAAGGATATCATCTTGAGGTACGGCTATCCTCACAGTATCATAACTGATAATGGCACAAATTTTGCGGAAGGAGCATTTGCGCGTTTCTGCCGGGATAAGAGGATCCGGCTGGACCTAGCCTCGGTAGCCCACCCCGCATCAAACGGACAAGTGGAAAGATCCAACGGATTAGTATTATCCGGGATAAAACCCCGGCTCATTGAGCGCTGCAAAGATCAGTGGGGTGCTGGATAGAAGAACTACCAGCGGTACTGTCGAGTTTAAGAACAACTCCGAATCGATCAATAGGCTATACGTCGTTTTTTCTGGTATATGGGGCAGAAGCTGTATTACCAGCCGACATAGAGCATGATTCGCCTAGGATCACCCAATACACAGAAGCCGAAGTGCAAGAAGCCCGGCAAAATGATGTTGATCTGCTGGAAGAAGCGAGAGAACTAGCATTGTCCAGATCCGCCATATATCAGCAAAATCTCCGACGCTATCATAGCCGGAAAGTAAGCCCCCGAGTCTTTCAGGAAGGCGATCTAGTGCTCCGGTTGGTACAACGTACTACTGGCATGCATAAGTTATCCCCCCCCATGGGAAGGACCATTTATCGTGAGCAAGGCATTGCACAATGATTCTTATTATCTTATAGATGCAAAGCCACAGGAAAAGAACAAGACGGACAGGTCCGGCGAGGAATCTAAGCGTCCATGGAATGTAGCTCTACTTTGTCCTTTCTACACTTAGCAAAGAAGTGTATGTATCCGAGTCTTCTCATATGTCGGTATGTATGCCGGCAATGAGCTTATCAATGAAATGTTGGCACCTCGAGCAGTAACTCGGGGACTACCTTAATAATATTTGTTGTCTTTTGTGCGTTAGCTAGAATAAGTTGTTCTACTTAACTCGGATTATTAATGTGTGAGCACCAAAAACTCTTCGACTTGCTGCTGTCCAACAAGAATTGGCTTCATGGCAAGCAAGAGAACAAGTTTGGAATTGCGTAGCACATGAAAAACGACTAAGGAAAAGAATTTATTCGAGCCGACGTTTGTTTTTCGGACTAACCTTGTATTTATTTTCAAAGTTATTATGCATTTTTATATTTGAGCTAAGTCTAAAAGTTTCCCAGTATTGTTAAGACAATTTTTGAAGCTCGGATTCGTAAGTCGTAAAACCGAATCAAGGTAGACACGAGCCGAGCCAAAAGATTGGACGAACAAGAAAAAGAAACTCGAGGACTACGCCCAAGTTAATCCGGCATAAGAACTTCGTAGCAAAATATCACATGTATATGGATACAACTCCACCCGGCATACCGAGGATCTGATAAATTTTCAAGTTTTTTCGCTCAAGGAGTAGCAGGAGGAGGAACTTCAGCATCATCTTCGCCGTCTTCGATATCCGAGGCGTCATCTTCTCCATCACCGTCAGAGCCATCTTCATCGTTCTCAGCCTCTTCGTCCCCAGCGGCTTCCAGGAAGCTCGGCCCCTCAGCCCATTCATGAATGGGAGCGTATTCGATGAGGCTATGGGCGCAAGCCTGGCGCCGAGCTACCCACTCCGGGTCATTGGTCCATATGGATCCTGTGCGCAGGCGTGTCAAGAGGTTGAGATCGATCTTCTCATACCACATAAGTATGTGGTGAAGGATGGTATCAGCTGCGGCACGTCCAGCGGACTCTCTCCAGAGGTCGAGCTGGGTCTCGGTTTCCATCAGCTTCTCAACGAGAATTGCGGTGGTCTGCGGAGTATCTTCTCTGGGCCAGAACGTGTTGAAGATGCGAACGGCAACGTTGAGGATGTCCTTGCCATAATTCTTGATGAGATCCACGCTAGATGACAAGCTGACCAATACGTCCTCCATGTCATAGGGAATTTTTTCACCGTCAGGAGCGGCAGGAGTACCCCTTTCTCGACGGAAATCTGCAACTGCTGCGCTCGCAATAGTAGTGCCCTCTGGAAATTTTCCTGGAAACAGGACAAAGGAAGAAGGTAAAGAAAAGACATATGAAGTAACCCGGAGGAGTATGTCGGATAAGGGAAAGGAACTTACGTGATATATGGCTGAGGATCCGGATCAACTCCCTGGTGCAGTCATCACGTATCTTGCGAAGCTGCTCAAGCTCAGCATTCGCCGACCCAAGCTGGATGTCGTACTCCTTGAGTAGATCCTGGTCCTTGGCCATCTGGAGATTGAGGCGCTCGCACTCTTCTGTGTAATCCTGGCCAACCTTTTGGAGCTCAGATTGGTGCTGGGCCTTCATTTTCTCCATCTCAGCCTTGAGCCTGGCGATCTCATCGTCCTTGGTCCGGAGGAGGGCGGGCTCATCATCTTTCTTCTTCAGCTCGGCTTGAAGCTGCCCTGCTTGTTCAAGAAAATGTAGCATCATATCAGGCACGGGCACACTATCTTCAAGTGATGCTGAAATGGTGCGTTGACCCGGCAGAGCCGAGGTATGAATGTTTGCCGAGCCAAGGAGATAAGGAAATGGAAAGCACTGTAAGGTCGGACAAAAATGACTTACCCTTGATCTGCTCCAGATTCTTCCGCATAATCTTGTTCTCAGCCTCCACCGTAGCTGCGGAAACCGAATGATGAGATTAGTTCGGCAGAGGAAGATGAAGAAAAACGGAGGCCAAGGAAGAAATTTACCCCTTTTCTCGTGTTCCGCGAGAAGTGCAGCTTGTTTTGCACGTAGCATCTTATGGGTATCTAGCAGACGTTGGAATTCAGCACTTCGGCGATTGGTGGTCACCTGAAAGGAGTACAGAAACATAAATTAGCTTGGTGCATATTCGAAGTGTACAAGATCCGGGCCAAGTGGAACTTAACCCGGCTCTAGGTGTGTGCATATTCGAAGTGTACAAAAATCCGGGCCAAGTGGAACGTAACCCAGGTCTAGGTGTGTGCATATTCGAAGTGTACAAAAATCCGGGCCAAGTGGAACTTAACCCGGCTCTAGGTGTCTGCATATTCGAAGTGTCCAAAAATCCGGGCCAAGTGGAACTTAACCCGGCTCTAGGTGTGTGCATATTCGAAGTGTACAAAAATCCGGGCCAAGTGGAACTTAACCCGGCTCTAGGTGTGTGCATATTCGAAGTGTACAAAAATCCGGGCCAAGTGGAACTTAACCCGGCTCTAGGTGTGTGCATATTCGAAGTGTACAAAAATCCGGGCCAAGTGGAACTTAACCCGGCTCTAGGTGTGTGCATATTCGAAGTTCTCATGGAGCTACGTTAGTTTTCTAAAGACCATCCGGCCGAGTAACAAGTTACTCCCCCGGAGGCTCGGGGACGAATGGTTATTATCTACAGCATGTAAAGGGGAAGCGACGTACCTCCATCATCTGCCCCGCGAGGTTGATTGCCTTAGCGGCTGTGTTCATATGGGCGGAAAATTCGGCGGGGCCAAACCTCTCCGGGAGATCGTCGTCAAGGATGAACTCCGCCTTGTTCCAATTGTTGACGAATTCAATCAACATCGGAGGGTACCGCTCGCCAGTGGGTATATGGGGTGCTACCAAGCCCTTCGCGTGCTCCTCTTTCCTCTGAACCAAGGCAAGGGCTGGGCTGGTGTACAGAACCATCTGTTGTGCATCGGTTGGCTCAGCAGGGGCGTCCTTCGCTACTTGAGCCTTCTTGGGAAGCATTGATGCGAGGGTACGCTCCCTAGCCTCAACGAATGATGATTTGGTAGCGTCAGGAGCCTTTTTTCCCTTTGCTTGCTGGGAATAGGAAGTGGTTGCAGCGGATTTTCCCTTAGGAGCTACTGGGGTAGTTCCTCGCCGAGGTTGCGAAGACTTGGACGAGGTGGAGGAACTTGGCGCTGGCACTCTTGTTGTTGGACTTGGTGCAACCGCTGATTTTCTTGCTGCCGGACTTGGTACTGGTGCCGGAACTGGTGCTGGTGCTGGTTCGGTTACTGATGCTAGAGCTGGTGCTGGTGCCGAGGTAGTTTCAATGGCTGCTGGTTGCGGGGAAGCCGAAGTTGTGGATGTCGCCGCCTCGACTGGACCGGTCTCCCCCGCTCCGAGGTTACCCCCCTCTTGACGAGGTGGAACAGAACCCGGAGCAGCCGCAGAACCCTCTGGAATAGGGCTCAGCGGGCGTGACTCATCGTCACGAGGGGGAGAAGGGCTAGGTCGGAGCGGTGAAGAGATGCTAGATCCACTCTGAGGGACCTCCACCGCAGCCCTGCCAAATCAAACAATGTCAAAAGAGAAATTACAACAATGCAAGAAAGAATAAGTTGCAGAGGGAAAAGATACTTACGCATCCGAGGTTTGGGGCTCTTTGGGTTTCCGAGCCCTTCGTGCTGGGGCCTTGCCTGCTGGCTTGGAGGCAGTCTTGTCCCCAGACTTCTTTCGCCTTTTAGCGGGCTGAGAGGGTCCGGACGAGGAACTTGGAACAGCAACGCGCTTCTTCTTTGGCGCACCGGAACTGGTTCGCCCGTAGCAAGGGGAGGGTCCTCGTGGATGCACCCACCGGGATTAGCTGATGCCGGAAAATCATAAGAAAGGGGGACAGCCTCAACAGGTTCAATCACCTCGACATCCGAGTCATCTTCATCATCGGGCCAATCTCTAATAGCAGAGGATTTACCGGTGGGTCGCTTTGTAGCGTTGGTCATCGGGAGGAACATCTCCTGGTCCGGCTCCTCCTCATCCGGGGTCCACTTAAGGGTCGGATCCATGCCGTCCTCGAGGGTCTGCTGAAGGAATAGCTGAGAAAAAGAATGAACAACAGAGTCAAGAATGCCACAATGACCGACATATAATTAATCCGAAGTAAGTTTGCGCCACGAAGCTTACCGCGGGAGGAAGCATGTCACGGCAAAAATGCTCAATTCCCCAAGTCCACTCAGAGGAGAAGTCCTTGTGGGTGGTGAAGAGAGCCTTAATCCGGCGATAGATCTCCGTATTGCTCAGCTCGAAGGATGAGGTCCGGTTTGGATCGCGGCCGAAGCTCATGTGGCACACCTTGTGGGTGCGCTTCTGGAGGGGGGAAATTCGGTTGCGCACGAACGTGATCATAGCATCCTCGTTGCGCAACCCGAGCTTCTTCACCTCCGCGAACCTCTTGTTGACCTGATTAGCCAAGGCAGTGGGTT
Source organism: Avena eriantha (assembly GCA_910589775.1). Lineage (NCBI taxonomy): Eukaryota > Viridiplantae > Streptophyta > Magnoliopsida > Poales > Poaceae > Avena > Avena eriantha. The sequence goes on from OU342742.1 coordinate 507,314,978, forward strand.
TCTTGGGCACGACGTCCCACAATTCCGGGTTAGGTGGACCCGGAGTGTAGGGAAGCAGCCGAATCAAATCTTCGGTGCCCGTATTCTGGACATAGAAAAAAGTCCGGGCCCATCCTTTGTAGGAGTCCAGCCCGGTGACCCGGGGAAGACGGAAAACCTCCAGGGTGAGATGGACGTGGCTCCGAACTGAGTGAGCTGCTTGTCCTCCGGATCAAGCTCTATGTTCGGGATGACATTACGACGAAGGCCAAAAAACCAGATCCATAGCTCCTTCGTGGGCCATAGTCCGGCATAGCCTTCGATCATAGAAGCAAACGTGAAAAGAGAGGTAATAGCGTTGGCAGGAAGATGGTGCAGCTGGAGTTCGTAGGTGTTAAGCCAGTCCCGGAAGAAGTCGCTGACTGGCAAGCCGAAACCCCGCTGGAAGTGGGACAAGAACACGACGTACTCACCCGGATTGGGTGAGGGGGCCAGCTCGGCGGAGGCCAGACGAGCGGCGACATCGGCGGGGATGCACCTGGTGCGGTAGAGCCAATCCGGGTCGTCTTGGCAGACCCAAGACCCGCCCCACGCACCATGGTCCGCCGACACGGTGTCCTCCTCCATCTCTTGTTTGTCAACGACGAGCTCCTCCTCCGTCATCTGGTGTTCGCTGCCCTCGCTGGCGCTAGCGACGGTGGGGGAAGCGGCCTAGATTGGCAACGACCCGTGGTGGAGGAGGCGCGTAGCGGTGGCGGAGATGCAGAGGTGTGGGAAAAAAGTGCGGCGGCGGCGCTGCTACTTGGGAGCACTGGCGGCGGCGCGGTCGCATGGAAGACGAAGAAGAAGAGCAAGGGGCAAAGGGGCGCGGAAGGGGAAAGATCCTAAGGGGCCCCTCCCCTATTTAACCACTCCCGCAAGGTGAAAGTGGGATCGCCTCCTGCGAATGTGCCGCACGGTGTGACCGTGTATAACCCACCTCAGCCAATCAGCAGGGAGCCACACGGAAGGCCATAGAGCGGAGTTGATCCCATGACATGTTGATGCGGTAAACGAGGAGTCAGGCGTGACGTGACCCGCGCACAGTGATAACTGACAATTACTGCGGCGGTTACTGTGCTAGCCCTTAAAATAAGACAACATAATAATTAGCAACCACGTGGGTTGGCGTACGAGAGAAGGAAACAAGACCCGGATGGAACCGTGGTAACCCGGCCAGCAAGTGAAAACTTGGAATGTGCAGAGGGAAAGTAAAACCATGAGGTCCGAGCTAAAGTGGTAACCCGGCCAGCAAGTGAAAATTTGGAATGTGTGAAGGGAACGTAAATCCATATAATCTGAGACATAGAGGTAACTCGGAGATAGCGACCAGGGATCAGAATTGAACCTGATATGGCCTTAGCGGCCAAGGCAGCTAAGACCGCACCAGCTTCGGGGACTAATGTTCGGGGGATACCCCCGGGTAGGGTCACGCCGGGGTATAAAGGCCGAGTTAGCCGAGGTTCGGCAAGGCCAAAGCCGATGCTGGCCGGGTCACCTTAGGCCAGGCCGAATCACGGGGTAACCCGGACCAGGGGGCGTTCGCCTAACTAAGTCTCAACCGACTTAAGCAGTAAGTCAGAAATACATGTTTAACTTGTATGCATGAACAGGTGTGGCCGGATCAACTATGATCCGGGTCACATCTAGCTTCTAGGAGAAGGAAGGAATCTCGTTGGTCAAAAGAAGCCCCAGTACGCACTGCCTGAGCGAAGCAGACAAGGGCAGGACCACCGAGGCGTGGCCGACAAGGGTGACGACGCTCATGTCGGCTGACGCGGGCGCCGTAGAGGCTCACATAGCCCCTACATGTGTGACGCAGGGGAAAAGCACCCCGGTCGGCTTGCTACTTTGGGAGGAGGCATATTCTTAGGAATATGCCTCCACGTATGCCCTAGGCAGAGACCTAGCTCCCTCTATATAAGGAGGGCTAGGGTCTCAGTAGAAGGTGTTCTGCTATTCTGATTTGGCTAGGGTTTTAAGTGTGATCTGTTGTGTGAGAGTAAGAGAGCTCCATCTTCCTCCTCTCGCCAATACAACTCTAGGAGCACTTGTAATCTGGGAAGCAAAGAAAATACAAACTTCTGTGTGGAGAATCACTTCACTATCCCTCCCTGGATTCCCCTAGTGTGTATTAGTCCCCACCTTTAGCGTATCCATGGCATCTGCCGTGACACCACCACGACAGTGGGTGCAACTGAACTTGATCTTGAAGGCTTCCCATGTCATCACTTGACCATGGTTCATCAGGCGGATGTTGTTCCACCATGCTCTTGCATATCCTGCCAAGTAGTGGGTGGCAAAGGGAACTTTCTCGTTGTCATCAACTCTGGTGACTTCCAGATTGTTCTCCATTGTCTGCAACCAGTCATCTGCATCTAATGGGTTCTCTGAAGTGCTAAATATTGGGGGATTGGTATTCTGGAAGTTCTTAAGCTTTGATCCTTGATGATCCTGATTTTTATGCCCTTGGTTGTTAAGAGCCATCTGGGCGATCTGTTGTAGTGTTGCTAGATTAGCTTAGTGCTCTGTCCTGCTTGCTTCTCTGTCTGCGATGAGATTCTGCAAGATCTGCAGCATTGGGTCTTGCGACGAGCTGCTCCCTCTTTGGTTTCCACGAGTCATCTGAAGATTGAGGTAGATAAAGGGGTAAGAGGGAAAGTTATAAGGTTCAGGGTTTTGATTTCAAAGCTAAAACTTTGAGTTTGACTCAGGTTTTGCAACTAAATTCATTTCATTCATTCAAGCAAAGCAGACGATACAAACACACACACACCACAACAAGGAAAACAGATGGTTTTAAGAACCATTCTGCAAGCTACGATACAGTGGGACCGATACATCTCATGCTATGACAGTGCTCTAGTGCATCTACTCATCGTCGATGAAGTCGGAGTCCTCATCGTCAGTGTAGAAGTCCACGGCATCCTCCTCCAGAAAGTCATCATCATTCCTGAGGTAAGAATCCATGTCTCCCTGGATGTCTTCACCCTCCTCTTCTTCCTCCTTGGCTGCAAGCTGAGCTTCTTGCTCCTTGATGGTCTTCTCGAGGTCGGCCACCTTCTTGCGAAGACGGGCGATGGTGCGATCCTTCTTCTCGCGCTGGAGGCAAAGGGACTGACAGTCCTTGACAAGCAGTGAGAAAGTCTGGGCCTTCTAGGTGGCAATAGCACGGTTGTAGTTGGTGAACTCCCTAGCATTGTCCAATTCCTTCTAGCGATCGTACAACAGGAAGTCAAGGTTCTCCACTTGACGGTTCAGCTCCGGGTGACTTGGCATTTCCATCGGCATTCCCATGAAGTCACGTCTTGCATAGTGAGCAAAACAGGTTCCTTGCATTTGGTTGACGCTAAGGGCACATAGACATGCGAGAGCTTCATGCATTGCCCTGGCTAATCCATCTAGCCAGTTGTTCTCTCTCACGGAGAACTAGATTCGCCCGGACGTTGGTGCTTTGATGCTTCCTCGAAGATCAGCGGTGACTAGCCACTGTAAATCTCCTCCTGGAGGTCCTGGAAGTTCAGCTCCAAGAAACTCCGGATGGGGGTGTCCTAGTAACTCCGATAGTGAATCCAGATCCCTCTCGAAGATCAGCTAACCTCCATTTCCCAACTGGTAGAACTTGCTGAATTGAATCTCCATCTACAAGAATTAAGGATGAGGAAATTAGTTGAAGTGATCAAGTGTGTCAAATTTTAAGTAGTAATGTAAGAATTTGAGGAACATGAATTTTTGAGAAAGAATGAATTCCCAAGGGTAAGAGAGGAAATATTTTTTCATAAATACTCCTTTTGGTCTTGAAATTAAGTTTTTGTTCGGACGTCCATTCTAACTACGGTCTCCTATGGTCAGGATGGCTCTGATACCAACTTGTCAACACCCGGATTTTTAATCCCAGATGCCCATTATGTCATACATCGCAATCCTAGGATTACCATTTTTGCGAGACGTAACGGATTGGATATCACAGTACATCATCCATTACAAACCATACATAAGGTCTTACACAAATAAGGATCTCATGATCTAGTCTTAATACAACAAGTAGCGGAATAAATAATAAGCGTAGCGGTGGGGTCCATCTTCAGGGGCACAGGCAATGCTGACGAAGGCAGATAGTCCTAGTTATCATAGCCGTCCTGCTGGCCATCATATTGGTAGTCTCCTTCATAGTCTGGCCATGAGAATAGCCAGGGACAAAAGCCATGAGTACTCTTTAAGTACTCGCAAACTACCACTAACAATTAGTATAGTTCTAATGTAAAGTGCTAACTCTAAGTTTAACTATGAGATTAAGTTTGAAACCTAAGCTGAGTTCAGAAACAAAGAAAGATAAAATAAAGTTCTAGAATCACTTAAGTTGGGAAGCTAGTGTCATAGTCACAACTCTATTGTGGTCAAGTCAAGATTCCTCATTCATTTCATAATTCATCTGAAAACATCTGACAACGAAACAGTATGGCCACTCCAACTATCCATAACCGCAGACACGGCTATTCGAATAGTTTGACACTCTGTATAGGTGGTACACTTTCACCACAAGATTCGATACATCTATCAGGGATAACCCTGAATCATCATACTTAGTATGCAGATAATCAAACATAAACTTTCCTTTACACACCCTAGTATAAGAACCTCTCCTATGAGCATGGCCTCCCAACCATGACCATCTGTCATCTTGGGCACTGCATAGGTGGACAACATCGAGAGGTAGCCTTAGCTCAAACCTCTCCCGCGAGGGAACTAATACTAATGCATATAAACTTCCTGCTAAGCCTTACCCAATTCAGGTATTGTGGTTGTACGGTAAATTTGGAATGGTATCGCATCCGAATCCAACCATCAGTTTTGTAAAAGGGTTAAGGCTCATGCCTCAACATTTTCATCATCATAAACCAGTTGTGTTTCTCAACACATGTCAAAACATCTCAATAGAATGACTCATCATTCCAAGGTTTTCATAATTCATTTTCACCAAGTATTCCCATCTAAAATGACTCAAGTTTTTGTTTAGCTCTATACTACTAAGTTAAGAGTGTTGACTAAGGTGGAAAGGTGGAATCAATCTCATGCTATAGAATGACATCTGAAGTCATCTAGATAGGTGAAGTTTTATACTCTTTATGCTACCTTCAAAACAAGTAAAGGACTTTGGTAAAGTAAAGAAAGTAAAGCGTGGAATTAAAACTTGGGGTAGGTACTAGTCAAGGGGTATAACCAAAGCATGCCTAATGCATCTTGCTTATTTTCTCTAGATTAATTCTACCATGCTAACAATAGCTTGCCTTGGTTGGTGCAATGGTTGAAGTTTTCTTCCTCCTCTTGATAGAACTCCTCCTCCTCGAAAGCTTGGTCGGTACTATCGTCTATAAATACATACGGAGTACACAATCACCAAACAATACTTAACTAGTCTAATTCGCATTCTAAGGCACACCTTTGATGACCTATTATCATCACAAGCATCACAAGTTTTATTAACTAGCTTCATTCCTTTTATTTAAGAAAAGTAATGTCTACTTATTGAAAAATAACTAAGATTTAATATTCACCACTTAAAATATGGGATCATGTGGACACATGTCATCACCACATATTCTAACATGTGGGAATGTGATTTAAGGGTTGGTTCATAATTACTTTGGTTTAAGTTCATTATTTAATGATTTAAAGTAACTAGAAATGCCTATATAGCATTCTTTTGGTACTAGTCCAAAGTCATTGCATGTAAACCTTAATTTTATTACATATTCTGATAGGTATGTTTAAATGTGATTTTTGAGAGTTGGAATCAACTCAAAATCTATCATGGTTGATTTTATAAAAATGTTTGAATGTGCAAAATCTTGTGTCTTGTTATTTTTACTAGGAGAGATCTCTAACTCTAAATGAATTAAATCCAACGGACTTGGGTAGATCTTTTCAGTAGCTCTCTAAGACAATTTGAATCACTCCATTTGGATCTGTAGATCTCTCTGAAATTAATTTCAAACTAGGGGACAGAACTAAGTTCAAAACTAAATAGAAAAATCTAAGTTTGAATTAAATGGGTCGCGCGGGAAGGAAAACGGGCCGGCCCCGTGGCATTCCGCGGCACAGAGAACAGCTGACAGGGGGTCCACCGGTCAGCGGCTCTTTACACGCGAAGCGGTACGGGGCGATGTGGGCCGTTAGATTAAAAGGGAGATCTACGGCTGAGGAGTGTCGTCTCCAGCGAACAGTTCGCCTGCGGGAACTAACCCTAGCGGCTCAGTGGGGGTGCTTAGAGGGCATACCAGGGCTCCAGCTACTGTGGCGATGGGGGCGATCGAACATGCTGTCGACGGCGGACTCAGTGGTGGTCGCGACAGCTCCTGGGGTGGACGAAATCGATAGCGCCTTCTCCTCCTCTACAGCGGGGTCCTCCGGCTAAATTCAAGCGAACTAGGGCTCGAGCGGCTCTGGCGAGAGGTGGGGGAGGATCAGTGAGGAGCGGGGAGTGAAATGGTGTGAGTCGTTGGTGCTAGGGAGGGCTCCTTTTATAGGCGCGTCTAAGCGGCAGAGGAGCATGGACGACGGCACAGCGAGCTAGAGGCGTGGGCGGTGCGCTAGGACGGTGGGTGGTGCCCTGGGGAGTGTCACGGCGGTGAGTGTGCAGTGGTTTGCGGTCGGGGAAAGTGAATGGCGTGGCACGCACTAAGTCTCTGCCGACGGTGAGTTTCACGGCGGCCGGTGACTACGGGGCGCTGTCGGGGGAATGGGCGTTTCCGTTAGCTTCCTAGGCCGATGGGGATCGTGTAGGTGGGCGGCTGGAGCGAGGCGAGGTCTGGTCGAGCGGGTATCGTGCGTGCTCTGCGGGCGGCATTGGCATGGCCGACAGTCTCCGAGCACGGCGGTTCCTGGCGGCTCTGGTCGCTGTCCTCGGGCTGGGGCTGGTTGGGCGGTGGAGGTGGACGACGCAAGCAGCGGCTATGGCATGCTGTCGCCGGTGAGGTGCCCAAATGGGGGCTCGGCCTTAATGGCCATGACCATTTGGTCGTGGCACAGTGGGTGGTTGGACTAGAGAGGGGTAGGAGCATGCATTGGTTGGCTGTGGTTGCAAAATGGGGAACCAATTTGGTTCAAACACTACTCCAAATAGTGTTTTATGTTTTGTTTGAATTCTGTCCACCAAGTGTTTGTGAAAATGGCCGAAAGAAAACAAGTTTTGAATTTTTGGATGAATTTTGGCGGATTTGCTAGACACATGCTTAAACTTCTGTGGTTTCTTGGGTTTTGAAAATGGAGCTCATTTGAGTGGTTTTGGAATAAGTGGGATCTTCCCATATGAACTACATTCAATTTTCAAATGCCATTTAAAATTAGTGTTTGAAAGTTTTTGGCAGATCACAAAGTGGGCCTTGGTACACTACTACATGTACTAGCAAGGGGTGCCAAGATCCATATTTATTTCTGTTAAGAATTGAGTCCTAGGAATAGCCAAAGTAGGCATGGTAGTTAAAATGGCACAAATGACCATTTCTTTCTTTTATTCATTTTGATTTGTTTTTCGTTGGGATTTGTTTGGGAATGATCTAGATGATGTTTATTTCACCTAAGAATCATTTTATAAGCAATGGATCACTTAATCATGGCAATTCAAAACAACTCCTATTTAAAATGCACACACATATGAATGCTTTAATAATTTTAATGGGAAAAGTTTTGTTCACCCTAATTTTGATGATTTGGATCTTAATAACCTTGGATTAAAGTTTTGGGATGTTACAGGGTCCCGTTCTAGGAACAAGTTCAATGATAAACTCGATATCCTGATCTGGGGGCATACCGGGTAATTCATCTGGGAACACATCAGGGTATTCACAGACTACTCTGACTTGGTCTATGGTTGATTGGGCTAAACTCTTGTTGCATTTGAATTGACAGGGTAGCGTCTCAGACACATGCTCTACGGATACTCTGGTGCTACTGGTCATGGTTATGGCTTTCTTGGCACAGTCGATTAATCCTAGATGTTTCGACATCCAATCCATTCCTAGTACTACTTCCAAACCTTTGGTTCTGAGTACTATTAGGTTGGCATAAAAATCTATCCCATGTATTCTTATAGGCACGGCCTTGCAAATTTTTCCAGCTTTGGTGGTTGAACCAGGTATTTGAACTATCATAACATGTTTCAAATTTGTTGGCTGAATCTTACTAGTGCTTGTAAATTCTTCGGTAACAAACGAGTGCGATGCTCCAGAATCAAACAACACTCTTGCAAGTACTGAGTTAACAGAAAACGTATCCAACACGACATCTGGCACTTCCTAGGCTTCTTCTGCATTCATGTGGAACAGACGGCCGATACGGTTGTGTGGGTTTCCTGGGGCGAACCTCTTTCCAGGTTGGATGCGGCGTTGCTGTTGGGCATGTGCAGTGACATTGGTGGCTGCAGCAAGCTTCTTGGGGCAATCATTGGAGTAGTGACCCGTGACTCCACATTCAAAGTAGGTTATCATGGACTTGTCCTTCCCTGCAACAGGCACAACATTGCTTCCAGTTCTTGGGGCAGTATTTATGTTGTTGTTGTTGTTGGTGGTGGTCCTTGGAGGTGCACGGTTGAAGTTCTAGGGGTTGCATGTGTCGTTGTTGTGGCCTCCGGGCCTCGGGTTTCCTCTGCCATGATTGGGATAGTTAGGACAGGACATAGGGGGTCTGTTGTTTCTTGGTGTAAATCTTGCAGACGGGTTGGGGTGGTACTTCGGGGTCTGGTGGAGTCCAGGTTGGTGCATCATACGACGTTTGCGGTTCTCACTGGCTTGGTTGATCTTTCCTTCCATCTGGATAGCAGAATCCACTAGAGCTTCTAGGTCATCAAAGGTAATGTTGACTAAGACAGTATGCATCTCATTGTGCAGGCCATTCAGGAATCTCTCCTTCTTTGCTTCTGTGTCAATCTCATAAGGGGCATACCTAGACAGAGACAGAAATTTGTCACGGTATTATACCACAGTCATCCTTCCCTGCTTCAATCCCCTAAATTCATCCCTCATCCTCTTGGTCAAACCTGGGGGCACATGGGTCCTGCTGAACTTGAGCTTGAATTCCTCCCAAGTCATCATCTATCCTCCGTTCATTGTACAGGTACTATTCCACCATGATCTTGCATAACCTGCCAGATAGTGGGTGGCAAACCGTACTTCCTCTATAGCATCTACTCCTGCAACTTATAAGTTGTTCTCCATGGTTTGCAGCCAGTCATCAGCATCTAAGGGCTCTTCAGATTTGCTAAACATAGGAGGATTAGTGTTTTGGAAGTTCTTGAGCTTAGATCCATGGTGATCCTGATTTCCATGGCCTTGGTTGTTGTGTGCCATCTAGGCAATTTGCTGAAGAGTGGCTAGATTGGCTTGACGCTCGGCTCTACCAGCTTCATGATCTGAAACTAGCATCTGGAGAATCTGAAGCATCAGATCTTGGGATGAGATGCTTCCACCGGGGTTTCCGTGAGTCAACTTAAAATTGAGATAGATCATAAGACAAGAAGGAAATTTCTATGGCTTATGGGTTTGGTTCAAAAGATTTAACTTGCGTATTGCTAAGGTTTGAAAACCACAACTCATTTTCATTCATCCAAGGAAACACATTACAAACACACACTACTACTAAGTAGATGGTTTTAAGAACCATTCTGTCATGCTACGATACAATGGGACCGGATACAAACTCACACCAATGGCAGTGATCTAGTGCGACTACTCATCATAGGAACTGGCAGGTTCTTCATCATCCAGGAAGTCTGTGTCATCCTCGTCGGTGTGGAACTCCATGGCGACATCCGCACGATAGTCATCATCATCACTGAGGTAAGAGGTGATATCCCCACGAATATCTTCACCATCTTCTTCCTTCTCCTCAAGCTGAATCTCCTGGTCATGGATTGTCTCCTCAAGGGTTGCCACCTTCTGGCGGAGACGAGCGATGATGTGGTCCTTCTTGTCACGCTGGCGACGAAGAGACTTGCGCTCCTTAGCTAGGATGGTGACGGTTTGGTTCTTCTCTGCTGCAACTACGTGATTCTGGTTGGTGTAGGCACGGGCGTTGTCCAACTCCTTCTGAGTCTCGTGCAGCATGAAGTCAAGGTGATCCACATGGTGCTTCAGCTCTGGATGTCCTGGCATGGCCAAGGGATGTCCCATAGAGTGACGTCTTGCATAGTGGGTGAAGCGGGTGTCATTGATCTAGTTGATGTTCTGCGCACATAGACGTGCAAGTGCCTCCTGCATTGCCCTAGCTAATCCATCCAACCAGTTGTTCTCCCTCGAGATGAACTGTATCTTCTCAGAGGTGGGTGGCTCCATCTTGCCTCTCAAATCTGCAACGATCAACCACTGCAGTTCTCCTCCTGACTGATCATTGAGTTACGCTCCAAAGAACTCGGGGTGCAGGTGTCCAAGAAACTCCGCTAGCTGGCTTAAGTCCCGCTCGAAGATGAGCTCTCCTCTGTTGCCCAACTGGTAGAACTTGCTATACTTGACCTCCATCTATAAGAAATTGGGATGAGTAAGTTAGTGAGGTGATCAAGTGTGTCAAATTTTATGTAGAATTGCAAGAATTTTGAGGAACATGTGAACTTCTTTTTGAAAGAATCTCAAGGATAAGAGTGAGAATAGGTTTTCATAAATACTCAATTCCTTTGTTTTGAAACTAGGTTTTTCATACGTCCATTCTAAGTAGGGTCTCCTATGGTCAGGATGGCTCTGATACCAACTTGTAAACACCCAGATTTTTAAGTCCAGATGCATGTTATGCCGTACATCGCAATCCTAGGATTACCATTTTTGCGAGACATAACAGAATTGGTACCACAATACATCATCCATTACAAACCATAATAGTCTTACAAATTGTTGATCTCATGATCAAGTCTTAATACATATCAAAGCAGGGGAAATAAACGTAGCAGACTCCATCTTCATTGTCATAGGCAATGCTAACAATGGGAGATGATCCTAGTTATCGTAGACCTCCTGCTGTCCATCCTCCAAATACTCCTCTTCATAGTCTGGCCATGGGAATAGCCAGGGACAAAGCCATGAGTACTCTTAAAGTACTTGCAAACTATCCCTAACATATGTAAGGTAATACTAGTAGGAATCCTAAGCTCTAGTCTTGTTTGCAACAAGCCAATTTTATTTCAGAAGCACCTAGTAGTAAAGCCTATTTTAGTTCTCTAGATTACTCAAGTGGGAACCTAGTTTTCAATTCCACAACCAGTGTGGTCAAGTCAAAGTCATAGTTCAAGTCCCAAGTAATTTTGAAAACATCTGACAACGGAACAGTATGACCACTCCAACTGTCCATAACCGCGGACACGACTATTCGAATAGTTTGACACTCTGCAGAGGTGGTACACTTTCACCACAAAATTTGACACATCCGTCAGGGATAACCCTGAATCATCATATTTGGTATGCGGATAATCAATCCTAACCTTTCAATTACACACCCTAGTATAGGCACCTCCCCCATGAGTTTGGCCTCCCAGTTATGGCCAACTGCCATCCCGGGAACTGCATAGGTGGACATTCATATTCACGAGGTAGCCTCAGCTCAGCCTCTTTCCACGAGGGAACCCATACTAAGACATATAAACTTCCAGTTAAGCCCTACCCAACTCAGGTATTGTGGTTGTACGGTAAAATTGGAATGGTATCACATCCTTACCCAACCATCAGTTTTTATCAAAGTCAAGGCACATGCCTCATTTAGTATCAACTCCAATTCATTGTGTTTCATAACACATGTCAAAACATTTCAATAGAATGACTCATCATTCCAAGGTTTTCATAATCATTTTGTCCAAGTGTTCCCATCTAAAGTGATCAAGTTTAGTTTAGCACTAGCCACTATTTAATGATAGTATCACTATTGAGGGGTGCTAATCAAGTGTAACTACCCAGGACTAGTTCTATGCTCTTGATGGTATCCATCACATTTTTCACTAATCACAATTAATTAACTAGATAAGAAACTTTGGTAAAGGTAAGAGAATAAAGCTTGCAAGTAAAACTTGAGGTTGGTATAATCAATTTTGCATAACCAAGCATGCCTAGTGCATCTTGCATAGGTTATCTTGCATGGATAGCTTGCCTTGGTTTGCAGTTGTTGAAGTTCTCTTCTTCTTCTTCGTAGTACCCCTCCTCCTCGTACCCCGGGTCGGTACTAGCGTCTATAAGTAAATACGAGGTACACAATCACCAAACAATACATATATACTTCTATTTAGCACACAAGGGCTCACACTAGATGATCTAGCATCATCTCAATCACCACATGAAACATTGACATATTCTTATTTATCTTATTTTGGAAATGCAATTTCTACTCATTGAAAAATACTTAAGATTAAATATCCTCCTATTAAAATATGGGATAATGTTGACACATGTCATCACCACATATCCCAATACTTGGGAATGTGATTTAATGGGGTTAACATATATTACAAAGTTTAATATTGTTATTTAATAATATTAAAGTGACTAGAAATGCCTATATAGCATTATTTTAATACTAGTCCATTATTAATGCATGTAAAACTAAATATTTTTACATATTCATATAGAGCATGGAAAATGTGATTTTTGAGAGTTAGAATTAACTCAAAAGCATTTAGGGTTGATTTAAGAAAAATGTTTGAAGCTGGAAAAGTCTCTGTCTTGTTATCTTTACTATGGGTGATCTATAATTTCAAATGGTTTGAATCCAACGGGAGTGTGTAGAGATTTTCAACACCTTTCTAGAAAAATTGGAATCATGCAATTTGGTTAAGTAAATCTCTCTGAATTCAAATTTGAAACTACTAACAGAATAGGGTTTTGATTTAAATGAAAAATCTAAGTTTGAATCTCTAGGCTATGTGCGGGAACGAACATGGGCCAGGCCAGCTATACGGTGCGTGCAGCGGGCTGCACTCAGGCTAGTCCCACACGTCAGTGGCTGTATCTAAGAAAAATGATATCAGCTAATCTCAGCCCCGTGATTAGAAAGCGATCAATGGCTCTGGTTCATCGTCTCTGTCGCACTGAGCGTGCGAGATTCTAACACTACCGCTACTGTGAGGGTCGTCGGGGCTTACTAGGCTCCAGCGAGATCCGGCTATGGGGGTGAACAAACTGGTAGACGACGAGTCGAATGGTGGTCGCGGGGGCTCCTAGGGTGGCTCCAATTGACGGCTCCATTCCACCACAGCAGCGGCGAGCTCCGGCGAAATTCCACCGATGTGGGGCTCGCCTTGCTCCGGGGAAGGGTCTGGGTTGTTTCTGAGGGAGAGGGGAGTCGAATGGTGTGCAAATGAAGGCAGGGGGTCTATTTATACACCCGGCGAGGGAGCATTGCGGCATGGCTCGGGCTTGTCGGCGACGTTGCTATAGGGCACTATCAGTATGGCGGAGGGCACAGGTCGACGCAGTGGTCTACAGTGGTTGTCATGCGCATAGTGGCATGACGAGGCACGGTCTTAATCGGTCGGGAGACGTCCATGCTCTGTGCGGCTACCACGGTGTTCGTCATGGCATATAATGGTCATAGAGCGCACAATGTTGAACGGTCATTTCTGGGAGGTTGCTGGTGACGCGGCGAGTGCAGTTACGCAAGGAGAGAGCGAGGCGCGGCGTGGTTGCACGGGGATAGTTCGGCGCTCTGGCGTGCGCTCGGCATGGCAGAGAGGTAAATGGGCACGCGAATGCTGGTGTCTCCACTACTTGTCTTTGGTCAGGGCGTGCGCTGGGGGTGCGGTGAGGTCACGCTGTCTCCTCGTGGTCATGGTAGAGGGCGGCGCGGCGTGGCGTCGTGTCCATGCTCGACCGGCATGGCACGCTCAGGTACAGGCTTGCACTGGTCATTGGGTCGAGTGAGCAGTGCTAGCTACACAGGCTGGTACTAGGGGTGATCGTGGGTGAGTAATTGAGGCTGAATTGAGTACAATGGTGAGCACTAGATTGATCAAAACGGTAGATAGTTGGTAGATTTGTACTCTGCCTGCTAAGTGTTTGATTAAATGGCTCCATGAAAGAAATATTTGAATTTCAAATTATATTTGGTGGGTGTGTTAGTCACATGCTTGAGTGTCTCTAGTTGCTAGGATTGGTCAAGTGGAGATTGTTTGAGTGGTTTTTGAAAAATGGCCATCTAGATACGTACACTTGATTCAATTTTTAAATGTCCCTCAAATGGATTGGAATTTGTTTTTGTAAGTTTGTAAAGTTCACTTGTGTTCATTTTCACTTGGGATCTAACAAGGGCTGAAAGAAGTAGAATTGTTTCTGTTGGAATACATTTACTAGAGATGCCCAAAGTGGGTTAGTGGTTAACTTTGGCAAAAATGACCATTAGGTCATATGCCTTTTTATTTGATTTGATTTTTCTTAGATTTGACCTAGATGATCTTGCTTTGATCCTTAGACTAATCCTTATCATATATAACAATCAAACATGGCATATCAAGCACTCATACATCATTATCAAATACACATGCATTCATAAGGGTTCAAGATTAAAAGTTTTTGTTAACCCTAACCTTGTTTGATTGGAGAATGATAATCTTATATAATATTTTTGAGATGTTGCAGTATGCATCTCTAAAGAGCCTCAAGTCTCCTCTACTAGCAAACTCGAGCCTTGGGACTACTCCTAGGCATATTGCTGAGCGAAGCATAAAGCAAGTCATCTCCAATCGACGGATGACTCGTCAAGTTTTCCGTTTTTGGGCTCAGGGCTCGACAACAAAATTTCCCCTCAATTACAACATCGCTCCCGAGTCATTTTGCCCATGTGGTCGCCGTCGCATGTACGGGTGGCTCCACGACCGTGAACTGCCATTGCGAACTCCCCATCGTGGACTTGCCATGCTCGATGATTCGCCATCGCAAACTCTCCCTCGTGGACTCACCACGCTTGGGGATTCGCCATCGTGAACTCGCCCTAGCGGACTTGCGCTCGTGAACTCGCCATCGCAAACTCGCCCTCGCGGACTCACCACACTCGGGGACTCTCCTTGCGGACTCTCCCATCATGAACTCACCATCGTGAACTTGCCTCGCGGACTCTCCCATTGAAAACTCGCCATCACGAACTCACAGATCGCGTACTCACCATGCTCGGGGACTCACCCTCACAAACTCTCCCATCACGACTCGCCACGCTAAGGGACTCCGCCCGTGCTAACTCGGTTGCAGCATACTCTCCATGATCGGCGGCTCTCCCCTGGTGGACTCTCCCATCATGGAATCGCCATGCTCGGGGACTCTCCATCGTGAACTCGCCCTCGCATACTCACCACGCTCATCGACTCTCCCCTCGTGGATTCGCCAAGCTCGAGGACTCTTCCCTCGCGGGATCACCCCTTACGGACTCGCATGTGCCCACTCGGTGCCTTCATCATTAACAACTTGGCGGCCTCCATGTACGTTACTCATCAACCCTCACTTCAACAACAACATGACTATATCTTCATAGTGACTAGGAAGCCTCTATAACAGCAAGATAACAATGTGCCGGTCAAATTTCTCCAAGGGGCGACTCTGCCCAATGGCGACTCGCCTGGCGTGTTGACACTCCTTTGCGAATGAACTACTTGATGAGCTATTTCTATGTTTCCGAAGCTCTCCAATGACTCACCATCGACTCCACCCTGCCTGCACCGATTCGGAGGCCTGAAGTTATCGTCAAGTCCCTAACACGCTCAGGGCTACTGATGGGGGAATACCAATTGGGGTATACCCACAAAGAGGAGTCACCAGCTGGATCGAGGAGACTGAAGCCTAGCCTAGGGTGGTTTCACTCACTAATATGGCAACTCGTGCATACTAGACCTAGATGACTCGCCGACTGGAGGCCCAAGATAGTGACACGAATACAAAGTCCACCAAGATAGTTGTAAAATCTAGCTGGTTGCATATATAAAGCCACTAGGGGCACCCCCACGGGATACGTCATATTAGCATAGTCTCTCCCTCTGCCTATGGCAGCTCCCATGTAAACCAATCTATGATCATATACTAGATTGACAGCAGGACGTAGCGATCCTCCATCGAGGGGATGTGAAGCTGGGTACATCGTGTGGCAATCTCGCTCTTGTATTCTCCTATGTTCCCTTGCCTCCTCTACATAAGTTACCCCATGTAGCATCTATCGTGTCAATACCACGACACCCATGGAGGTCGACCTGCAAAAGCGCTTTTTGAACAAGACTGCTTTTGCGGTCATCTCTGAATTGAAGCCCATCTTTGTGCCCCAAGCCTGATTTGAGAGGTATGAGGTTTCAAACCTTTTATTCTCGGCTATGATGGAAGAGCAAATCATATTGAGCGAGCATGTGGTCAAAATGTCTGGCTACATTCAATGTGTGAACAATCTTGATTGCAAAATCAATGAGGAGATGGCGATTGATAGGGTGTTACAGTCTCTTCCCCCTAGCTACAAGAGTTTTGTGCTAAACTACAATATGAAGGGTATGACCAAAACCCTGTCTAAGTTGTTCGCCATGCTCAAGGACGATGAGGTAGAAATCAAGAAGGAGCACACCGTTTTGATGGTCAACAAGATTGTTGACTTCAAGAAGTCCGCCAAGAAGGTCAAAGGCAAGATGGGAAATCCCAAGAGGGACGACAAACATGTTTCCTCATCTTCTAGGGAACCCAAGGTCAAGCCCGGGGCCACGTGCTTCTACTACAAGGGTGAGGGTTACTAGAAGCACAACTACCCCAAGTACCTAGATGATAAGAAGGCTGGCAAGCTCGTTGCCAAAGAGAAAGTTATATATTATATACACGTTATTGATGTATTCCTTACTAGTGCCAAGAGAACCACCTGGGTATTAGATACTGGTTCTATTGCTCATATATGTAACTCTCAACAGGAGTTGCGGAATAAGCGGCGTCTGGTGAAGGACAAGGTGACGCTGCATGTCTACAATGGCAACATAGTTGAATTTATGGATGTCGAAACCCTCCCTCTGCGTCTCCCTTCAATATTAGTTTTATTTTTGAATAATTGTTACTATGTATCGGTTTTGAGCATGAATATTGTCCGTGGGTCTTACTTGTTGCAAGACCATTATTCGTCTAAATAAGATACAAGTGGTTGTTCTATTTACATGAATAATGTGTTTTATGCTCATGCACGACAGAGTAAAGGTTTATTCTTATTGAATATTGATTGTGAGGACACTCACATACATAACATAGATGCCAAGCGATGCAAGCATGATAGCGATAATTCCATGTACATTGGCATTGCCATCTAGGTCACACCGATGTAAAATGCATGAAGAAACTCCATTCTGATGGACTTCTGGAATCATTGGATTTCGAATCCCTCGATAGATGTGAACCATGACTCTTTGGAAAAATGAGCAAGACGTCATTCAATGGTATGATGGAACGGGCTGCAGACCTATTGGGAGTCATACATTCTGATGTATGCGGATCAATGAGCATCTCCACGCGCAATGGTTATTGTTATTTTGTCACCTTCACTAATGATTTTAGTAGATATGGTATATATACTTAATTAAGCACAAGTTTGAAACGTTTGAAAAGTTCAAAGAATTTTAGAGTGAAGATGAGAATCAACTTGACAAGAAAATGAAGCACCTTCGTACTGATCGAGGGGGCGAGTGTTTGACTTACGAGTTTGGCACACATCTGAAGGCTTCTAGCATTGTACCACAACTTTAGGCCAACTGGAACAACACAGCGTAATGGTGTATCTGAGCGACGTAATCGTGCCCTATTGGATAGCGTACGGTCTATGATGTATCTCACTGACTTATTTGTATCTTTCTAGTAATATGCACTTGAGAATGTTGCATTCATTTTAAATAGAGTGCCATTCAAGTCCATGAAGTCAACAACGTATGAGATATGGCAGGGCACGAAGCCAAACTTGTCTTTTTTGAAGGTTTGAGGATGTGAGGCTTACGTTAAGAAACTACATCCTAACAAACTCGAACCGAAAGAAGAAAAATTGACCCTGATCAAAAAATTGTACGATATCTGAAGGAGAATATTGGATATATCTTCTACAACCAAGCTGATGGCAAAACATTTGTCGCGAAGAATGGTACCTTCCTCAAGGAAGAGTTTCTCCCTTCGCCAAGAAAGAGTTTCTCATGAAAGGTGTGAGTGGAAGAAAGATAGAACTCGATTAGATTATCGACCCTGATCTTCAAATACTGAGTGTCACAGTGGAAGATGTTCCGGAGCCACCCTCATCAATTGAAGTGGGAGCGAATGATGATGATCATGAACCTCATGAGGAGATAGCTATCAAACCCCATAGGTTAACAAGAAAAGGTGTTACTCCTGAATGTCACAGTTATCTTGTGAATATGGTCAGGACTATGGAACATGATGAACCTGCAACCTACACGGAAGCAATGGAATGTCCTGAACCTAAGAAATGGTAAATAGCCAAGGAATTCGAAATGAAGGCCATGTATGATAACCAGGTGTGGACCTTGGTATATATCCGGAAGGACGACAGGGCATAGAGAATAAGTAGATACTGTAGCACCCCGGGAAAAACCACTACTAGAAAATCACTTGTTGTTTTTATTATGTGCATCATAATGATAGCATGCTCATGTCATCCCGCCACATTGCATTTGAGTATCATCATCATGCATGGTTTTCCTAAAACTATTTTCTAAAAGCCTATATTCATTTTCTAAATATCCCATTCTTTAATTGAAATTATAAAACCCCGGCCATCCGGATATTTTGTTTTGTCTAAGATTATTTAAAACAAAAATAAGTAATTATTTTGTACCGGGGGAGGCAGCCCAGCCCGTAGGCTAGGCCACCTACAACCCCGATTGGCCCAGCCCGTTTCACCCTAAATAAATATCTAGCCTAAAACCTAGTCCCACCCTGTCTGAACCTAATCCTACCGACTCCATCACCCACACCCCAAGCCGCCGCTCAACACGCCTACACCGCTTGGTAGAATGGACAAAATTGACCTAAATTTAAAAGGATTTCACAAAATAAACTTCAAGCAAAACAATTCTACTCATCTAACCCTTTTGTGTAGCGCCAAACAGAAAGGCTTCACACTACATGGTGTAGCGCCTAAGCCAAAGGCACTACACTTCTTGCCAGCATGGCACGTGGGTCCCAGTCGCCGTTCCGGTAGCGCCTCAACGTAAGACGATACAGTAAATAGTGTAGCGCCTAAGCGATAGGCGCTACACTATTGTTATATATAGCTGATGGCTCAATGTTGATGTAGAGCTTGTTGGTAACCCCAAGAGGAAGGTATGATAAGCACAGCAGCAAGTTTCCCTCAGTTATGAGACCAAGGTTTAATCGAACCAGTAGGAGCAAGGAAACACCCCAAAGGTGTTGCTAGCTGAGCCTTGGCAGGGCGCATTACCAGTGCTAGTAGAAACGTGGAGACCTGCACAACACAACCACAAAACTATGTCCCCAACTTGCGATGAGGTTGTCAATCTTACCGTGTTTTGCTGAAAACAAAGGATTAAACGTATCGAATGGAAGGAAGTAAAAGTTTGCAGAAAGTAAACACAAAGCAGTAAACAGTTTGTAGATTATATGTAAAAGATAGGAGGACCAGGATCCATAGTTCACTAGAGGTGGCTCTCCTTGATAGATAACATGTTGGGTGAACAAATTACAGCGGGGAAATTGACAAACATCGAGAAAGCAATATATGAATATACTAATCATCTTGACTCCTTTGAGACTTGATTGGGCATCACAACATTATACATAGACCGCCATCCAATTGCATGTATGACTAATAATCCACCTTCAGGTTATCATCCGAACCCCCTCCAGTATTAAGTTGCAAGCAACAAATTATTGCTTTACGAATTGCGTGTAATGTAAACAATACGATTGTTCTATGAACAAAGGATTTTTGTTTTCTCCCTAGAAGCAACAACACATCTAGTACCTTAGAGATTTGTGTCACTTCCCCAGATTACTAGAGGCATGAACCCACTATCGAGCATAAATACTAACTCTTGGAGTTGCTAGCATCTACTTGGCCAAGATAGCTACTAACAATGGAAAGCATGCAAGATCACAAATAACAAAGACATGATAGAATCAATAATCAATCTGAAATAGCATCTCAATATCCATCGGATCCCCGCAAACACAACATGCAGAATTACAAATAGATGATCTTGATCATGAACGGAGCTCACAAGATCTAAACATGAAAGCACAAAGGAGGAGAACCAGCCATCTAGCTACTACATGGATCCGTAGTCCAAGGATGAACTACTCACGCATCACACCGGAGGCTTGCATGGTGATGAAGAAGGCCTCCAGAGTGAATTCCCCTCTCCGGCAGGGTGCCGGGAAGAGCTTCAGATCCCTCCCAATCTAGGGATGGAGATGATGGCGGCTATAGACTCTTTCGTGTATTTTTTATCGGGTTCTTAGGGTTTCGTTCCGAGGGCATCTTATAGGCGGAAGGGGAGGCCGAGGGGGTGCCGGAGGCGGCCACACCACCCCCTGGCGCGGGCCAGGCTGGGCCGCGCGGCTAGGTGGTGTGGTGGCCCCTGGCCCCTCTCCGTCTCGTATTCTGGCATCTGATGAGTTTTGGAAAAATAGGCACTTTGGCTTTTGTCCTGTCCAATTTCGAGAACATTCATTTTCTAACTTTCCTGAAACCAAAAATAGCAGAAAACAGGCAGCTTGCACTGTGGCTCTTGTTAATAGGTTAGTCCAAGAAATCATATGAAAAGTACTCCAAAGTGTGGACAAAACACAAGAAAGTGGATAAAACCAAGCATGGAACATCAACAATTATAGATACATTTGCAATGTAACAACATCCCCAAGCTTAACTCCTGCTCGTCCTCGAGTAGGTAAGTGACAAAAAGAAAGAATAATTTTTGAGGTGACATGCACCATCAAAGCCTTGATCAAAGTATTTGTAAAACATTCAAAGCTGGGATCATAGTATTGCAATCATAATATGAAAGACAAAGTTCTAGCAATAAGACAAAGAAACTATGATGCAACATGAAAAGGCACAAACACAAGATTCATGAATAACAACGCTTTGCAAGACGTTTGTTTGTTTCACATAAAGAAACATAGCATAATAGTATTTATCTTGTCCCTCATAGAGTAGCGAACAAAAATGCATAGGACACCTTCAAAGTTCATAAGAGTGACTAGATACAAATATTTTAAAACAAGCAATATCAAGTTATGCATCAATCAACTAGTCTTGGGACAATGCACATAGAACTAACAATGGCCACTATGCTCTCAAAGTAGGTGCATAAAGGTAGAAGGTGGAGACTCAATATAATGGTGGAAGAAAGGCCTTCATAGAAGGAAGTAGGGATTCAAGTCTCATAAAGAGCTTCCAAAAATTATGGTACTTATAGCTTTCAGCTCTCATTGCCCCTATCATAAGCATCTTGAAGTGATTAAGGTTAAAGTGAAAAAACTATGGTGTACATGCTTGGCGAAGTATAAGTTAGAAATCTCATGTCCCTTGTATACAAGGCCGCTCCTCATGCTACTCAAGTTTAGTCACCGGTAAGTTCTTGTCATCGTAAGTACATGTGTATCATAGAGAACCGCCAACGGGGTACCCCTTGCCCGATGATACGGAAGAATCCCCATATCAAAATGACAAGGCAAGCAGCCAACGAGCATCTCAGCAATCTTCTTATTTACCATGGGAATATGGTGCTTTTTTCTCTCTTTCCTCTTTTCATAATATCTTTTTTTTTCTTTTTCTCTTTTTCTCAACATAGGACTCTTTTTTATAAGAAGAATGCTTCATAGACAGCTCATTATGGTTATGTTGTAGGTTTCCACCATGTCAGCATGGATTAGACTAGCGGCCTAGGCGTTTCTCTAACACATATACATAACTCCATGGACTTACAAGCTCCCCTTTCATTTCACACCGACGAAATCCATATACAAAAGAGCATGATATCAACTAGGTACAAGTACCAAGTGCAATGTTGAAAGAGTTCCCCATGAAAGCATGGTTCTACTAATTCCCAACAAATAAGTGCAAGCATATACAACATAGACGACACAATGGTTCTAGTTTATTAAGGGCAAGAAAAGTAAAGTGTGCCATCAAGTTCGTGAGAGCTTTAATCACTAGTTTTCTCATAACAAGTTTAATTAGTAAGGTAAACAAAAGCATGAATATACTTGGAATAGCATAAGTTAGTAGGTAGGTATGGTGGAATCTTTGGAATAACTTGGTTTAGGGAGTTGGATGCATGAGTGGAACTCATACTTTGTTGTGGAGGCTAGCAAAAGACTGGGAGCGACAAACTAAGAGAGCAATAATGGCCATAATCATGCAGAGCGACAAAACATCATTGATAAAAGCATAAGGTGATACTACAAGTTAAAAATTAAAGGATCATAAAGGCTATGGTGACATGAGATAGTCATAACATGGTGTGAGCATGCGCCAAGTCAACCCAAATAAAGCATCAAAGGAGAATACCACTATACTATGCTTTAATATGCTAAAACAACGCATGATTCATCCAAGGAACATTAAGCAATCTCAATTGTTTATAAAAAGTCATGCTACAGCAAAGAATACTAAGCGTAAAGCCAAAACAATATCAAGCATGGCATGACAAACCATAGGCCACAGTCAAAACGAGCTCTTTTTACCACATAAGAAGAACTTTCCTACTCTTTTCCAAACCAAACCAAACTATTTGCAAACCAATGTATGAAAGAGGGGGTCCAACCAATTTATTCAGCAAACTAAGAAAACCAAGCAAACGAAAAACCAAAACAAAAACGAAAAAGAAGACGCTCCAAGAACAACACAACTGCATGAAACAATAAAAATGAAGCGTTTGGAAGAAACCTGGGATTTTTATTGATAAAGAACGGGATGCCTTGGGCATCCCCAAGCTTTGATGCTTGTACTTCTTGGATATTTCTTGGGGTGACACGCGTGGCATCTCCAAGCTTGAGCTTTAGTCCATCCTTCATCTCATTACTCATTCCTTCCATACACCTGTAATTTTTCCTTCATACAAAACTTCACACAATCTTTATTAGCAACATTAGTGCACTCAAGATAATAAGTCTTAAGGTTCAGTTCTAACAACAAATGAACTTCCATTAGAACACTAGCTACTGAAGCACTTCCCTCAAAAAGCTCAATTCCTGAAAAGAACTCAAAAAGGAACCAACAAGAAGCAAATGCAGAAAATGGCTGAAATCTGTCAAAACATACCAGCAGGTAAAGATGAATTTTTTCGAAGATCTTCTGTTGCTCAAATAAAAAAGTGTTGAACTAACGAAAGTTATATAACAACCTGGGCCAGAAGCAAAAAAATTCACGCCTCAAAAAGACGTTCCGAGAGTTTACATGAATTTTTATGGTGAAGCACAGAAATCTGTTTCGGGACAGCAACTTTCCCAATCATTACTTCTCTCTCATTAGAGGTTACTCTTGGCACAAAAAGCAAATAAAAAGGATAAGGAGCGGTTATTACTGAGGTAATAACTTTCAAGACTCATCTAAAACTTTTGGGTTATCTCCCAATAAGTACTTTTCTTTAACGCCTTTAAGTTAGACATAAGAAGCAAAGAAAGAATCAAGTGTTCTCAAATGAAGAAGCATTAAGACCAAATTTTGTTTTCATAGGATAAGCAAAAGAAATATTCTCTCTCTTCTTAGGGAAGTGTTCTATACCTTTCTTGAGTGGGAGTTGATATTTAATGGTGCCTTCTTTCATATCAATAATGGCACCAACAGTTCAAAGAAAAGGTCTTCCCAAAGTAATAGGACAAGAAGCACTGCATTCAACATCCAAAACATAGAAATCAACGGGGACATAGGCATTGTTAACCATAATAAGAACATCATTAATACTCCCCATGAGTTTCTTTTTAGCATTATCATCAAGTGGGACATTCAAATAACAATCTTCAAGTGGAGGCAAATCAAGCATATCATAAATCCTTCTAGGCATAATAGAAACACTACTATCAAGATCACATAAAGCTTTGAAATCAAAGTCATTCACTTTCATATTAATGATGGGTTCCCAACCATCTTCTTGTTTAATAGGAATAAAAGCTTTATGTTTCATCTTTTCTTCTTTAATATTTATGAGAGCATCAGTAATGTGTTTTGTAAATGCCATGTTCATAGCACTAGCATTAGGACTTTTATTAAGCTTTTGTAGGAACTTAATAACTTCAGAGATATTGCAACCATCAAGAGCAAAACCATACTTATCATCTAAAGTAGTAGAGCTATTACTAGCCTCAACACTAGTGGTGGTGATAGTAGAAACACTAATGTTTCTAGCAATTTCATCTTCTCTTTCCCACTTAGCATGTAATTCAGCTAATAGTCTAACATTTTCATCAATTCTTACTTGTATGGCATTAGTAGCTGCAAAGGGATTATCATTAGTTTCAGGTTTAGCAGCCATTTTATTCAAAGAAGATTGAGCTTCAACCAAAGATGTTATATTTCTTTCAGCATTAGAGAGTTTTTCCTCAATAGTTTTATTGAAAGCAGTTTGTTTACTAATAAAGTCCTTAAGCATAACTTCAAGTTCAGAGGGAGCACTCCTATTATTGTTGTAGGAATTTCCATAAGCATTACCATTGTTGGGAGGATATGGGTTATAATTGTTGTTACCAAAATTATTCCTATAAGCATTATTGCCAAAATTGTTATTTCTTATGAAGTTCACATCAACTTGCTCTTCTTGAGAAACCAAAGAGGCTAAAGGAACATTATTTGGATCGATATGGGCTTTCCCATTCACAAGCATAGACATAATAATATCAATCTTATCACTCAAGGAGGAGGTTTCCTCAACAGAATTTACCTTCCTACCTTGTGGAGCTCTCTCAGTATGCCATTCAGAATAATTAACCATCATATTGTCCAGAAGTTTTGTTGCTGTCGTGGTGGTGTCACGACAGATGCCATGTATAGGCTAAAGGTGGGGACTAATACTCGCTAGGGGAATCCAGGGAGGGATAGTGAAGTGATTCTCCACACAAGAGTTTATATTGATTTACTTCCAAGGTTACAAGTGCTCCTAGAGCTGTATTGGCGAGAGGAGGAAGAAGGAGCTCTCGTACTCTCACCCACAGATCACACCTGAAAACCCTAGCCCAAAACAGAATCGCAGAGAGATCAACCCCTTCTATAGAAGCCCTAGCCCCCCTTTTATAGGGGAGGCTCGGTTTCTGCCTAGGGCATACGTGGAGGCATATTCCTAAGAATATGCCTCCTCCCAAAGTGGTAAGCCGACCGGGGTGCTTTTTCCCCCGCGTCACACATGCTTTAGCTACGTGAGCCTCTGCGGCGCCCTCGTCAGCCGACGTGGGCGTCGTCACGCTTGTCGGCCACGCCCCGGTGGTCCTGTCCTTGCTCGCTTCGCTCAGGCAGGGCGTACCGGGGCTCCTTTTGACCAGCGAGATTCCTTCCTTCTCCTAGAAGCTTGCTGTGACCCGGATGATGGTTCACCCGGCCACACCCGTTCCTGCATACAGGTCAAACATGCACTTCCGACTTACTGCTTAAGTCGGATGAGACCTAGTTAGGCGAATGCCCCCAGGTCCGGATTACCCCGTGATTCGGCCTGCCTTGAGGTGACCCGGCTAGCATCTGCTTTGGCCTTGCCGAACCTCGGCTAACTCGGCCTTTATACCCCGGCGTGACCCTACCCGGGGGTATCCCCCCAACATTAGTCCCCGAAGCTGGTGCGGTCTTAGCTGCCTTGGCCGCTAAGTCCACACCAGGTTCAATCTTGTGCCCCGGTCGTTATTGCCGAGTTACCTCTGTACCTCGGACTGCTTGGATTTACGTTCCCTTCGCACATTTCAAGTTTTCACTTGCCAGCCGGGTTACCACAGTTCCATACGGTTCTTGCTTCCTTCTCTCGTACGCTAACCCATGTGAAGGGCAATCATTATGTCGTCTTATTTTAAGGGACGGTACAGTAACTTCCGCAGTAATTGTCAGTTATCACTATGGGCGGGTCACGTCACGCCTGCCTCCTCGTTTACCGCGTCAGCGCGTCGCGTCACAAGACTCTCTCCGCCCTGTGGCCCTCCGTGTGGCTCCTCACTGATTGGTCCGGAGGGGTGATACACGGCCACAGCGTGTGGCCGGTCCACAGGGCGCGATCCCACTCACCCCTGTTGGGAGTGGTTAGATAGCAGAGGGGTGCGTCCCTTAGGATTTTTCCCCCTTCGCACCCCTCTGCCCGCTGCTATTCTTCTTCCTCTTCCTCGCGACCGCGCCGCCCCCAGCATCGCCAAATAGCAGCGTCGCCGTCGCGCTTCTCCGTCGCACCTCCGCGTCGCCGCCACCGCGACGCAAATTTCTTGCCACGGGTCCGCACCAGTCCCGGCCACTGTCCCCCGCCGCCTCTAGTTCCAGCGAGGGCCTCGAGGACCAGATGACTGAAGAGGAACTCATTGTTGCTGAGCAGGAGATGGAAGAGGATGCCGCGGCGGCGGACCGTGGCGCGTGGGCCGGCTCCTGGGTCTGCCAGGATGACCTGGACTGGCTCTACCGGACCAGACGCATCCCTGCCGGCGTCGCCGCGCGCCTCCCTTCCAACGAACTGGCCCCCTCACCCAATCCGGGCGAGTTCGTCGTGTTCTTGTCCCATTTCCAACGGGGGTTCGGCTTGCCGGTGAGTGATTTTTTCCGGGACTGGCTTGGTACGTACCAACTCCAGCCATACCACCTTCCAGCCAACGCCATCACCTCTCTTTCTGCCTTTGCTTCTATGATCGAAGGCTACGCCGGACTATGGCCCACGAAAGAGCTATGGATCCGGTTCTTCGGCCTTCGTCGCAACGTCATTCCCAACATCCACGCTGATCCGGAGGACAAGCGGCTCACTCAATTTGGAGCGGCCTCCATTTCACCCCGGCGATTTTCTGTTTTTCCCCGGGTCACCGGGCTAGAGTCCTACAAAGGATGGGCCCGGACCTTCTTCTATGTCCGGAATACGGGCCCCGAAGACTTGATTCGGTTGCTTCCCTACACTCCGGGTCCACCTAACCTGGACCTGTGGGATGTGATCCCCAAGAAGCCCACAGCTTTGGCCAACCAAGTGAGCAAAAGGTTCGCGGAACTGAAGGAGCTCGGGCTAGGCAATGAGGATGCCATGATCACCTTTGTGCGTAACCGAATCTCACCCCTCTAGAAGCGCACCCACAAGGTGTGCCACATGAGCTACGGTCGCGATCCTATCCGAACCTCATCCTTCGAGCTGACCAACTCGGAGATTTATCACCGGGTTAAGGCTCTCTTCACCACTCACAAGGACTTTTCCACTGATTGGACTTGGGGGATTGAGCATTTCTGCCGTGACCGGCTTCCTCCGACGGTAAGTTTCATGCTGCAAACTTAACCCGGAATAATTACATGTCAGTTATTGTTGCAATTTTTGACTCTTTTGTTCGCTCTTTTCCTCAGCAATTCCTTCAGCAAACCCTTGAGGACGGCACCGATCCGTCCCTTAAGTGGGCGCCGGACCGTGAGACTCCGGATGAGGAAGAGCCGGACCAGGAGATGTTCCTCCCTATGACCGACACCACGAAATGACCCATGGGTAAATCCTCTTCTATTAGAGATTGGCTCGATGATGAAGATGACTCGGAAATCGAGGTGATTGAACCTTTTGAGGTTGTCCCCCTTTCTTTTGCTTTTCCACCATCAGCTCACCCCGGCGGTCATATTCACGAGGATCCCCCTCTCGCTACGGGCGAGCCTGTTCCGGTGGCAACGAAGAAGAAACGTGGGGCTTCTTCGAGTTCTTCCTCCGGACCCTCTCAGCCCGTTAAGAGGGGAAAGAAGTCCGGGGACAAGACAGCCCCCAAACCAGCAGGCAAGGCCCCAGCACGAAGGGCTCGGAAACCCAAAGCGGCTGAAACCTCGGATGCGTAAGTCCTTCTTTCTTCTGTAACTTGTTTTCCTTACTCCGTCGTAATTTTTCTTCTGACGTTATTCGATTTTGCAGGGCTCCGGTGGAGGTCCCTCAAAGTGGATCTAGCATCTCATCACCTCTCCGACCTAGCCCTTCTCCCCGTCATGATGACGAGTCACGCCCGCTGAGCCCTATCCTAGAGGGTTCTGCGGTCGCTCCGGGTTCAGCCCCACCTCGGCAAGAGGAGGGTAACCTTGGAGTGGGGGAGACCGGCCTAGCCGGAGCAACGGCATCCACCGCCTCGACAACGCCTCAACCAGCAGCCACTGAGGCTACTTCGGCCCTCTCACCAGTTCCAGTACCAGCAACCAAACCAACAACCAGGCCAGCACCAACTCCAACCTCGGCATCAGCATCAACTCCGGCAGCGAAAACTTCAGCGCCGGCACCAACCCCAGCAGCGAGAGTACCAGCACCTAGTTCCTCTGCATCTTCCGAGTCCTCTCAACCTCGGCAAGGAACTATCCCGGCAATTTCTAAGGGGAAAACCACTGCTACAGCTTCCTCTACCCAGCAAGCCAAAGGCAAGAAGGCTCCAGACGCTGCCAAGCCCACTGCCGTTGAGTCTGGGCAGCGCAACCTTGTGTCAATGCTCCCCAAGAAGACATCAGCGGCAAAGGATGCGCCTGCCGAGCCAACCGAAGCCCAGGAGTTGGTTCTGCACACTAGCCCCACCCTTGCCCTGGTGGAGAGGAAAGAAGCGCATGCAAAGGGCTTGGTGACGCCCCATATGCCCACGGGTGAACGGTACCCTCCGAGCCTGATGGAATTT
Source organism: Avena eriantha (assembly GCA_910589775.1). NCBI lineage: Eukaryota > Viridiplantae > Streptophyta > Magnoliopsida > Poales > Poaceae > Avena > Avena eriantha. Next base: position 507,343,762 of record OU342742.1, read on the forward strand.
GTTATGAATTGGAACAAGGCCGAGATAGTCTAGGAAGCTGATCTCCCGGAAAAGTTCGGTCCTGCCGAGTTTTCCGCTCAGATGAACACGGCCGCAAAAGCTATTAACCTCATTGGGCGAATGATGGAGGTACGTTGCTCCTCCTTGACAAGTTGTAGATAATAACCATTAGTCCCCGAGCCTCTGGGGGAGTGACTTGTTATTCGGCCGGATGCTCTTTTAGAACACTAACGTAGCTCCGTGAGAACTTCGAACATACACACACCTAGAGCCGGGTTAAGTTCCACTTGGCCCGGATTTTAGTACCCTTCGAATATGCACACACCTAGAGCCGGGTTAAGTTCCACTTGGCCCGGATTTTAGTACACTTCGAATATGCACACACCTAGAGCCGGGTTAAGTTCCACTTGGCCCGGATTTTAGTACCCTTCGAACATGCACATACCTAGAGCCGGGTTAAGTTCCACTTGGCCCGGATTATAGTACACTTCGAACATGCACACACCTAGAGCCGGGTTAACTTCCACTTGGCTCGGATTTTAGTACACTTCGAAAATGCACACACCTAGAGCCGGGTTAAGTTCCACTTGGCCCGGATTTTAGTACACTTCGAACATGCACACACCTAGAGCCGGGTTAAGTTCCACTTGGCCCGGATTTTAGTACACTTCGAATATGCACTAGGCTGACTTAAGTTTCTGTATCTCTTTTAGGTGACCACCAACCGCCGGAGTGCTGAATTCCAACGCCTGCTGGATACGCACAAGAATCTTCACGCAAAACAGGCTACACTCATCGCGGACTACGAGAAAAGGGGTAAATTTCTTTCTTATCCTTTCCTCGTTTTTCTTCAACTTCGTTTGCCGAATTAATCTGATTGTTTGGTTTCCGCAGCTGGGGTGGAAGCTGAAAACAAGATATGCGGAAGAACTTGGAGCAGATCAAGGGTATGTCCTTCTTGTCTGTCTTTACCGTGGTTTCCATCGGCTTTCCTCCTTGGCTCGGCAAACATTCATTCCTCGGCACTGCCGGGCCAACGCACTATTTCAGCATCGCTTGAAGATAGTGTGCCTGTGCCTGACGTGATGCTACATTTTCTCAAACAAGCAGGGCAGCACCAAGCCGAACTAAAGAAGAAAGATGATGAGCTCGCCCTCCTCCAGACCAAAGACGATGAGATAGCCAAGCTCAAGGCTGAGATGGCTAAAATGAAGGCGCAGCACCAAACCGAGCTAAAAAAGGCTGGCCAGGACTACACCGAAGAACGTGAGCGCCTCAAGCTCCAAAATGCTAAGGACCGTGAGCTTCTTCTAGAAGCCGAGCTCAAACATGAGTCGGCAAATGCTGAGCTCGAGCAGCTTCGGAAGAGGCGTGATGCTTCCACCAAGGAATTGACCCGGATTCACAGTCACATCTCACGTAATTTCTTTTCCTTTATCCGCCTTATTTCTCCGGGTTACTTCATATGTCTTGTTTTCTCAACTTTGTCCTTTGCCTTGTTTCCCAGGCCACTTTCCAGAGGGTACTGCTATTGCAAGTGTTGTTGTCGCCAATTTCCGCCGAGAAAGGGGTACTCCGGTCGCTCCTGAGGGTGAGAGCATTCCCTTTGACATGGAGGACCTGTTGGTCAGCCTGTCGTCTCGCGTGGAAATCATTAAGAACTACGGCAAGGACCTCCTCGATGTTTCAGTCCGAGTCTTCCACACCTTCTGGCCCACTGATGACGCTCTGGAAAGAGTCACACAGCTCGCTGAAAAGCTTTTGGAAATCGAGACCCAGCTCGACCTCTCGCGAGAGTCCGCTGGACGTGCTGGAGCCGATACCATCCTTCACCACATTCTGACGTGGTATGAGAAGATAGATCTTAGCCTCCTCACACGCCTACGCACTGGATCCAAATGGACAGATGACCCGGAGTGGGTAGCTCGGCGCTAGGCTTACGCCCACAGCCTCATCGAATATGCCCCCATTCACGAATGGTCTGAGGGTCCGAGCTTCCTGGAAGTCGCTGGTGAAGAAGAAGTTGAGAACGTTGAAGATGATTCGGGTGAGGACGAAGAGGACACTGCCTCGGATATCGAAGAGGGCGACGATGATGCCGAACTTCCTCCCGCTGCTCCTTAAGTAAAAACACTTGAAAATTTATGAGATCCCCGGTATGCCGGGTGGAATTGTATTCCAAACACATGTGATATTTTGCTACTAAGTGCTTATGCCGGATTAACTTGGGCGTAGTCCCCGAGTTTCGTTTTCTTGTTCATTCAATCTTTTGGCTCGGATCGTGTCTACCTTGATTCGGTTTTACAACTTACGAATCCGAACTTGAAAATTTGTCTTAACAATACTGGGAAACTTTTAGACTTAGCTCAAAAATAAAACTGTATAAGAATTTGAAAATGAATACGGGGTTAGTCCGAAACATAAACGTCAGCTCGAATAAATTCTTTTCCTTAGTCGTTTTTCATGTGCTACGCAATTCCAAACTTGTTCTCTTGCTTGCAATGAAGCCAATTCTTGTTGGACAGCAGCAAGTCGAAGAGTTGGGTTTTTGGTGCTCACACACTACTAATCCGAGTTAAGTAGAATAACTTACTCCAGCTGACGCGCAGAAAATAACAAACATTATTAAGGCAGTCCCCGATACTGCTCGAGGTGCCAACATTTCATTGATAAGCTCATTGCCGACATACATACCGACATATGAGATAACCCGGATACATTCACTTCTTAGCTAGGTGTAGAAAGGCCGAAGTAGAGCTATGTTCCATGGTCGCTTGGATTCCTCTCCGGACCTGTCCGCCTTGTTCTTTTCCTGTGGCTTTGCATCTATAAGATAGTAAGAATCGTTGTGCAATGCTTTGCTCACGATGAACGGCCCTTCCCATGGGGGGGATAATTTATGCATTCCAGTAGTACGTTGTACCAACCGGAGCACCAGACCGCCTTCCCGAAAGACCCGGGGGCACACTTTCCGGCTATGATAGCGTCAGAGATTTTGCTGATATATGGCGGATCTGGACAATGCCAGTTCTCTCGCTTCTTCCAACAGATCAACATCATTTTGCCGGGCTTCTTGCACTTCGGCTTCTGTGTATTGGGTGACTCTAGGCGAATCATGCTCTATGTCGGCTGGTAATACAGCTTCTGCCCCATATACCAGAAAGAACGGCGTATAGCCTGTTGATTGATTCAGAGTTGTTCTTAAACTCCACAGTACCGCTGGTAGTTCTTCTATCTAGCACCCCGCTGATCTTTGCAGCGGCTCAATGAGCCGGGGTTTTATCCTGGATAATACTAATCCGTTGGATCTTTCCAGTTGTCCGTTTGATGCGGGGTAGGGTACCGAAGCTACGTCCAGCCGGATCCTCTTATCCCGGCAGAAACGAGCAAATGCTCCTTTCGAAAAATTTGTGCCATTATCAGTTATGATATTGTGTGGATAACCGTACCTCAAGATGATATCTTTGAGAAACGTTACGGCCGTAGCTCCATCACATTTTCTTATAGGCTTTACCTCAATCCACTTCGTAAACTTGTCCACCATTACCAGAATGTGAGTCATATTTCCCCTTGCTGGTTTGAACGGGCCAACCATATCCAAGCACCATACGGAAAATGGCCAAGTGATTGTGATGGTCTTGAGTTCCGACATTGGCATATGTGTCTTGGTAGCGTACCTCTGACACCCATTACATTTTCTCACCAGATCTTCTACTTGCTCTAAGGCATTTGGCCAGTAGAATCTGTGTCAGAAAGCTTTTGCTACCAAGGCTCGGGATGAGGCGTGATGCCCGCATTCCCCCTGATGTATATCTCGGATGATTTCAAGCCCTTCTTCCGGGTCAACACACCGCTGGAGGACATTGGTCACACTTCTTTTGTATATCTCAGAATTGATGATCGTGTAGGCCTTTTCCCTCCTCTGTGTTTGTCTGGACAACACCTCTTCAGTGGGTAACGTTCCATCCTTCAGTAATTGAAATATAGGCAGTGCCCAAGCCGGTATTGGCCGCATGGGGAACACGTCCTCGTCTATCTCCATCTGATCCACCGGCATAACTTCAACCGGACCATGCTGAACAGTCCCTGGGTCTTGCGAAGCAGTCCCCGGGTTTGCCGAAGCAGTTCCCGGCTTTTGCGCACCACTTCCAGTGTCAACGTCCATGGGTACAACCCCGGATTCGGTGTCCTCCGGGACATAGATTGGCTCGGATTCCGGGGATGGCCTGATGGATGGTTTCCTGAGGTGCTCTAATGCTACACCCGGTGGAATTGCTTGTCTGGTTTACCCGAGCTTCGACAGCATGTCGGCAGCCTCATTTTCCACCCAGGGTACATGATGAAATTCGCATCCCTCAAAGTAACAAGAAATCTTCTGCACATGAAATCTGTAAAGTGCCATGTTTGGATCAAGGGCATCCCACACTCCGGACACTTGCTGCACCACCAAATCCGAGTCGCCAAAGCATATGTCCGACGTATACCAATTTCTTTTGCTACCTTGAGCCCATGCACAAGTGCTTCATACTCAGCGACATTGTTTGATGCCGTGAAGTGGATCTGCAGCACATATCTCAACTGGTCCTTCTTCGGCGACGTGAGTACAACTCCGGCACCTAGCCCGGTTTTGGTTTTTGATCCGTCAAAGTGCATTCGCCAATAGTTCGGATCAGGAAGCGGTGGTTCGTACTGCACCTCGGCCCAGTCCACGAAAAAGTCCGCCACAGCTTGAGATTTGATGGCTTCTCGTCTATCATATTGCGGAGCATAAGGAGCTAGCTCAATTGCCCATTTTGCAATTCTGCCGCTTGCATCCTTGTTACTCATTATCTCGGATATGGGGGCCTCACATATGACCCGGATGGGATGCTCCTCAATGTAGTGCTTCAGTTTCTTGGCGGCCATGTACACGCCATATGCCACTTTTTGATAATGTGGGTAGTTCTGCTTTGAGGTTGACAACACTTCACTCAAATAATACACCGGCCTTTGCACTAACTTACCTTCCTCATCGCGCTCCACCACTATCACTGCACTTACAACTCGGTTGGTTGTGGCTATATAGAGTAACATTGGCTCCTTTGATAGTGGTGAGGCTAGCACTGGCGCCATGGCTAACATTTTCTTTAGGTGGGCAAAGGCTTCATCGGCCTGCGGTGTCCAAATGAACTTATCCGACTTTTTCATGAGTTGGTAAAGAGGCAAAGCCTTTTCTCCCAATCGACATACAAACCGACTTAACGAGGCCAGTCAACCTGTGAACTTCTGGACATTAAGACACTTCGGCAGTTCCATTCATTCGATGGCCCGGATTTTGGTTGGATTAACCTCGATACCTCGGCTGGAAACGAGAAAACCGAGCAATTTTCCAGCCGGGACACCAAAAGTGCATTTTTCCGGGTTAAGTTTCATCCGGAACCTTCTTAGGTTTGCAAACGTTTGCCTGATATCGTCAAGGATCGTTTTTCTTTCCTTGGTCTTGATAACTACATCATCCACGTACACCTGTACATTTTGACCTATTTGATCGTGCAAACATTTTTGCATACACCTCTGGTACGTTGCCCCTGCATTACGTAAACCAAACGGCATGGTGCGATAGCAATAAGCCCCATACGGGGTAATAAACGCAGTCTTTATTTGATCATCCGGATTCAGAGGTATCTGGTGGAAACCAGAATAAGCATCAATGAATGACAACAGTTCACATCCAGCAGCTGAGTCTATGACCTGATCTATTCTTGGCAGCGGAAACGGATCTTTCGGACACGCCTTGTTCAGGTTCGTGTAATCGATACACATGCGCCAAACCACTGCCATGTTCGGATCATCCTTCTTCTTTTCCACCAGCACTGGATTGGACAGCCAATCCAGGTAGAGGACCTCCATGATAAATCCTGCAGCTAGCAACAGAGGTATCTCATCCCCAATGACTTTCCTCCTATCTTCGGCGAAGCGGCGGAGAGGTTGCTTCACCGGCTTGGCTCCAGGTCTCACATTCAAAGAGTGCTCGGCCAACTCCCTCGGAACACCTTGCAAGTCCTGTGTGGACCAAGCAAAAATGTCCCGATTCTCACGGAGGAAGCTGACGAGCTCGCTTTCCTATTTATCACTTAGCCCGGCACCAATTGTTACAGTGCGCTCTAGGAACATGTCATCAACAGGAACCTTCTTGGTATCTTTCGTGGCCTGGAAAGAGACAGTTCCATGCGGGTTACTCAGCGCCGGCATATACTGCTGCGCGGACTGAGCCAATGCCGCCACCTCTTGAATTTTTCTTTTTTCCTGCGCGATCACAAGTGACTCGGCTAAGTTTGATCTAGCCGACGCACACTCCATGGAACGTCGGAAGTCGCCCGCAATGGTAATCACTCCGTTTTGTCCGGGCAATTTCATCTTCAAGTAGCTGATATGACAACTTGCCATGAACTTGTTCAGCGCTGGCCTTCCGAGCAACGCATGATACGCGCTTTCTAAGTTCACCACTTCGAACTCCAGATTTTCAGTTTGGCAGTTATCCCTCGTGCCGAACAAGACGTCAACCCGGACCTTGCCTATGGGCTCGCAAGAAATGCCGGGCACAATGCCGTGGAAAGTTGTCCTCGTGGCCTGGAGCATGTTCTCCGAGATACCCAACTTGCGCATTGTGTCTCCATACATGATATTTATGCTACTGCCGTTGTCGATCAGTACCTTTGAGAACCTTACGTTAATGCTAGGTCCAATGAACGTAGGATCCAGCACCAACGCATATGAACCAGGGCTCGGCATGAGCTTGGGATGATCCCTAATGCTCCAGGTGATTTCCTGATCGGACCAAGGCATGTACCTCGTCACCGCAGGCATTACTGCATTCACCTCCATATGCCTACGCTGCAAGCTTTTTCTATCAGTTTCTTCTGTGGTGAATACACAGTAGCTCTGGTGATGCTCCTGTACTCGTTTCTCCCCTCATTTCCAGGGTGCCTCTGATCCCGCTGATGCTGATTTTCTACCTGATGCACTGCATCCCTTCTTTCATTGTTATCATACCTCAGTGGAGGGGGAGGCAACATTAGCTGTTGCGTGTTCGCTCCGGAAAGCAATTGCTGCCAGGGTAACTCCTGCCGAGGCTGATCATTCCGGGGTGCCTGAGCATTCCCCAAACCACCTTGCTCGATCTTGTGCATCCACTCGCATTGCCTCGTCGTATGACCTGCTGGGTTGTTTGGATTTGGCGTGTGAAACTTACACGGCTGGTCCAACATCGACTCGTAAGTATACCTCGGACGGTCTTTCCTATCTTTCTACTGCTTCTTTTGTTCCGGTGTCCAAGTTTTCTTCCCATCGTTCCTTGGAGTCCATTGACCTCCAGTTTTCTGGTGCTGGCTACCCCCTGCTCCGGGTTGATCTTGATTCACAGCTGCAACTTGGTGCGAACCGTACCGGTGGTCCGGTCTATCATCTCTCCTTTTTCCTATGTAATCATTCCTCCGGGATGATCTGGATCCATCCCTCTGATAGTACTCATTGCTTGATTCATTTGACGCGAGCCTTGGTTGGGTCGGGTCACCCAACGCATACGAATCTGCAATCCGGATCATTTCTGCCAACGTAGCTGGCATTTTCCGTTGCAACTTCATCCACAGCTCGCTTCCATATCTGCACCCATGTGCAAACCATGCTATTGCTTGTGATTCTATCACGCCCTCACATGAGTTTCTCACGGTTCACCACCGGGTCAAGAACTCCCGGTCTGTCTCATTGGGTCTTTGCTTGCACCTAGCCAGGGTCCGTGGCCTATTTGGCCTTTGATACGTACTCGAAAAATTGCTGATGAACATCTCCTCGAAATCTATCCAGCAGTTGATGCTTCCTGGTGGCAAATTGTTCAACCACACCCTTGCCGGGCCTTCCAACATCTGGGGTACATACCGTACAGCCCATCTTAGGTTGCCTGTGGCAATTTTTACAGCCGTAGCATAGTTTATCAGCCAATCCTCTGGCTTGGTACTACCGTCATAGGTCTTGGTGCCCCTAGGTAGCTGAAAGTTCGGTACTTGTGGCTATTTCATGATCCGGGGTCCAAAACACACTGGACCTGGTGGACCTTGACATTCAATTTGTTCCGACCTATACAGTCGATCCAGTTTCAACCTTGCATCGTCCGGCATCAAATCCCTACTTCCCAATCTCGACCCTATCACATGATAGTCCGGTCTTGGATATCCCGCATTTGCCATCTCCAAATCACCGTCGTTGTACCGGTTTTGCTCTTGCGGCGCACCTTTTGTTGCACACCTCGGCCAGCACTGTGCTCTTGCCTTGGTATGTTCCGCTGCTGCGGTTGTCTTGCTCCAGCTGAGTTTTGCTGCCTGGCATTGCCGTTAACAACGTTCCCTTGACCGGCATTGCCTAGGTCGCGGTTACCTCGGCCAGCTTCGCTTCGGCTCACATTCCGTCGATCATCATTTTTATGCGCTTCTTTTTCTTTCCCTGCCCGTGTCGGGTCATACGGGACAATCTGTTTGTTCCGTCTGGCCGAGGTTACCACCTCCTCTCTCCTTGGACCCCCATGAGGGGACGATGCGGCTCCAGCGGACTTTTCCGGGTTACCCACCGCCGAATGGACGATCTTGGAGGCTCCAGCTCTTTCTGGGTTTGCCCTGAGTAGTTCCTCGTTTTGCCTATTTGCAATCCGAACCAGCTTGTTAACCCGATCTTGCTGCCTTTGCCGGGCTTCATCCGTCAGTCCCTCTAACTCGGACGCAGCTACATCCGTTGCTCTAAGGTTCTTGGCCAGGGTACTTTCCCTCAGCAGCCCCACGGACAAACAGTTTTCTGATTCCTCTATTCCAGCATCACCTTCTCTGTTCATCTCGCTCATGAGATTTCTCCCTTTGACTTTTACATTATCAACCTTATTGGCCTTAGCGTACTCACGTAGCGTCATGTTCAACGACTGCTGGGCCGCGGCTATTTTCTTTGCACCCTCTAGTATTTTCTGCCTAGTTTCTTCTAGCTCGGCCTGTGCATGAGCCGGATCTATCGCTGCTACTACAGGGTTTGCCAAGCTATCCATTGCCTCTCTCAACACGTTTTCCGGCCTCTCGAGTGGAGGACCTCTACCTTTCCTTGGTGCCTTGGGCGTTACCTCCGGATCTGGCGCCGGATCTTTGCTCGCACCCGCACCTGGCGCTGTCATCATTACCTCTGCATGGTCCGGGGAACGAGCGATACGCTCCCCGCAAGCAACAGTGAGGGGCGGGTCGCCTGCTTCGATGACGTGGCGCGGATGAATGTTAGACACGTCTACCGCAACGTAGACCTTGTGCACGCCGAGCTTGACGAAGATGCTGTTGCGCGGGAGAGGGCGCGTGCCGAAGCAGCCTGCGTTGTCGCTGACGAAGTCCCGCGCTCCAAAGCGCTGAACGAGCCCGTAGACGATGCGTTCGCCGGTGGCGATGAGGTTTCCCGTCCGGATTTTGACCCCTGCTAGCGCCGCTAGCCCCACGGTGGGCGCCAACTGTCGTGGTGGTGTCACGACAGATGCCATGTATAGGCTAAAGGTGGGGACTAATACTCGCTAGGGGAATCCAGGGAGGGATAGTGAAGTGATTCTCCACACAAGAGTTTATATTTATTTACTTCCAAGGTTACAAGTGCTCCTAGAGCTGTATTGGCGAGAGGAGGAAGAAGGACCTCTCGTACTCTCACGCACATATCACACCTAAAAACCCTAGCCCAAAACAGAATCGCAGAGAGATCAACCCCTTCTACAGAAGCCCTAGCCCCCCTTTTATAGGGGAGGCTCGGTTTCTGCCTAGGGCATACGTGGAGGCATATTCCTAAGAATATGCCTCCTCCCAAAGTGGTAAGCCGACCGGGGTGCTTTTTCCCCCACGTCACACATGCTTTAGCTACGTGAGCCTCTACGGCACCCTCGTCAGCCGACGCGGGCATCGTCACGCTTGTCGGCCACGCCCCGGTGGTCCTGTCCTTGCTCGCTTCGCTCAGGCAGTGCGTACCGGGGCTCCTTTTGACCAGCGAGATTCCTTCCTTCTCCTAGAAGCTTGCTGTGACCCGGATGATGGTTCACCCGGCCACACCCGTTCCTGCATACAGGTCAAACATGCACTTCCGACTTACTGCTTAAGTCGGATGACACCTAGTTAGGTGAACGCCCCCAGGTCCAGATTACCCCGTGATTCGGCATGCCTTGAGGTGACCCGGCCAGCATCTTCTTTCGCCTTGCCGAACCTCGGCTAACTCGGCCTTTATACCCCGGCGTGACCCTACCCGGGGGTATCCCCCCAACAGTTGCAGCACCCAAAGTGATGGTCATAAAGGTAGCTCCAGCAGCAGAATCCAATAGGTTCCTTGAAGAATAGTTCAATCTTGCATAAAAAGTTTGGATGATCATCCAAGTAGTCAGTCCATGAGTGGGACAATGCTTACCCAAAGATTTCATTCTTTCCCAAGCTTGAGCAACATGATCATTATCAGATTGTTTAAACTTCATTATTTCACTTCTCATAGATATAATCTTAGCAGGAGGATAGTACTTTCCAATGAAAGCATCTTTGCACTTAGTCCAAAAATCAATACTATTCCTAGTTAAGGAATTCAACCATTCTTTAGCTTTCCTCTCAAAGAGAAAGGAAACAATTTCATCTTAATAATATCACCATCTACATCCCTATGCTTTTGCATCTCACAAAGTTCAACAAAGTTATTTAGATGGGCAGCAGCATCTTCATTACGCATACCAGAAAATTGTTCTCTCATAACAAGATTGAGTAAAGCAGGTTTTATCTCAAAGAAACTATCTTCAGGCACAGGTGGAGCAATAGGTGTGCTCATAAAATCATTATTGTTGGTGCTAGTGAAGTCACACAACTTAGTGTTTTCAAGAGTAGTCATTTTTTGGGTTTTCAAATAAGAAAGCAAACTAGTAAAACTATTTTTTGTGTGTTTTTGAATAAGAAACAAGCAAACAAAACAAAAGTAAACTAAGTAAAACAAAAGTAACAAAGTAAAGAGATTGGTTATGAGGGACTCCCCTTGTGAAGATGTCCTTGACTCCCCGGCAATGGCACCAGAAAAATGCTTGATGGCACAATGTTGATGTAGAGCTCGTTGGGAACCCCAAGAGGAAGGTACGATGAGCACAGCAGCAAGTTTCCCTCAGTTATGAAACCAAGGTTTAATCGAACCAGTAGGAGAAAGGAAACACCCCAAAGGTGTTGCTAGCTGAGCCTTGGCAAGGCGCACTACCGGTGCTGGTAGCAACGTGGAGACCTGCACGGCACAACCACAGAACTCTGTCCCCAACTTGCGATGAGCTTGTCAACCTCACCGTGTTTTGCTGAAAACAAAGGATTAAACGTATCGAATGGAAGGAAGTAAAAGTTTGCAGAAAGTAAACACAAAGCAGTAAATAGTTTGTAGATTATATGTAAAAGAAAGGAGGACCGGGATCCATAGTTCACTAGAGGTGGCTGTCCTTGATAGATAACATGTTGGGTGAACAAATTACAGCGGAGAAATTGACAAACATCTTGAAAGCAATACATGCATATACTAATCATCTTGACTCCTTTGTGACTTGATTGGGCATCACAACATTATACATAGACCGCCATCCAACTGCATGTATGACTAATAATCCACCTTCAGGTTATCATCTGAACCCCCTCCAGTATTAAGTTGCAAGCAACAAATTATTGCTTTACGAATTGCGTGTAATGTAAACAATACGATTGTTCTATGAATAAAGGATTGTTGTTTTCTCCCTAGTAGTAACATCACATCTAGTACCTTAGAGATTTCTGTCACTTCTCCAGATTACCAGAGGCATGAACCCACTATCGAGCATAAATACTAACTCTTGGAGTTGCGAGACTCTACTTGGCCAAGATAGCTACTAACAACGGAAAGCATGCAAGATCACAAATAACAAAGACATGATAGAATCAATAATCAATCTGAAATAGAATCTCAATATCTATCGGATCCCCACAAACACAACATGCAGAATTACAGATAGATGATCTTGATCATGAACGGAGCTCACAAGATCTAAACATGAAAGCACAAAGGAGGCGAACCAGCCATCTAGCTACTACATGGATCCGTAGTCCAAGGATGAACTACTCACGCATCACACCGGAGGCTTGCATGGTGATGAAAAAGGCCTCCAGAGTGAATTCCCCTCTCCGGCACGGTGCCGGGAAGAGATTCAGATGCCTCCCGGTCTAGGGATGGAGATGACGGCGGCTACGGACTCTTTCGTGGATTTTTGATCGGATTCTTAGGGTTTTCGTCCCGAGGGCATCTTATAGGCGGAAGGGGAGGACGAGGGGGTGTCGGATGCGGCCACACCACCCCCTGGCGCGGGCTAGGCTGGCCCGCGCGGCCAGGTGGTGTGGTGGCCCCCTGGCCCCTCTCCGTCTCGTATTCTGGCATCTGATGACTTCCGGAAAAATAGGCACTTTGGCTTTTGTCCCGTCCAATTCCGGGAATATTCATTTTCTGACTTTCCTGGAACCAAAAACAGCAGAAAATAGGCATCTGACACTGTGGCTCTTGTTAATAGGTTAGTCCAAGAAATCATATGAAAAGTACTCCAAAGTGTGGACAAAACACAAGAAAGTGAATAAACCAAGCATGAAACATCAAAAATTATAGATACATTTGCAATGTATCAATAGCGCGCATCTAGACTAGACAAATTGGTGTTTTAGTTGAGATGGATTTGCCCTTTGGTCTTGACTTGTTAGGTCTTGGGTTCAACTCTCCACCACACTAATTTTTTATTTTAATTTTTTTGAGGGAAAAAGGTTGGCTTGTTCTTCTTTTCTACCTTATTGTGTGAATCTCTGGTCAAATTTTCTTTGCTGCAAACTGTAATTTTTTTTCTTTCTATCATACTGTGCAGCAACCCACCATGAGATCATTTAAGACACAACGAGAGTAAAAAAAAACTTTTTTCTCAAACAATGGAAATTGATATATATGAAAAGTGACAACATATGATATTCCATCCTACATTGTTCAGAGAGTTTGCGCATGAATTGCAACATGACCGGCTATATTGTTTATTCAGAAATGCCTCGCGAATGATACTAATTGGGTGTAAGAATTATCTTTCTTCTCAATCTCGTGTACTAATATATGTTTATAAATGCATGCTTAATGTTTTAGTGTACACTATAGGTTTAAAGTCAATAATGATTTCATGATATCTTAATCCCTGGATTAAATATTATACATTGAAAAATATACATGTGATCTTTAAGCTTAAAAAAATTAATATAACAGCTTCACTACAAAAATGAAGCTCAAAAAAATTAAAATAAAAAATTGGAGGGGTGAAGAGACGAACACAGGACCTAACAAGTCAAAAACAAAGGGCACAACCATCTCAGCTAAGATAACATTGTGTTTAATGTAGATGCGCACTTTATATAAAACTAGGGTAGCACCTATTGTTTAGGCGCTACACTGTGTACTATAGTCTTACGTTGTGGTGCTACCGGAACGGCCCCTGGAACCCGCGTGCCATGCTGGCAAGATATGTAACGCCTTTGTTTTAGACACTACATTGTGTAGTGTATAGCATTTCTGTTAGGCGCTACACAAAATGGTTAGATAAGTAAAATAGTTTTGCCACGAATTTATTTTGTAAAATCCTTTTAAATTTAGGTTAATTTTGTCCATTCTCCCACACCGCTTTGTCCGCATGCCAGACGCCCAGCCGCAAACCTCGCCCAGCGCGATTCCCCTGGTCCCACCCCACCGTCACGCCTCTCGCCCCGCGCATGCGATCCCGTCCACGTCTCGCAACCGCCCCGCACTCGCTCGGTCAAGCCTGGCCTCACCCGGAAATCCTACACTTACAGGCTGATTTGTTACGGACCTGCTTACGGAACCACGTGGAAATTTAGGACTGGCGCAAATTGCTCCACCTCCGTGATTTCTGGGCGTGAACAGCCTCAAGCCTTCTCCATGTCTATCCGTAAAGTGATTTCCGTAAAAATAATCCGTATGTGTAGCATTGCTCGGCCTCACCCCATAGACCCACAACCGCTTGCATGCGACCAACCCCATCTCCCCATCGAGCCGACCCCACCCCTTGCCACACAGTGGTGCTCTCTCGCGATCCATACCAACCCCCGTCTTCTTCCTCCTACCCCGCGCCGCTCTCCTGTGCTCACCTACCGCGCCAAGCGCCTTGCCCTCACTTTCCGCCCAGACAGCCACCGTCCTCCGGTCGCCCGAGTTGCAACCCGCGTTCCGCCGTGTGCCTCCTCTGTTGTGGGCCAGCCGCCCTGCAGGTCGACCTTCCCTAGTGTGCGCCCTCCTCCGCTTCCTCCCCGAGCGCCGCCTTGCCGACTGCCACCACACCGAACCACCTCGCGCCGCCACCGTCGGCCACCTCTCCTGGCTTCCTGCGACCTCCACCATCCCTCTCGCCTCTGGCCGCCAATGCTGCTCCGAACCGAGCGTCGCTGGAGCGCCGCCCCGCCGCTTGGCCTCCATCGCCACCACCACGCTCCTGCTCACCCCTATATCGCGGCACCCTCCTCGTTCCGCCTCGCCCGAGCCTCCCGTCGATCTCCACCGTCCTTGTCAGGACCTTGCTGCCATCGCGCCTAGTCCCAACGGTTACCCCGTCCTCGTTGTCCCCTGCAGCCTCATCTTCGTGTGCACATGTTGTTCGGTCTAGATGCCGCTGCTCGTGTTTGGTGTGGTACCACAGACAATCTCGGTTGACGTGTGACCAACTCCAACCATGTTTGTCCCAGTGGTGATCGTGTGGTGGTGTACAACTATGCCATCTGCAGCATGAGAAGCTGCATTAGTGGCCAAACTTCCGCTATTTTGGTTCCAGTGGCAAGGTATAGATGTTGCGGAGCAGTAACGCATCCTCGTCCAGATCTTCTCGAAGCCGATCCAAGTCCGAGGATGGACCAATGACGATGCACTGATCCGATGCCGCACCCTGCGGTTTTCTAGACGGAACGCCAAGGTCTCCTTCACGGATCCGAAGCCCCGATCTATCCGATCCGAGTTCAAAGACCGATCCCGTCGAACCCGAAACCCTCGGAACCTCAAGATGGCTGAGTCATCTATGTGTGATCCCTTTCCCGAGTCCTATTTTATAAAATATAATATAACTTGATGCATATTAAACTATTCTTGCTCGCATACATCTTTTGCGATTTGGGAGCCTTATACCGATTCTCGTCATAATTAAATATGAAGACCCTATACGGGTTATTCTAGTCTTATAAGTCCTCCATTTAAATTTGTCTAGCAAACCGATGCCATGTTTTTCCTTGTTAATCCAACATTTAAATTGCGGGGTACCTAAACAACTTTAACCTCATAATTAATTGTCGGAACCCCGGTTTCTCTTAATATTACCTAATCGCATCGCATCTTTGCCATGTCATGCATAATACATGCATCATGCCCGATATTTTTCCGTACTATTAAATAGTGTATCTGGTGTTTCTTTTAGTGCTTTGCTTCTACACGGATTAGGCCATTGATGAAGGGAATATGCCCGAGAGGCAATAATAAAGTGGTTATTATCTTATTCCTTGTTTATGATAAATGTTTATTTTGCATGCTATAATTGTATTAATTTGGACACGTTAATACATGTGTGTTTAATAAACAAAAGGAAAGTTCCTAGTTATGCCTCTCTTATAAACTAGCTCGTTGATTAACAAGATGATCAAGGTTTCCTAATCATGGACATTGGATGTCATTAATAACGAGGTCACAACATTGGCGGAATGATGTGATGAACATTCATCCGAAGTATAGCATTACGATCAGAGTCATTATGTTTATATTGCTATAACATCATACGAAGTAATCTTAGTCCTTAGACCATGAGATCATGTTAATTGCCAACACCGGAAGAGTATCTTGATAGCATCAAACGTCGCACCATAATAGGGTGAGACACTTAAGGGATAACGACACCATTTGGAGCAAATATGTTTCAGATAAAGATTTAAGAAAGGGCTGGAATCATTTCGATGGAAACCGGAATCGTTTCAGTTGAAATTGCAGAAATTGGTTCTGCATGTGATATTGAAATGATAAAGGGGGTTTTATGTGAATGTTTGTTAATTAATGTAATTGACAAAAATCTGAACAAAATAAATAAAAGTGTTTTATTTAATGAGAACTTGCATTAAATTTGGTAGAAATTTAATGGAGGTGAGTGGAATTTTGAGTGGGTGGCTAATTATGTGAGTGGGAGCTCCACCCACATGAATGTGGAAGAGGTGGGGGCACCTCCCTTGGCCACCGGCCATGGTGAGGGGCTGCCCCCCTCTCCCTATAAAAGGCCCCCCACTCCAACCTCTCATCTCGCACCACCTCCTCGTGAAGGTTCTCTTCTCCCTCTAGTTATTCCCCATGGTCTCGGATTAGCGAGATACATGTTCCCGGTGGCTTTATCTGGAAAGGAGTTGCTGCTTCCGCTGCATCGCTGGAGCGAGGAGGCGGAGGTTGTTCGGTGGACCGAACGTGTGTGCGATCACGGATGCACCGATACTTTGCGGTGCTGGACTTGATGGTGCTGGACCTGATGGTGCTGGAGCTGCTGGACCTGTCGGACTTCCACACGATCTTGAGATCGGCAAGCGTACGACTACATCAACCACGAGTTCCTACTCGTTAACAAAACTCGTTTTCTTCGAGGGTAAGTTCTCCATGGATGTACATCCACCCGTTGCTTTGTATCTAGTAGATAGATCTTGGCGTATAGTTCTCATCATAGGAAAATTTTTGTTTTCTATGCTGCGGACCCAACAGTGGTATCAGAGCCTGATCTATGCGTAGGTGCTTTGCACGGGTAGTACACATATTTTTATATGTGGGCGATGATGATCATGTTATTGCATCTTCTATGTACTTTGGATATTGGTGGCATAGTGGGATAAAGCGGCCCGGACCAACCTTACATGTCATCGTACATGAGACCGGTTCCACGACTCACATGCAACTAATTTTGCATAAGTGGCTGGCGGGTGTCTGTCTCTCCTACTATAGTCAATATCTGATTTACAACGAGTTGCTAATAACTTGGTTATCCTTGTTGTGGTTCATGTTCGTAGGTGAGACCGGTTCTATCTCCGAAAGGCCTAAGCCACGTAAAACTTGCAATTGATAAATTAGAGGCGTCTAGTTTAGATCGTTGTTGGGCTAGTGTCTTGATATGGTATTGTTGTAAGTAGATGTATGGTAGATACTCTTACAACACACTTAACGTGTAAGTTCCATAGACCTTGGCCTTACACACAAAGGAATGATAGAGATCATACCACGATGCAAATGATAGAGATCAAATGCATGGACCATATCATGTCACTTTACACATTAGATGTTTGCATCTTATATTGCTAGTTTGGCGCTTCTAGTAGCATTATAAGATGATCCCTCATTTAAATATCAAGATAAAATGTGTTCTTCCTTAAGTATGCACCGTTTTATGGATCGTGTTTCGAGACATCACGTGATGATCGAGTGTACTCAACTCTACGCTTTCATACAACGGGTGTAAGACAGTTTTACACACGCGAATACTAAGGTTCTTACTTAGCAAGCCTAGCATGTACAGACATGGCCTCGGAACACGGACCGAAAGGTTAAGAATGAGTCATATAGTTGATATGATGCCCATATAGATGCTCTCCTTTGAAGCTACACCGACTCACGTGATGATCGGACTTGGTGTAGTGGATTTGGTTCATGTAATCACCAAAAAGGCACGAGGGATGTCCTTTTTGAGTGGGAGTTCATTTCTAATTTGGATTAGTCGAACTCTATTTGTCATAAACTAAATCGAAGTGAATTTGCATAATTTGTTGTAGTCATTGGCATCTGTTCACTACCTTACGCTTAGTTTTAATTGAGATAATAGAACTATAGAATTCTAGATATTTACTTTATGAACTAGTATCGTATTGTTTTGAATGTCAATTTAAAGTTTATAAGTCCTATTGCAAACTTTCAGCAAACTCTATTTACTCCATGAAGTTTAATAAGTAGTATTAAATAAAGAGTAAGAACTCCAATGTTATTATCTATAGTATCATGTTTGCCTCCATGATTATGGATATTCAAAAATTGTTTTAATATCAAGGTTATCTAGGAGCTGAAAGAATTGTTTCAGGAACCATCATGTGTGGAAGATATTGTGATATCTGAAACAATGTTTTTGGTTGCATTATGATAGAGTATAATTTAGCAAAATACATGTTCTCATATTGTATGAGAATTTGTGAAGGATGGAGATGCTAGGCATCTGGATCTCCGAAAAAGGTGTTGGGAACTAACATTATACTCGCGATTCTTCCTTATAGTCTATAGTAGCTTGATCATGAAAGTTGTCATGATAAGGATGAATAGAAGATGTAAGTAAAATGTTTACTACATTAATAGATTACTAAAGAATGGATTTTTGAAAGAACACCAAACATTTGATGATGGTGATCCACTTCAAAGTGCAAGTCCAAAGGTATTAGTATTTGACTATATACGCTTTGTACTATGTGTCATGTGAATGGCACCACTATTGATGTTGATAGATTCTTTTAAAAGAAAAGGAATTGTTGAAAGAGAATCTATAAAATATTTGGCAGAAAAGAAAAGGTTGGAGATGTCCAACTTAGGTATATAGAAGATGTACATGTTATGGTTGTATTCCTTGCTTGTTAAACAATGTGGTTCTGAGGTATTGGATACCGAATTGGTTGGTATGAAGTGTCATACAGAACAACACAATTCATGAACTGCAACGGCCTAAGTAACTAGCAAAAGAATAAGTGATGATGTTCATCGAAAACAAATAAAGTGTTATTGTGTTTTTCGTTGTCGTCAAACCTAGCCTTCAAGATTTGTTTCAATAATTGTTATTTTGTTCCGGTATTATGAGAACAATGGTTGTTCAAATAATTACTGTATTCCATAAAGGATGGATGAACTTTTACTAGTCTAGTTGGAGAAATCACATCCATAAATATTACTGCTAAAATGTCGTAAGACAAATGATTGGAAGATCACTTATGAAGTGACATCGCTATTTGAATTATAATGGAAAGTAAACATGAAGAAACTCCATCTTGATGGATTTTTGGAGTCTTTTGATTTTGATCAATTGATGCTTGTGAAACTTCCCTCAAGATAATGGAAACTCTGTCCATAGGCCAAAGAGGAACGGATGACTAACTTATTGGATATTATGCATATTGATGTATATAGTCCATTATGTGTAGCCATATGCGATGGATCCTTTTGCTTCATATGCTTTCTCCGGAAATTTGAGTGAATATATTTATATATTTACTTAATAAGGAAGAAGTATGAAACATTTGAAAATTGTTCAAAGACTTTCAAGATGAAGTGAAAAATCATTGTAACAAGAAAACAAAAGAGTTTATGATTTGATCATAAAGGAAGATATTTGAGTTACAGGTTTAGCAAAACACCGAAGATTTCAGGAATTGTTCCATGAATTTGCATTTCCCGATAAACCACAGGAGTATGGTATGTTCGAGAGATCAAATCAAACCTTGTTTGACATGGTAAGATCAAAGGTGTCATTTATAAAACTTCCATTATGTTTTAAAGATTAAAGCTTTAGAGATTGCCGCTTTTACACTGAAAAGAGCACCATCGTAATCCGTTGAAATGACACCATATGAGTTATGGTTTGGGATAAAACCCGAATTGTGTTTTCTTAAATTTTGTTATGCTATGCATAAGTAAAATATTTACAACCAAAGTCGGATAAGCACGTCTTTGTAGGTTATCCCAAAGAATTTGTTGGGAATTCCTCCATAACACCGAGGACAAAAGAGTTTGTCGCTTAGAACGTCAAGTTTCTTGAGAAGGAATTTTTCGTGAAAAGTTAAGTGGGAGGACAATAGAACTTTGATAAGGTTGTTGAACCTTAGCTATATGTGCTGAGTAGCGCAGCGCCGGAAAGTGTCCCGGTGGCGGCCACAATGCTCATGGCTCCTGTGATTACAAAGGGTGTAATCTTGGAGATTAGAGTTCTTGTTGAACCATGTGGGTCGGTAAGAATCAAATAGTAAGATTTGAAACAGAAGTCATTATTGTTTTGACAATGATGAACCGACTGCATGCAAAGAAGTGATGATGGGCCCTGGCTCCATAAAATGACTAGAAGTCATAGAATCCGTGATAGTATCCATACACGAGAAATCAAGTTTCTGAACTTGGAAGACCCTCCAAAAAAGCGTGAAGCCTATCGGTCGTGTTTGGATCTATAAAGAAATAAGACATGGATGTTTAGCATCTATGAAATAGTCGACATGTTGGAAAGAAGTTTACGACAATGTTCAAGGAGTTGACTATGACAAGATTTGATCTTTCATAGCGATATATAGTATTGACGGATTAATGTAGCAACCACTACATATAATTTGGTATATGGTAGTTGAATAGACAAAACAAGGTTCTTCTAATAGAACGGTAACCTAGGACATGTACATGACATGGTCCGAAGGGTTTTGTTAATTCAAAGGGTGCTAAAAGGGCATGTAAACTTTAATAGTTGAAGTAAGCATAGCGGAGTTGGAATCTTCACCATGATGAAACTATTAAAAGAGTTTAAATTCATCGGAGATGATGAAGATGCTTGCATTTGCAAGAAATTAAGTGGGAGCGCTGAGACATATTTCTAATACATTATGTAGAGGACATATTGTTGATTGAAAATGATGTATCTTGAATTGACACAAGTTAAGGATTTCATTAAAATAAGATTTCAATGAAAGACTTGGGCAAACCCAGAATATTAGGCATCAAATCTATATGGATAGATTAAGGCGCTAATATGGTTGTGCCAGACATACATATATGAGATATTGAAAGGGTTCAATATGGAAACAACAAGAAAGGTTCTTGCTGCATGGAAAGGATTGTATCAAAATTCAAGTGTTTCAACACTTGGTGAGTAAAATCACATGAAGGTTTTGATCGATTATACCATGATATGTATATATCCATAATGTCCTATGCTCTAAATGTTATGAGCATATGCCAAAATGATTCATAAGATGATCATTGGACAATAGTAAAGATATTCTTATGAGCTTTTGGAAGAACTAAGAATATATAATGTATAAGTGACAAATAGTTAAAGGTAGTTCATTGTAAAGTGTTATATTGATACTAGTTTTGTCACAAGATACAAATTAAATTTATCTCAAATTTAGACTATGGGTGGCACAATGTAATGGAAAGGATGTTCTATGATGGATTTGGATGAGTTCCAAAGTTGAGACATTGTGACGGATACTACAACAAAAGGCTAAGTATATGACTGCTATAGTAGCAGCATAGGAGGGCATTTGTGTTAAGTAGTTTGTTATCAAACTAGGTGTGGTTCAAAGTGGGCTAATACTATGAAGATATGTTGTGTGACAATAGTATCAACATATTTTAACCCGAACGAACTAAAGGTCTACCAAAGGACCAAATTTATGCAATACCATCTCATTTGAGAATGAGTGATGCGTAGAGACGCAAAGACATGCAAATACACACGGAACTGAAACTGTCAGAGCCGAAGATTATGTTAACCACTAGCAATCGCGTATATGCAACACCAGAAAGCCATAGGTGTTCAATACACAAAGTTTTTCAAACTAGATTATTGACTCTAGTGCAAGTGGGAGACTGAAGGGAATATGCCCGAGAGGCAATAATAAAGTGGTTATTATCTTATTCCTTGTTTATGATAAATGTTTATTTTGCATGCTATAATTGTATTAATTTGGAAACGTTAATACATGTGTGCTTAATAAACAAAAGGAAAGTTCCTAGTTATGCCTCTCTTATAAACTAGCTCGTTGATTAACAAGATGATCAAGGTTTCCTGATCATGGACATTGGATGTCGTTAATAACGAGGTCACAACATTGGTGGAATGATGTGATGAACATTCATCCGAAGTATAGCATTACGATCAGAATCATTATGCTTATATTGCTATAACATCATACGAAGTAATCTTAGTCCTTAGACCATGAGATCATGTTAATTGCTAACACCGGAAGAGTATCTTGATAGCATCAAACGTCACACCATAATAGGGTGACTATAAAGATGGGTTCAGTGCTACGAAAGTGTTATGTTGAGGCTCATGGATCAAGAGTGGGATTTGTCCATCCGATGACGGATAGATATACTCTGGGCCCTCTCGGTGATATCACATTGAAATAGCTTGCAAGCAAGTGATGTGATCACTAGAATGTTATATCACGGGAACGAGAAAAGAGTGCATGTCGGTAACGAGATCAAACTAGGTATTTGGATACCGATGATCGAATCTCGGACATATAATATATCGCGAGACAAAGGGATTTAGTTACGACGTTAAAGGTTCACACGATCACAAGAGTCATCGTTGAATATGTGGGAGTCAGTACGAATCTCCAGGTCCCGCTGCTGATTATTGATTGAAGAGGGGTCTCGATCATGTCTACATTATTCACGAACCGTAGGGTGACACACTTAAGGGATACCGACACCATTTGGAGCAAATATGTTTCAGATAAAGATTTAAGAAAGCGTTGGAATCATTTCGATGGAAACCGGAATCGTTTCAGGTGAAATTGCAGAAACTGATTCTGCATGTGATATTGAAATGATGCAGGGGGTTTTATGTGAATGTTTGTTAATTAATGTAATTGACAAAATTCTGAATAAAATAAATAAAAGTGTTTTATTTAATGAGAACTTGCATTAAATTTGGTGGAAATTTAATGGAGGTGAGTGGAATTTTGAGTGGGTGGCTAATTATGTGAGTGGGATCTCCACCCACATGAATGTGGAAGAGGTGGGGACACCTCGCTTGGCCGCCGGCCATGGTGAGGGGCAGCCACCCCTCTCCCTATAAAAGGCCCCCCACTCCCTCCTCTCATCTCGCACCACCTCCTCGTGAAGGTTCTCTTCTCCCGCTAGTTATTCCCCATGGTCTCGGATTAGGGAGATACATGTTCCCAGTGGCTTTATCTGGAAAGGAGTTGTTGCTTCCGCTGCATCGCTGGAGCGAGGAGGCGGAGGTTGTTCGGTGGACCGAACGTGTGTGTGATCACGGATGCACCGCTACTTTATGGTGCTGGACTTGATGGTGTTGGACCTGATGGTGCTGGAGCTGCTGGACCTGTCGGACTTCCACACGATCTGGAGATCGGCAAGCGTACGACTACATCAACCACGAGTTCCTACTCGTTAACAAAACTCGTTGTCTTCGAGGGTAAGTTCTCCATGGATGTACATCCACCCGTTGCTCTGTATCTAGTAGATAGATCTTGGTGTATAGTTCTCATCATAGGAATTTTTTTGTTTTCTATGCTGCGGACCCAACAATTGAGTGGATACAAGTATAGACAAGTTCTTCGGAAAATGTACATTCGACAATGTTTCCTAGGCGAGCATTCACCCCTTTCTACCTATTTTGTGTTTATAGTCTTTACTTCCTCCTACTGATCTATTGCTATCATTGTTGCGATGCTTTAGTTTCCGAACACCATTTATATTCCCTGCAGCCTCTATGTAACTACCTCGGTGAATTACGCTCTTAGTTGCATGCCTGGATGAGCGAAAGTGGCTAAAATAGTACGTTGGGGCCCAGGGGCCACTCACAGGTAGACCTTTCGGCCGTCCTAACCACTTCCAGAACATCGAGACAAGAACGAGCGGCGTAATCGGCAGGTGAAGGGATCAACTACATACACAAGTGAGTATGTATGCAAGCCACATACAACAGTTCTCAGAGCCATTCCATCTAAAAGAAATAGAAATATTGCAACGCCATACGGCAAGATCCAAATACCCTAGATAGAGATAATAGTTATGATAACTCCTCATACATCAAACATTAGAGTATCAGGCGGAAGCGGAATACAAGATCTGAGTACGGATAAGAAGAAAATCGGCATAAGATGCCACATAAATAAACACATCCCGCGCACAGATCTCACGGATCCCCATCCCCGGAATCTCTACACCGTGTGATCGTTGCCAACACGTCTCCTCTACCCAGTATCCATCTTGTGAGTACACCTGTTCATCTGAATGAAACAATTTATCGTGTGAGACCCTAGGGGTACTCAGTAAGTCTTTATGCCTCTAAAGGGGACATAAACCTGGGGTGACGCAATTGCAGCAAAAGATAATAACTAACAAGTCTATAGATACTAGCTAACCATCCGCCTAACCAATGATAGACGGATGTCCGTTAATTAGTAACAACAGTTATAACATTATTATTAATAGATCCATCCTCCTTCTCGCTTACCAACGAGAAAGCGGACGAACAACCGATCCGTTGGCAGTTTTATTAACCATTCCATGAGTATTGCACTATTTACTAGTCAGGTACTTAGTCAAATTAACAGCGGACATGGCTTTCAGAAAGATTTACCCTGCAGGGGTGCACAAATAGCAACACACACTCGATCAACCTCGGAAAAACCAACTCAAAACCCAACGAGGCATTCACGACAAAGCGATCACAGGATTCAGAAATATTTCAGGGGGCCACCCCATTAAGCTACCCGCAACGAAGTTGGCCAGCTCCGAGACGGACCCAAGGTTTGCGCCAATGGCTGTAAACGACTGGGAACCCGAAAGTGTGACTGGGCTTGTCGATACCGCGAAAACACTCTGTAATCCTAAATAGTACAGGTGCTCCTCGCACAATCTTAAATAAAACAGTAAAGCATGGCATAAGTACAGGATAGTAACAAAACCCCAAACTACTTTGTGGCCCCGAGAAATAGAAATGAATCAAGCTCTGGCTCAGGGGGTTCCATAAGGCCTTCCGGATGTGGATAGTGCGAATAGTCAAGGAACAGGAATCAAGTACTCGGGGTCCTACGGGACACAAGTGAGCATGAAAAACCAAATAGCAGATATTGCTCACCGGTGCCACTTTCATTAGTTATGCCATTACTACTCAGGTTAAGTTGTTTAGGTACCTCGTTATCCATCAGACACTCACATACCCTACACATGCTGTTCTACGACTCGCATGGCTCAAACAACTCCTGTAGTAATGGCTCATGGGATGGAGGAACAAGCTTCGGTAGGGTTTAAAAGTAAAGGCTATGCAGTACTCACATGATAGATGGAAGGCATAGGATGATAGATGGAATTGATTTAAAATCCAAAGAAAAACAAAGTCCACTCACATGATAGATGGAAGGCATAGGATGATATCAAAAGGAAGTTGACCTTATCAAGTTAGTAGGTGGAAGGATTTTTAAAAGAGATGCCCTCAACTCAATTTGGGCATTTAACAATGTATCAAAAATCAACTACAATCTATCAAGAGGCAAATACAATTAATAATGCATATGAGAGAAGAACCAAATGAAAAGGGTTTTATATGATGCTCAAATGCAAGGTGGCATGATGACATGAGCATGATATAATTATGATGCAACAATTATATGTAGGAAGTAGCATTTATATAGACTAGGCTAGTAGCCTTGCAATTGTTAGACAATTGGGATGCTACAACTCCCCCCCCCCCCCACTTAACAAGAATCTCGCCCCGAGATTCCTAGGAAAAAGAAAACACACAAGGAGAGACGGGTGTTCGGAACAAAGGTGATGAACAACGGAATGGTGCGACCACTACACCTTACAAAACTTACTAGACTTGTTGCGAGTCTTGCGTTTGCTTGAGACACAAAGGGTTAGAAGAATTGAAGGATTGTCGTGAGACAAGAAGGATAGGATGAACATAGCTCCGATTTTCTCAAGAAACATAATAAAAGAATAGAACCACTTGTGAAAGAAATAGGAAGGATGATGTATCATGGATAAATAAAGACACACCATTAGGATTGAAGATCGGAAGCTGCAAGTGATGATGATTCTTGCCCTTGCCGGACGAAAAGAGCGACTTTGGAGAAGTTATGAACCACTATGAAAATAGCACTGTACCTTCCCTCAGATTTGAGAAGGGAAGTTCGGAAACAATATCGCCTTCAAACAATAGAGTTCCTTGATATCAA
The DNA here is from genome assembly GCA_910589775.1 of Avena eriantha. NCBI lineage: Eukaryota > Viridiplantae > Streptophyta > Magnoliopsida > Poales > Poaceae > Avena > Avena eriantha. The sequence continues at coordinate 507,369,828 of OU342742.1, forward strand.
CGGAAAGATTTAGTTAGACATTGTCGGATTAGATTCTTCTTGCGCCGGTAAGAACCAAAGGGTCACGCAATTGAGCTGCACAGAAATAACTTCAAGAGAAAGAGGGGAATGCTAGCTTATGGTAGAATCCTTAGAAGAAGTGGAATGTGGAATAGATTTGCGATTAATGGCATCAACCATAATTGGCTTTGCCACAAAAAAAGAATTGATGAAACAAAGAGAGAGATAGTTCCCTTCCATCTTGTTTGGGAATGTCGAGCATCGGTAGAAAGACAAGGACATAAAGAGTTTGCGTTTGTTCACACCAAATAACTAAAGATTTTGCTCCGTGTAGAAAGGGCGAGATCACCAACAAGACATTATTGATTACTTTCTTCGAGGAAGCACTCCGGAACAACAAAGACGGAAGTAAAAGTATCAAGGGATAACGGCCACTTCTAACTTCCGTGGAATGAGTGGAATCACAATAATTCACCAATTCAATGTACAAGAGCAAATGATAAGAGTATTGGTATGGTAGCTACTCCATCCCGCACTCAAAGCATTACTCCGCACATGAATAAGAAAACCATGCAACCCAACTACTGAAACAGACTGAAGGTCTTGACAAAGAGAATCTCATGAAGCTCCGTAAGAAAACAAGGATTGGATGTAACGATTCGCCGAATCCAAGATAGATAAGGATGATGATGTTGTCGTCATGTTGGAAGTACCAAGCCACCGGAAAGATATGAAGAAAGATTACGGAGAACAACTGCAAGATTTAACAGATAAAGAAAAAGATAGCACCAACTTTAACAGAAGGAATACAAAAGATCTGAAAAGTCTTCATGGCCTCCGGTGGATTGAGCATAGACGACCGAACGAGAGGGTTTCAAAAGATTACTTGACGAGACTGAGGTGAAAAGAACTCCATGTTCTTCTTGAAATGATTGAGAAAGATTTAGCAGTCTTGAGGAAATCTTCAGCGGAACGACGATGATAACTCGCCAACAAGGAAAAAAACTCCGGGTTTGATTGACGTTGGAGGATGGACTTAACAATGGGCTTGCTGATTCCAGAATTGAAGCGATCTATTTAGCAGAAGGACGTGATCGAGATAGGTGACTTCAAGAAGCCAGAATTCACACTTTGAGAACTTTGCACACAAGCGGTGTTCTCGCAGCTTGAGAGAAAGAGACATAGATGATCTTCCATGTTCTTCCATTGATATAGAATAGGCAAGCATATTATCAACATATACCACCATGGATTAACAAGATATTCCCAGAATACCAAGTTCAAGAGGCGAGAAACGAACAAATGCTCGAAACACTTCCTGAGCTCAACGCTCTTTGAATGATCACTATTAAGAGCACGGGTTCATGTTGAAGAAGATGCACTGGCAGAATAGATTATCTGGTCCTTCGGAAGAAAAAGAGATGTCGCCTGGTTCATATTGTCGATTGGATCGCCGGTTACAAAGATAAAGAGATCTTGGATAAAGAAACGATGATATCTCCTACCTTAAGTAAAGCTATCAAAGACGACAATATGCAATTCCCTCGTATCAAAGAGAATTTTGCAGATATGGAGTTCAAAAAGATGTCAAGCATGATAAACAGATGATAGACCACCGTAGTGCCTTGAGAAAACTCCGGATTGCCAAAGATACTTGAATATGCTAAAGATATGGTCACGGTATAACTCAAAATCGCAGGAGATAACCGCCACCATTTGGAGGATAGTGTTGATAGCATTTTTCCATATTCCACTCATGATAAGTGTCATATAGCTATGCCGAGAACCAAATTACAATCACCAGCATCGGATTGACACATGTTATGTAATTATCCCAAGAGAATTGGAGATGAAATAAAACTCCAGGATTAAGCGCCGGTGAAAAAAGAATGAGTTAGCATGGACATGCTGATAAAAGGAAGATAGATAATGTTTCACACACGACTGAAGAGGAGTGTGGAAACACAGATGTATCAAAGAAAAATTTCCTGCATTTTTCGGTATTAAAATACCAATAGATGCGCAAAACCACTTATCCGATAGAGATTGGCAACTCCACATTCTGTGTAAACATGCTGGAAGGAAGAACACCCTTAACAAGATGGCACCGGTTAACAAGGAGTCGGATAGATCGCGTCGGTTTTCAAAAGCCTGTTAGTATGGAATGTACCAACAGTTGATAACCAAAGGAAGATTGCGATAACAAGGTTGTATGCAACAGATAGACAAGGAATTCACACACACACACATAACCTATGGTACTACGGAACCCAGAACACGTGAATCCTAGTTTGAATTTTTAGAACAGGATTGAAAATGTTATACTTCCTTACCAGAAAAGGGTGGGTGGGTGGGTAAGAAGAAAAGTGGAAGCAGTCCTACTCTCACGTTTTGTTTTTCCCTAGTATACATAGCTACCAAAAATATTTGCTAGACTGACAACGACCATTTGGCTGAGACCCTGAAGGGCGGGATGGCTCTGATACCAATTGTAACTACCTCGGTGAATTACGCTCTTAGTTGCATGCCCGGATGAGCGAAAGTGGCTAAAATAGTATGGTGGGGCCCATGGGCCACTCAAAGGTAGACCTTTCGGCCGTCCTAACCACTTCCAGAACATCGGGACAAGAACGAGCGGCGTAATTGGCAGGCGAAGGGATCAACTACATACACAAGTGAGTATGTATGCAAGCCACATACAACAGTTCTCAGAGCCATTCCATCTAAAAGAAATAGAAATATTGCAACACCATATGGCAAGATCCAGATGTCCTAGATAGAGATAATAGTTAGGATAACTCCTCATACGTCAAACATCAGAGTATCAGGCGGAAGCGGAACACAAAATCCGAGTACGGATAAGAAGCAAATCGGCATAAGATGCCACATAAATAAACACATCCCGCCCACAGATCTCATGGATCCCCATCCCCGGAATCTCTACACCGCGTGATCGTTGCCAACATCATGCGTCTCCTCCACCCAGTATCCATCTTGCGAGTACACCTATTCATCTGAATCAAACAATTTATCGTGTGAGACCCTAGGGGTACTCAGCAAGTCTTTATGCCTCTAAAGGGGACATAAACCTAGGGTGACGCAATTGCAGCAAAAGATAATAACTAACAAGTCTATAGATACTCGCTAACCATCCGCCTAACCAATGATAAACGGATGTCCGTTAATTAGTAACAACAATTATAACAGGATTATTAACAGATCTATCCTCCTTCTCGCTTACCAATGAGAAAGCGGACGAACAACCGATCCGTTGGCAGTTTTATTAACCATTCCATGAGTATTGCACTATTTACTAGTCAGGTACTTAGTCAAATTAATAGCGGTACTTTAGTTATTCTTGTCTATGATCGAGAAACTGTGCTCCAAGTCGTCCATAACCGCGGACACGGCTTTCAGAAAGATTTACCCTGCAGGGGTGCACAAATAGAAACACACACTCGATCAACCTCGGAAAATCCAACTCAAAACCCAACGAGGCATTTACAACAAAGCGATCACAGGATTTAGAAATATTTCAGGGGGCCACCCCATTAAGCTACCCGCAACGAAGTTGGCCGGCTCCGAGACGGACCCAAGGTTTGCTCCAATGGCTGTAAACGACTGGGAACCCGAAAGTGTGACTGGGCTTGTCGATACCGCGAAAACACTCCGCAATTCTAAACAGTACAGGTGCTCCTCGGACAATCTTAAATAAAATAGTAAAGCATGGCATAAGTACAGGATAGTAACAAAACACCAAACTACTTTGTGGCCCCAAGAAATAGAAATGGATCAAGCTCTGGCTCAGGGGGTCCATAAGGCCTCCCAGATGTGGATAGTGCGAATAGTCAAGGAACAGGAATCAAGTACTCGGGGTCCTACGGGACACAAGTGAGCATGAAAAACCAAATAGCAGATATTGCTCACCGATGCCACTTTCATTAGTTATCCCATTACTACTCAGGTTAAGTTGTTTAGGTACCTCGTTATCCATCAGACACTCACATACCCTACACATGCTGTTCTACGACTCGCATGGCTCAAACAACGCCTGTAGAAATGGCTCATGGGATGGAGGAACAAGCTTTGGTGGGGTTTAAAAGTAAAGGCTATGCAGTACTTGGGATTCAATTTAATGCAATCGCGACTCAATGATGCAAGAATAAGATAGAGGCAATATGTTCTATATGTATGCAAGCATGTGGTAGTGCTTCTTGGCAGCTCAGTTGAAGCGAGAGACGGATCTAGGTAGTGCTCCTGGGATTCCTGATATATCCCCTACTCGGCATCTATTCGAAGAAGAACCAAACAAATAAGGGGCAACATAAATAAGGTGCACAAGCATATGAATTAAAATGCGACAAGCAAACAAGCATGGCATGATGAATGATGCACAATTTACATGGCAATAAAGTAGCATGGCATGGGTGAGGTGTGGGGTACAAGAATAAAGTATTTTATTGAGTTTTAGTCATGTTTTACTCCTAAATAAGTTGCTGTATACTTTATATTTATATGATGCATGCTGCAATTCGGAACATGGAATGCATAGTTAGAACGGGCTCGTCGCGCTGATCTATTTAGACATATTATTTGTCAAATTTGGAGTTGTAGAATTAAAGTTATTAATTATTTAAGAAAAGGCATTTTTTGTTGCAATTAAACAATTTCGAATATTTAATTTGCCCAAAAGATATTTTGAATGGCATATTTGAAATCCTCACAATTTTCTGATTCCAAAACATCTATTATTTGTGTTATTTGGATTTAAAATTAAAAGATATTTATCTCTGGATTTAAAACATATTAAACATTTTTGTAATTTTTATTAATTGAAAAAGTTCTGGAAAACTTTTGGTACACAGGCTTTCCTACTCGCCCTCACAGACAAGTGGGTCAGCTAGCGGAGCGGGGCCACCGGATGGGCGCCTGGCAGGGTGTGCCAAGTGGCACGGTGGGGGCTGCGGGGGACTGGTCTGAGAGGGACAGGAACTTCAGGAGGTTTTCAGCAAAAGGTTCGGGGAGGAAGATCTGACGAAACTGAATTCACGCGATTTCGGTTAGCTGATGTCATACTCGGGCGACGATGGCGAGCAGATGGTTGGGAATTTGGCGATGCCGCAAAAACGAAAAACGCAGATAGAAGATAGGGCTACAACTTTCATGTTCGTGGTTTCCCCGGAAGATAACTGTATCGTCCGGATAAATTCGATGAACATGAGGGTCTACGGGTTGCCGGACTGTCGGAAAACAGCGGCGAACAACAGAGAGACCGCGCCGACTTTGATTGATGACTTTGATAAATCTAGGAAGAATTAGTAGATTTAGTAAAAATGAAATTGTAGATATAACCAATATCTACAACTTTACAGAAGGAAGTTTCTCCAAAGGACCTATGTACACGTCGGGAAACGCTATGGAACAGGGCAGATTCAGTTTGCTCTGTCGGAAGTTCAGAAAACTGATTGTTTAGCCCCAACTTCAGAAGATGATATCTCCGTCTATGGTTCACCAAAATGATCGCCGTTTGTTGCGTAGGAAAGCTGGTATTTAGGTGAACAATTGTTGTATACAGAGTTTTTGCAATGGAGCAACGAGGCCGCCAGGAAAATTAGGAAGAGGAAGGCCTGGGAGGTGGACGTGCTGCTGCGTTCCAGGCAGCGGCGGCGAGCGCGGTGCGGCTCGGCTGCGAGCGAGAAGGAGCAGAGGGGTCAAGGAGAGAGAGAGGCAAAGCAGCTCACCGAGCGAGATGGTCAGAGGAGGTGGCTTGGCGATGAGGGAGGCGACGACATCCATCGACAACATGAGCGGCGGTGGCCGCGGCTTGGCGGGCTGCACTTGTTAGCTTAAACTCAAGCACGTGTATCTAGTCTAGGATTATCTGTTCTTTCTGAATAATGTAATAGCACATGCGATAGGCTGTGACCGATTCTTCAGGCAGACTAGTTCTTCAGTTAAGTTAGCTAGCATTCGGTTCGTGGAAGAGCCGCAGGAAACGGTCGTGGGATGGCGCGACGTGAGTGTGGATCGTGGCTCCGTTTAGCTCGCTTGTAAACCGGTATAAGTGAATAACAGAACAAGAAAACGTCGTACGTTTTACGCGACACAAAATCTCTCTCTCTTGAACATAGTTGTACTCTCTGTTCTTCAACAGTGTCGAAAGTTCAGAGAAGTTCAGAGTTAGCAGATTGACAACGTCAATTGGTATCAGAGCCGGGTCACAGATCATGGTTGGCACTCCACCCCCACAGTCGCCGGCGGCGTCTGGCTCCAAAATGCCTGAAAGATCGACGTCGCAACGTCGTGCGCGCTCGCCAAGCCGCGGACGGGGAGCAGAGGGAGAAGGGGCGGCGGCGGCGAGGTGGTCGTGCGGGAGATCATCCGCGAGAGGAGCAGCAGCGGTGGTGGCGGATCGACATCGACTTGGCCAACGCTCACCCGCACCAACTATGCGGAATGGGCTATCCTCATGCGCGTACAGTTCCAAGGAGCAGGGCTGTGGGATGCCGTGGACGCCGACGACGCCACCGAGCGGCAGGAGCGCCAGGCGTTCGGGATCATCCTTCGATCCGTGCCATCGGAGATGGTGCAAATCCTCGCCCCCAAGGACAACGCGAAGGCAGCTTGGGACGCCATCAAGATCATGCGCGTTGGGGACGAGCGTGTCCGCGAGGCGCGGCGGCAGAAGCTGCGGAAGGACTTCGAGAAGCTGGCTTTCAATGGTGGAGAGACGGTCGAGGACTTCTCTCTGCGCGTTTCAACCATCGTCTCAGAGCTTCAGTCGCTGGGGGACAAGACATCAGAGCTAGATGGAGTGCGGAAAATACTGCGCGTTGTGCCATCCCGCTACGCCCACATGGCGTGCTCGATCGAGACCCTCCTGGACCTCAAGGGGCTGTCGATTGACGAGCTGAGCGGGCGGCTCGCCGCATCTGAAGGGCGTGGCGAGCCAGATGCCGAGGCTGGTGGCCGCCTCTTGCTCACGGAGGAGGAGTGGGTGGCTCGGCACCGCCTGAACACGAGCACACCTGCAGGCGGAGGCAGTGGTAAGCCCACGTTTAAGGCCAAGACCCAGGACCCTGGAAAAACTGGAAGCGGCAGTGGGAACAGCACTGGCAACGCCGGTGGCGGTGAGTGCCGTAAAGGAAATTGCCGCTACTGCGGCAAAGCCGGGCATTGGGCCAAGGAATGCCGCAAGGCCAAGAGAGATCGCGAGCGGGGGGAGCAGGCGAACCTTCTGCGGGCCGACGAAGCACAGGGACCGGCAATCCTAATGGCCGTGGTCTCCGAAGCTGATCGTGCAGGAACGGCGATCGAGCGCGTAGCCGAGGTGGCAACACAGGCCGTCTTCCTCAATGAAGAGAAGGTCATCCCCGTCCCCTCCCTGGACGGGGTGTGGTACTTCGACACCGGCGCAAGCAGGCACATGACGGGGGTGAGGAGCATGTTCTCGTCGCTTGACGAGTCAGTCCACGGCACAGTCAAATTTGGCGACGGCTCCGTCGTGCAAATCCGTGGAAAGGGCTCCATCGTCTTCCGCTGCCAGACTGGCCAACAACGTGTACTTGCAGAGGTATACTACATCCCGAGCTTACGCAGCAACATCATTTCGGTTGGGCAACTCGACGAGGGCGGGTGCAAGGTCGCCATCGGCAATGGCGTGATGAGCATACATGAGCCAACGCGAGAGCTCCTGGCACGCGTGAAGCGGACTCGCAATCGCTTGTACACCGGCATCCTCAGCATCGAAGCACCGGTGTGCATGCTGACGAAGACAGACGACGCAGCCTGGCAATGGCATGCGCGGTACGGGCATCTCCACTTCCGCGCCCTCCACCATCTGGCTCGCACTCGCATGGTGCGTGGCATGCCGGAGATTCAGCGCGTCGAGGCTGTTTGCGACGGCTGCACGCTAGGCAAACAGCACCGGTCACCGTTCCCACGCGCATCGGCGTACCGCGCGGCACACGGGCTCGACCTGGTGCACACCGACCTGTGTGGCCCAATCACGCCGGCCACCACAGGAGGTAACAACTACTTTCTGTTAGTAGTTGATGATTTCAGCCGATATATGTGGATTGAAGTGATCAGGAGCAAGTCAGATGTGTTCAAACTCTTCAAGAAGATCAAGGTCCAGGCAGAGGCGGACGCGCGGCGTAGTCTGCGCGCTCTCCGCTCTGACCGCGGCGGCGAGTTCAACTCCGGTCAGTTCAAGCTGTATTGCGAGGAGTTCGGCATCAGACACTACACCACCGCGCCCTATTCTCCGCAACAGAATGGCGTGGTGGAACGCCGGAATCAAACCGTCGTCGAGATGGCTCGTTGCCTGCTGAAGAGCAAGGGCGTGCCAACGGAGTTCTAGGGCGAGGCGGTGAAGACCGCTGTGTACATCCTAAACAGAGCACCGACGAGGAGCCTGGATGGCGTCACTCCCTACGAGGCCTGGCACGGACGCAAGCCGAGTGTGCAACACCTGCGCACGTTCGGGTGTGTCGCCCACGTCAAGAAAATCGGGCCAGGCACCAACAAGCTCTCTGATCGATCGGCGACAATGGTGTTTGTTGGCTACGAGGAAGGCACAAAGGGCTACCGTGTGTATGACCCAGTGTCCAAGCGGCTGCAGGTGACTCGTGATGTCATCTTTGAGGAGGCAAGGAGCTGGGACTGGACGAGCACTGACAACACGCCACGCACCTCGCTTTCGACGTTCACGGTGGTCTACACCGATGAGGACGGGACGGAGGTGGTGGACTAGGGCCTCACCAGCTCGGCGCCAACCAGAACCTCTATGCCGCCGTCCGCGGCTAGAGCAGAAGGGGATGGCGGCGAAGCACCGGTCTCGCCACGAACGCCCTCGCCTACCACGACGCAAGACGTGCGCTGGGCCACGCCGCCACGCATGACAAAGGTCGAGACGCGGACTCTGGACCGATTCGGTACCGCAGGCTCTCCTGCGTCTACAAGGCGACGGAGGACGATGCCATCAGGGAGCCTGACCGGCAGTGCATGCTCACTGCAGAGGAGCCACGCGGCATCAACGCTGCGATGGCTGACGAGGCATGGAAAAATGCGATGGAAGAGGAGATGTCCGCCATCATCGACAATGATACCTGGGAGCTCGTCGCGCTCCCAGCCGGCCAGAAAGCCATTGGCCTAAAGTGGGTGTACAAGGTCAAGCGAGACCCCGCCGGCAACATCGTCAGGCACAAGGCGCGCCTCGTCGCCAAAGGGTATGCGCAACAGCAGGGGGTGGATTTCGAGGAAGTCTTCGCTCCGGTGGCCAGGATGGAGACAGTGCGCCTTCTGCTCGGCCTGGCCGCGCACTCGAGCTGGGAGGTGCACCACATGGACGTCAAGTCCGCTTTCCTCAATGGTGAATTGATCGAGGAAGTGTATGTCAGCCAGCCGCCTGGGTTCATCGTCACCGGCAAGGAGCAAGCTGTGTTGAAGTTACACAAGGCCCTCTATGGACTTCGACAGGCGCCACGCGCTTGGTATGCCAAGCTCGATGCCTCGCTCGTGTCACTGGGCTTCACGCGCAGCCCGCTGGAGCATGCTGTGTACCGCCGCGGTGACGCGGTGTCATACCTGCTGGTGGGAGTTTACGTGGATGACCTCATCATTACCGGCACCGACGTCGAGGCGATCAGACAGTTCAAGCAGCAGATGCAGCAGCTGTTCAAAATGAGTGATCTTGGCCTCCTAAGCTACTACTTGGGGATCGAGGTAACTCAGACCAAGGGGTCAATCACACTGTGCCAAAGAAGCTATGCCGCGAAGATTCTAGAAACCGCATGCCTGAGCAGCTGCAACAGCTCCCACACGCCCATGGAAAACCGTCTGAGGCTGAAGAAGCAAGACGATGGCGAGCCTGTTGATGTCACTCTCTACCGCAGTGTGATCGGCAGCTTGCGCTATCTGGTAAACACCCGTCCTGACATTGCACACGCAGTGGGGTACGCCAGCAGATTCATGGAGAAGCCAAGTACAAATCATTGGGCAGCTGTGAAACAAATCCTCAGATATGTTCAGGGCACATTGTCATATGGTTGCTGCTAAAAAAGGGACAGTGGGGAGGCTGCACTTGTTGGTTTCAGTGACAGTGACCTCGCCGGTGATCAGGACGACAGGAAGAGCACTTCCGGGGTGACCTTCTTCCTCGGCAACAACATCATAACCTGGTCCTCGCAGAAGCAGAAGACAGTGGCTCTCTCTTCCTGTGAGGCTGAATACATCGCTGCGGCTGCAGCAGCGTGCTAGGGCGTTTGGCTCAGTCGCCTCCTTGGCGAGCTAACTGGGCGAGCACCTGCAAAGTTCAGTCTTCAGATAGACAACAAGTCCGCAATTGCTCTTTGCCACAATCCGGTTCATCACGACCGCAGTAAGCACATCGATACCAAGTTCCACTACATCAGAGAGTGCATGGAAGCTGGACACTTGGAGGTTGATCACATCGGCACTGAGAGGCAGCTGGCGGACATTCCGACAAAATACCTGGGGCGTGTTCGTTTCGTCGAGATGCGGCAGGCCCTTGGCATCATCGAGATCAAGCCAGTGCATTGAGTTTAGGGGGTGAAATGTTAGCTTAAACTCAAGCACGTGTATCTAGTCTAGGATTATCTGTTCTTTCTGAATAATGTAACGGCACATGCGATAGGCTGTGACCGATTCTTCAGGCAGACTAGTTCTTCAGTTAAGTTAGCTAGCATTCGGTTCGTGGAAGAGCCGCAGGAAACGGTCGTGGGATGGCGCGACGTGAGTGTGGATCGTGGCTCCGTTTATCTCGCTTGTAAACCGGTATAAGTGAATAACAGAACAAGAAAACGTCGTACGTTTTACGCGACACAAAATCTCTCTCTCTCGAACATAGTTGTACTCTCTGTTCTTCAACAGTGTCGAAAGTTCAGAGAAGTTCAGAGTTAGCAGATTGACAACGTCAGCACTGATTCGACATCGGCGTCCTAGATCTTCTTCTCCTTGTACAAGGGGATGACAACGAGCTCATCACCTGGCGCTGCTCCTGGAAGGCTGGGCTCGCTTGGGAAGCTAGGGTTCTGTGCGTGGAGAGGTTAGGCTAAGAGGGAGCTTGGCTGCCATGGACGGCTTGGAGACGAAAAAAAACTCAAGATCTTGATCTGGGGTAGGATAAGCGTGCGCCGTACGCAGCTCTGCTGCTGCTCTTTTTAGAGGGAAGGGGAGGGTGAGCAGCGAGCACGAGAGAGCCGTGCGGCAGGGTGGTCCTGTCGCACGTGAACGAGAGGGAAGGACAGACACCGCAGTGTGGCTCAGTGCAACGTCCATCAGCTGGTTGCACCAGACCAAGGATAGAAGGGGTCATCTTGCACCAGGAAGTCGAGGTGGGTTTCAGCGTGGTGTAACTTGGTTTGGGTTATGATCAAAGGAAGTGGTCACGGTTGGTGTAGAATGATTTAGCTAGGCGAGATAAGGAGAAGCATTGGGGTTTGATTAGTAGTAGATGTAGTGTTAGGTGTAGGTGTAGGTGTGTGTATGTGTATAAAGAAGAAGGAGATTAGAGTTTTTATAGTCCAAACTAGACTAGATGGGACTAGTTTTAGGCTAAAACTTTAGACGGACTTGGTGCAAATTCTTACTTTTAGTCAAATAAGAAAAACCTTTTATAATTTTTAAATGGGCCAAAAAAATGTGACTAGATAATTGGCTTATTATCGCATGCGACATGCAATACAAAACATGAAAGAATAAAAGAAAGGAGGGATATAGAGAGAGATATGGAGTTTGGTGTCTAAAAGGTGCCAATAGGTGGTAATATTACCTAGGATAGATTAGAAGCTTTGATTGAATTCATATATCAAGACAAGCTCAAGGTTTATGAATCCAACACCAAAAGAGGGAAGAGAAAGAGAGAGAAGGTGAAAGGTTATGGAGTATGCATGTAGCATGCACATTTGCATCCATGCATATGGTGATTCAAAAGGAACATGCATGATCATGTGCAAGTGGGGATGGAACCAATACCAAGTGTATGTGGAATTGAGTTAAAATCCAAAGAAAAACAAAGTCCACTCACATGATAGATGGAAGGCATAGGATGATATCAAAAGGAAGTTGACCTTATCAAGTTAGAGGTGGAAGGACTTTTAAAAGAGATGCCCTCAACTCATTTTGGGCATTTAACAATGTATCAAAAATCAACTACAATCTATCAAGTGGCAAATACAATTAATAATGCATATGAGAGAAGAACCAAATGAAAAGGGTTTTATATGATGCTCAAATGTAAGGTGGCATGATGACACGAGCATGATATAATTATGATGCAACAATTATATGTAGGAAGTAGCATTTATATAGACTAGGCTAGTAGCATTGCAATTGTTAGACAATTGAGATGCTACACTCTATATTGTCTTGGACACATCCTATTACCTATTGTTTGATAGACAGTCGGCCCTACGAGTCGTAGTTGCTTGCTCAGGTGATGCTTCGTGTCGTCGATGTTCCACCGTTGTTGGGTGGTTGGCACATGTTTAATGTTGGAGATGATCATGACTTTAATTTCAACCTGATAATTAAAATAATGGGAATAGATATAACTAATGCAGAGGCACCGGTGGGCAATAGCTAATGTTTGGTTTTTAACTGCTCACTTGTGTACCCTAGGCCCCGAGTACTTGCTACTTGTTCCTTGACTATTGCACTATCCGCATGTGGGACTATCAATCCACTTAGCCAGAGTTTGAATCATTTTTTATTTCTTAATGCCACAAACTAGTTTGGGGCTTTATTACTATCATGTACTTACGCCGTGCTTTACTGCTACGATTGCGCGTGGAGCGACTATACTGTTTAGGACTTGTGACACGTTTTCGCGGTATCGACAAGCCCAGTCACACTGTCAGGTTCCTCGACATTTACATCCATCAACAGAAATCCTACGTCCGTATCGGAGCCGGCCAACTTTGTTGCGGGAGCTTAGTGGGGTGGCCCCCTGAAATATTTTATGAATCTTGTGATTGCTTTGTCGTGATGCCTTGTTGGATTTTTATTTGGTTTTTCTGAGGTTGATCATGTGTGTGTTTCTATTTGTGCACCCCTATAGGGTAAATCTTTCTGAAAGCCATGTCAGTGGTTATGGACCCCATTGATTGTTCTCTAGGGCTCTTAGCCCAATTTGCTTCTTATCCATACTCGAATGTTGTATCATTTTCAAGGTGACTTGGATCTTTGTACTGTATATCTATATTCTTGACTCGTTGAGTCTTTGTTGTATATATATATGTTCTGTGGGGTTCCATCATGAACTATGGTGAATGATATTACTTCGTTCTCCACCCGCACGCAAGTGCCTGGTGGGCAGCTTTGAATCGTTTCTATGTGGGTTTAGCGGGAATCATTGAAACTTGCATAGGGCCGATTTGAGGGTGTTACAAAGTGGTATCTGAGCTCAGCAGTTATGATACTCCATTGGTCCATCCTGTAGGATAACCTAGCTAACGGATGATGTAGAGTGTCAAAATTATTTTTGCAAAATCGGTTGGATAGCTCTGATTAGGTCTTCTTCTACTCCTTAACTCTATGCTCTTCTCATCTTACCTTTGTGTGTTTTGAATCCACTTTCTTATGTTTTCTTCGAGTCCAGAAATCTCGTGGCTGGAGTTTCTGTCGTACCTTTAGGGTGTTGCTTCCTTTCTCTTGTAACGGTGCTTCGACATCAAGTATTCATGCTATCTGAGGAATCTTCCTCTATGTACCTTTCGATGGACTAAACTTTCACTAAAACTTTTCATTGTACCTTCCGGCGTTTCCAACACGATGACATCTTCTATGTCAGATGAGCCAGTATTACTCCTTTGTTTTTTGAATACTATTTGTCAAGATCTTCAGTCTGTATTTCGAGAGTTGGTTGCACAATTCTTCTATTCATGTAAAGAGTAGTGCCTTGAGTGCAGATGGAGTCACGACCATACCACTACTCTTGTCATTTGCTCTTGTACATTGAATGGTAGATCGATGCAATCTTTACTACTTCCACTTAAGTTAGAGGTGGCCTTATCTTTTGATACCTTTACCTACATCCTTTGGTTATCCGGAGTGTTCTCACAATAAACATGAGGAACGACCCCTTGTTGTGGTGTCGCCGATTTCAAGATGGAGCAAGTGGTGTCACGAGGATCTACACCAAGTGAGAAGATTCAGGTCATCAAACTTCTCCCTGTACCATGAGGCGGATCTCGAGGGCGAGATCCCTTGTTAGTGGTGTCGAATTGTAGCACCCCGGGAAAAACCACTACTAGAAAATCGCTTGTTGTTTTTATTATGTGCATCATCATGATAGAATGCTCATGTCATCATGCCACATTGCATTTGAGCATCATCATCATGCTTGGTTTGCCTAAAACTATTTTCTAAAAGCCTATATTCGTTTTCTAAATATCCCATTCTTTAATTCAAATTATAAAACCCCGGCTGTCCGGATATTTAGTTTTTTCTAAACATTCTTTACAACAGACTATATAGAAGGAAATAAAAATAAGTAACTATTTTGTACATGGGAACGTAGCCTAGCCCGTTTCACCCTAAACAAATATGTAGCCTAAAACCTAGTCCCACCCTATCTGAACCTAAACCTACCTACTCCATCACCGACACCCCCAGCCACAGCTCAACACGCCTGCATCGTGTCGCCCGCACGTTAAATGCCCAGTTGCCAACCCCGCCCAACGCGATTCCCCTGGTCCCATCCCACCGTCACGCCTCTCGCCCCACGCGTGTGATCCCGACCACGTCTCGCAACCGCCTTGCACTCGCTCGGTCAAGCCTGGCCCCACCCTACAGACCCACAACCGCTCGCACGAGACCAACCCCATCTCCCAATTGAGCCGACCCCATCCCTTGCCCTGTAGTGCCGCTCTCTCGCGATCCCCACCCACCCCTGTCATCTTCCTATTACCCTGCGCTACTCTCCTCTACTAACCTACCACGCGAAGCGTCCCGCCGTCGCTTTCCGCCCAGATAGCTGCCGTCCATCGGCTGCCGGCATTGCAACCCGCCTTCTGCCGCACGCCTCATGTGCTGCGGGCTAGCCGCCCTGTAGCTTGACGCCGTCCTCCGCTTCCTCCCTGAGCGCCGCCTCGCCGGCTGTCGCCACACCGAACCACCTCGCGCCGTCGCCGTCGGCCGCCTCTCCTCGTGTCCTGCTACCTCCGCCATCCCTCTCGCCTCCATCCATCGATGCTGCTTCGACCCGAGCGCCGCCGAAGCGCCTCCTGGATGTAGCGCCACCCTGCCTCCTGGCCTCCATCACCACCACCACCCTCCTACTCGCCCTCATCTCGTGGTGCCCTCCTCGTTCCGCCTCGCCTGAGCCTCCCATCAATCTCCACCGTCCTTGTTAGTACCTCGCCGCTGTCGTGCCTAGTCCCAACGGCTACCTCGTCGGCCTCCACCCACGATGCCTGTGTCGTCCTCGTCGTCCCCTGCAGCCTGGTCTTCGCGTGCGCACGTTGTTCGGTCTAGATGTCGCTACTCGAGTTCGGTGTGGTACCGCAGACGATCTCGAATGATGTGTGACTAACTCCAACCAAGCTTGTCCAAGTGGTGATCGTGTGGTGGTGTACAACTACGCCATCTGTAGCACGAGAAGCTGCATCAGTGGCCAAAGTTTGGCTATTTTGGTTCCAGTGGCAAGGTATAGATGTTGCGGAGAATCAACGCATCCTCGTCAAGATCTTCTCGAGGTCGATCCAAGTCCGAGGCCAGACCAATGACGATGCACCAATCTGACGCTGCACCCTGTGGTCTTCTACATGGAATGCCGAGGTCTCCTTCACGGATCCAAACCCTATCCCAGAGTGCGAAGACCGATCCCACTGAACCCAAAACCGTCGGAACCTCAAGTCACCGAGTCCTCTATGTGTGATCCCCTTTCCGAGCCCTATTTTATAAAATTAAAATAATTTGATGCATATTAAATTATTCTTGCTTGCATACATCTTTTGTGATTTGGGGGCCTTATGCCGATTTACCTCATAATTAAATATGGAGACCATATGCGGGCCATTCTAGTCTTATAAGTCCTCCATTTAAATTTGTGTAGCGAACCGATGCCATGTTTTGCCTTGTTAAGACAACATTTAAATTTTGGGGTACCTAAACAACTTTAACCTCATAATTAATTGTCAGGACCCGTTTCCGCTTAATATTACCTAGTCGCATCGCATCTTTGCCATGTCATGCATCATACATGCATCAAGCCCGACCTTCTTCCATAGTATTAAATAGTGCATTCGATGTTTCTTTTAGTGGTTTGCTTCTTCATGGATTAGGCCATTGAGTGGATGCGTGTATCGAAAAGTACTTCGGATAATGTACCTTCGAAAATGTTTCCTAGGCGAGCATTCTCCCCCTTTCCTCCTGCTGATCTATTGCTATCCTTATTGTGATGCTTTAGTTTTCGAACACCATTTGACATGACTATACCCTACAGGTACTCGAGCTTGGTATATACGGCCTAAATATGTAAAGGACCACGGTGTCGCCAAGGCCCAAATGAAGGACTCGAGTAACCTACGAACTCTCAATTGCTTGAAGAACAAGAAGAAGCTAAAGATAGAAAGTTTGAAGGGGAGAAACCTAACTTGTAACCGACTCGACCTGCTACCCGAGACCTAGCCTATCTATAGAAAGGCTAGGAGGGGGCGGCGAGGAGGACACACGCAACCCTAGTTTCCACAACCCTTGCCAGATTGCATCTGCACACCATTGTAATCCTCGATTCCTTTGATAATTCCACGAGCAGACAAGCAGGAGTAGGGACCTCTATGAGGCCTGAACCTGGGTAAATCTTCGAGTCTCCTGTGTGCTTGTTTGCTAGCTGATAGATGTCTCCAGCGCTCCCTCCTTCTCCAAAACCCAAGTCCATAACAATGGGCATTGATGAGTTAAACCCTCGTCAATTGGCGCCGTCTGTGGGAACTGGGAGTGCTGATGTTGCGGCTTCTTCGGCCCCATCAACCGCGATCTACAACTCCGCAACAACGGAGATTCGCCAGCTCTTCGGCGTGTTCGACTTCACCGTCCACACGCCAGCCACTCGCCCGTCTTTCGAGTCCGTGGGCGACGGGATCAGCCTGGCAATAGGGAGCTTCCGCTTCCAAGTTGGTCAGATGGGCATGCTTCGCATGCCTGATCAGCCGACTGTGCTGTCGATTGCCCCAGCATCATGGTTCCCTCCATCGATCGGCACCCTCAGTGAGCTCAACACCCGACAATAGTCGAAAACACGGTCAGCGACAGTAGTCGCAACTATGATCTAAGCGATCTGGCCACTGAAGATGGAACCTACGGTTCCGGATCTTAGAGTTGTGGGAGCAGCAGCTTCCCCAATCACTTCATGTGCGCCGTCATCAACGCAGGCGACACCTCCGCCAACCGCGACAACAAGGGCAATCGCGACAATGGAACCGCCCCACCAAATGGCGACAACGGTGAGAATCGCACCCCCGTCAACAATGGAGGAGCAGTTGAACCTCCAACCATAACAAACAAGCAAACCGGCGAACGCGTCGTGGTCAGGCTCAACGAGCTTGAGTGGGCTCGCTGTCGTGAGGCATTGCGGCGCAACCCTTTACCTCTTGGCTCCTTGCAAGAACTTCTGATGGGCTACCACTAGCTCTTGAAGGAAGAATTCAAGCGCCAAGCGCAAACAATCGCGCAACTAGAAGCACGCAAAAGGGCGGCAGATGAGTCAAGTCTTCGTCGTGCTAGGCTCTCCTCCCACGGAGGATCCTCCTCAAAAGGCAATGAGTACATCGCCAAAAAGAGGCAGTCTCGAATGGCCCATCTCACCGAGCAAGAACGCATAGAAGCTGCAAAAGTCCTTGACTTCAGCTCTATGACAGTCGATACGCGGGGCAATGTGGTCCCAAAGACGCCGCAAGCTGCAGTGACAGCGGCCACCATGTACCTCCTCAATGACCAGCCGCCAGCTGGAGATCCCCGAGCTGCCATGCACCGATCTACGATCGTGGGCTTGGGGCTAATCGAGGCCGCCCTCGACAAGGAGTCAACGCCGGAGCCGAAGAAAGGCAAAGCGCTAGCAAAGCGCTACTCCTTGCCCTCATCCAGTGATGACAGTCACGACCTGTCTCGATGTTGCCGCTCACGGCGACACGACCACGACTACGATGCGCGTGATGACATCATGCATCGAAAGATCAACAAATCAAGGGCGCGACATGCTCGGTCGACTAACTCGGAAGAGGAAGATGTGGAGCTCTGCAGTGCCAGATGCTTTAGAAGATCCATAAGGCAAAAGCGAATGTCCAAGGGGTTCAAACTCCCATCGGAGAACCCGAAGTTTGACGGTCTACAGGACCCCAAGATCTGGCTGGAGGATCACATCTCCTCCGTCAGACTCCACGGTGGCAGTCGAAGCACAACCATGCAATGCTTATAGCTACAGCTGCATGGCGTCGCCCGAGCATGGCTCAACAACCTCCCGCGTGGATCCATTCGCAGTTAGGATGAGCTAGTTTACAGCTTCGTGCGCAACTTCAAAGGCACGTACAAACGACCAGCATCAATCGAAGAGCTAAGATGCTGCCTGCAAAGATCGGGCGAATCGCTACGCTCCTATATCCAAAGGTGGTCCATCATCAAGAACTCCGCAGAGAACATCTCGGAGGATCACGCGATTGACGCATTCAACGGCGGCGTCCGCCGCATAGAGCTTAGGGAGGAGCTGGGCCGCTCGAAGCCCAAGACCATTGGCCACTTGATGGAAATTGCGAATCGGCGGGCTGATGGAGAAGATTTGGTGAAAAATCGCGTTCACTCCGACGAGGAGGCAGAACTCGAGCGTAAACGCGACCACCGAGGCAAACGTCGTATGCGCATCTACGATGACCACGACGATGTCAACATGGTCGCAGCCAGCTATGCCGACAGACGCGACGACAACCGCAACAGCGGACACCGCAGCGGTGGATACCGCGACTCCGGGAAGACCACGCAAGTGTGGCAACGCCGCGATCGTGATGAAGCACCCGCAACATCCATTGAAGACAAACTGTCCGGGCCATGTACGGTGCACCTCTACATCGACAAGCATGATGGAAAGAAGAAGCCAGCCACCTCCTCAAGGACTGCCGTGAGTTCCTCAAACTACATGAGGGATTAGCTCGGATGAACCGCAACGTAGTCGAAAGAGGCTATGGAGCCGCTCCATGCGCCGTGGCACATGGCGCTCCGCCACCACCACCTGGAATGCCCCCAAACGCAGCTGCACCGGACCAGCACAAGGGAGGTGAACCCTACCCAAGGGCCATGGGTACCATGATGATCCAAAAAGGACGCCCCTCCAATCGGGTGCAGAAGGCCATCACTCGCCAAGTCAACTTGGCCACACACTCGCCACCATCTACCACTGAGTACCTCAGCGGAAGCGAGTCATGCATCACCTTCGACAAACGCGACCACCCGCCTCAATTACCTCGTCCAGGCCATTGTCCCCTCGTACTCGAGGCGCAAATCAGAGGCTTCAACATGAGCTGCGTCTTCATGGATGGTGGAAGCGGCATCAACCTTATATTCGCGAGTACCTTGCGAGCAATGAGGATCCCTCTGACTTGCCTAGAGGCGTCGTACACAACATTCCACGGCATCGTCCAAGGAAAAGGCGTATATCCCCTAGGCAAAATCAACCTCGACCTTATCTTTGGCACGCCGAAAAACTTTCGGCGCGAACGCATCGACTTTGAGGTCGTCGACTGGCCCTCGCAGTACCACTGCATCCTCGGACGTGTCGCGTTCGCTAGGTTCATGGCAGTACCACATTATGCCTACCTGCAGATGAAAATGCCAGGTCCGAATGGCGTCATCACAGTCAAAGGGAGCTTCGAGAGGTCCAACAGTTGCGATAGGGAATTCAACAGAATTTCCTAGTCCTTCGGCATGCAGGAAGAACTCGCAAGACTAAAGGAGTCGACAGACAACAGTCTGTCTCCCCTAAGCTGGCCAAGCTCGCCTGATCTATCTTTCGACTCATCAGTGCACACAAAGAAAGTGCAGGTCCACCCATCGGATCCCGCCAAAATGGCCCTCATCGCCAACAACTTGAGTCCCGCATAGGAACTCGTGCTCGTCAAATTCCTCCGTGAGCACTGGGAAATTTTCTCCTGGTGTCCTGCGGACATGCCAGAAGTTCCTAGGGAATTCGCCGAGCACGCACTCAACGTCAACCCAGACGCAAGGCCGGTCAAGCAAACAATCCGGCGACTATCGGAGCCACGGGCGAAGGTAGTCAGAATGGAGATTAACAGACTCCTCGATGCCAAATTCATACGCGAGATCAAGGAAAGCACTTGGCTCGCCAACACGGTGCTGGTACCAAAAAAGGACACGGATATCCTGCGGATGTGCGTGGACTTCACCTCCCTGAATAAGCATTGCCCAAAGGATCACTTCCCGCTACCGCGCATCGACCAGATCATCGACTCCACCGCGGGATGCTAGCGCCTCTGCTTCCTCGCGCATACTCAGGCTATAATCAGATCCGAATGAAGGAGGAAGATCAAGAAAAAACAACGTTTACAACGCCCTTCGGTGTGTTCTGCTACAACACAATGCCCTTTGGGATAAAAATGCGGGAGCCAGCTACCAGCGGTGCATGCAGGCTTGCCTCAAGGAACAACTTGGTCGCAACATTCAAGTCTATGTCGACGACATAGTAATCAATACCAAGGAAGAAGCCTCTCTAATCGACGATTTGTGCGAAACCTTCGCCAACCTCGACCGCTACCGGATCAAGCTCAATCCGAACAAATGCGCCTTTGGCATGCCATCTGGGCAACTACTCGGGTACCTCATCTCTGCCAGAGGAATCGAGGCAACCCGAAGAAAATAAAAGCCATACTGGCCATGGAGAAGCCGAAGAACATAAGGGGCGTCGAGCAGCTAGCTGGGCGAATCACGGCCCTCAGTCGATTCATCTCAGATGGGTGAAAAGGCACTTCCCTTCTACCAACTCCTCCGCAAAGCTAAAAAATTTGAGTGGACCAACGAAGCACAGGAAGCATTCGAAGACCTCAAGCGGCTGCTATCCACTTCGCCAGTACTGGTGACCCCACGAGAAAGGGAACCGCTGTTGCTATATATCTCCGCCACCAGCCAGGTGATCATCACAGTGCTCGTGGTCGAACAAGCTGAGGAAAACAAAGTCCATGGGGTACAGCACCCAGTCTACTACCTCAGCGAGGTCCTCACGCCAACAAAACAGTGGTACCCGCACTACCAGAAGCTCGCGTACGGCGTCTTCATGACCGCCCGACGACTGCGCCATTACTTCCAGGAGCACCCTCTCGTGGTGGTCAACGATGCCCCGTTGGGGCATATCCTCAACAACCCCGATGCCACGGGACGGGTCGCGCTTTGGGGAATAGAATTGTCTCCACGAGACATTACATACGAAAAGCGCGACGCAATCAAGTCGCAAGTTCTTCCTGACTTCCTCGTGCACTGGATGGAGAACCAGCTCCCTGACAAACCAGATATGTCCTACCTCTGGACAATGCACTTCGACGGGTCCAAGCGGAAGGACGGAGCAGGTGCAGGTGTCATACTGACATCACCTCAAGGGGACAAGCTGAAGTACATCCTGCGAATGCAGTTCACGGCCTCCAACAACGAAGCTGAATACGAGGCCCTGCTACACGGGATGCGGATGGCAAAAGCCTGCGGCGCCAAACGGCTCATTATCTACGGTGACTCCAAGTTGGTCGTCAACCAAACAATGCATGAGTGCGACGCACTAAATGACAACATGATCGCCTACCGTGATCTCTACGACACACTCGAAGGGGACTTCGACTGCTGCGAACTGCGACACGTAGGCCGCGAAAGCAATGAAGAGGCGGACGCACTCGCCAACATAGGCTCTATATGCACCCCCATACCACCTGGGGTATTTCTCGAGCGCATCTGTGAATGCTCCATCAAGCCAAAGGCCGCAGAGAAGAAAACAAGCACAGTAACAGACTCGGGGGCTATGCCACCCAATGAGCCAATGGCACTCGAGGACCTGGAGCTGGACACAGGACTCGAAGGACCAATGAGTGTCATGATGATAGAATCATCATGGACTCAGCCATACATCACGTACCTCCTTAGCAAACGGCTACCAGACGACCCGACTGATGCGCGACACATCGCGCGGCGATCCAAGGCATTCGCCGTTATCAACGGCGAACTATACAAGCGCAGCATCACAGGAGTACACTAGCGATGCGTCTCCGCAGCTGATGGAAGAGCTGTCCTCCTCAACATCCAAGAGGGAACCTGTGGACACCATGCTGGCAGTCGTGCCCTCGTGGCCAAAGCTCTACGAGCTGGGTTCTACTAGCCTACGGCCATGCGCGACGCCAAAGACATCGTCCAGAAGTGCAACGCGTGTCAACGATTCACAGACAAGCCACACGCACCTGGTGCGGAGTTCCAGCCAATCCCATTGGCCTGGCCCTTCGCGCAATGGGGACTCGACATGGTCGGCAAGCTCCCCAAGTCCTCGCGAGGAGGTTACGTCTACCTCCTGGTGGCAGTTGACAAGTTCACCAAGTGGATAGAAGCCATGCCAGTGACCAATCAATCAGGGCATAGCGCAGTCAAGTTCTTCGAGTCCATCGTCTTCCGCTTTGGAGTGCCACACAACATCATCACAGACAATGGAACGAACTTCACATCCAAGGAGTTCCAAGAATTCTGTGAGAATCTGGGAATCAACATCAGCTATGCCTCGGTAGCACATCCACAGACCAACGGTCAGGTTGAAAACGCGAACGGCCTCGTCTGCGGCGGCATCAAGAAGCGACTCCTCCGGCTACTCAAACAAGTTCTGGATTGCTGGCCAGATGAACTGCAATCAGTACTCTGGAGCCTACGCACAACCCCAAACAGTGCTACAGGCTACACCCCGTTCTTTATGGTGCACGGGGCCAAAGCAGTGCTGCCCGCCGAGGTACGGTACAAGGCGCCACGCGTGGTCACTTACAGCGAGCAGGAGTGATCCCTTGCACTCGAAGACTCCGTCGATCTCCTTTATGAGGCAAGGGAAATCGCCGCGGAAAGATCAACGATCTACCAGCAGAACCTGCGCAACTACCATAGTAGGAGGCTACACCCCAGATCCTTCGTCGAAGGCGACCTAGTCCTGCGACTAAAGCAGCAAGGACATCTCAAGCTCGAATCCCCCTGGGAAGGACCATACGTGATTACAGAAGTAATCCCAGGTGGCGCCTATCGCCTTCAAGATCTAGAGACAGGAGTCGCATACTCCAACCCCTGGAATGTCACACAGCTGCGACGCTTCAACCCTTAGTCGTTTTTACTTTTGCATCGCAAATAAGGCACTCAGCCAAGGCTACTTAGCCACACATTGTACCTCGTATTGTCTCACGAATAAATAAAGCTAAGTGCCCCAAAACTCTGTGTCTTCCTTTATTTTTCCGCAACTTATCGACTCGGGGGCTACACCACCCTACACACATCTATTCTACGAACTAAAACGCGATATTCTGAGTAGCTGGCACATCAATCAAAACCCTTGACACAACATCAACCCAGTTGCAACGCATCTGACAGGTTGACAAGGGACTGAGATAAACGCATGGCCAGACTAACGAAAAGGAGTCGCATAGTGCAACACACTCACACGCTAACAAGCTCTTTATACATATTCGACAATCAATTATACACAACATTTATACGAACTTTACAACATGGGTACACTTATGTGCATGATACAAACTAAGCTACTACTGCAACAAGAGAACGTTGGTTTGTTCCTCAAAGAAGTCGACAATCTCTTCTGCTGGGCGATCCACCGCCTGGTAGTGCGGCACCATATTCCAGGCAGAACCTGCTGGTGGCGCAGGTGGCCCAGCCGCAATTGCCGCAACATCTACGTCAGGCATATGCAGTCGCACCAGCAATAGAGCGGCCTTGGCACCAGCCACCAACTGTTGCCTCACACACTCGCGAACCGCGGCCAGGTCTTGAAATTTGGCGAGGAGGGCCAGCAGGCTTGATGGAGTAACATCCAGCAGAAACATCGTCCGATAAATGTTCTTCAAACATGACTACGACTTCTTCAGAAAGTGCATCACTCGCGACGCACGATCCTGCAGGGTCGCCAGCGGAATCGCACGATCATGATCTACCCAGAAGTACCCACTCTCTTGAAGTTGATCCTGGGTCAGATCATGCATACGAATGGCAATTCTCTCCTTCCCATCTTGCGGATGACGCGCCCTGACAACTATACGAAGCCAAAACAGAAGCATAAGGACAGCGCACCATCGCGAATGACTACAAGGAAAAGATAAGAGCAAGCAAACTAACACTTGAATTGGTCGCTCAGCTGCGTCACCTCGCCAAGAAGATACTGTTCTTGGGCAGCGGTCTTCTCTACCTTTGACTTCCATACATCCGCGTTACCGCGGAGCACGGGCAATTCACGCTCCAACTGCTTCACGTGGTCACGCAGTCACAATAGCAGCGACAGCTCATCCACCCTGGAGCGTGACGGCGCCAAGGTATCATCAAGGGGCGGCGAGTCCTGAGGTTCCCTCAAAGGATCACTTGATGTACCCTACCACAAGCCAAGCAAGAAGCGAATAAGAAGATCAAATCGACACACAGACAAAAGATTCGAGTGCATTCAAGAATGGAAAAAAGTATCAGCAGATACACCCACCAAAGGCATGTCCTAGACAAAAAGGCATAAACTAATCAACTATTACAAAACTACTGAGGAGCGATTGGCTTCTTCGACTTCGACGGCTTCGGGGGCTTCATCGAGTCTGTGGCAGTGTCAGATGCCACTGACTTTCCGCTAGCCCCTGATGCCGCAGGCTTTGCCGCCTTCTTGGCTCGATGTAGCTCCTTAGAGTACTCCGCAACCATGTTAATCAGTTGTGGCCCATACTTGCCACAGGCAGTCACGAAGGGAGCAAAGACTACCTGCTGGCCATCCGTGCTAACGAGCATCGCCTTCAAAACCGCTGCAGGATCAACTTCAATTCCGTGGGCCTGCACCATGGCAAGAGACATGGACGCGCCAGCCGCACGGAGCGAGTTCTTGAACGATGCAGGGACACCCCTGGCGAGAGACTCCACCAGCTCGTTCATGTTCTCGATTAGCTCCGCCTTGGGCACCAACTCCTCCCGGAGGCAACTGAGCACGCCCTTGGCCTTGGGAAGCATATGCTGAACCGCGGAGCTGTGGTCCTCGATTGCTGAAAGCGCACCTGCCAAAGCATCGTCACGGCAAAGGGCCTAAGGATCAAAGCTCAAGTCGCCAACATCTGTACATAAACCAATACATGGACACAAACATCAGCGCCAGCAGCAAAAAAATCGTGTAGAGAGAGATAACGATATACAAAGCAAAGTACCTGAGAGGGCCCTAGCAATCGAAATAAGCTGTTCTTCAAACAACTTCTTCCTGGCTGCGAGGGAGGCACGCAGATCCTCTCCGTGCATTTGTGCCTCTTCACGCGCCGCGATTGCCTC
Source organism: Avena eriantha (assembly GCA_910589775.1). NCBI lineage: Eukaryota > Viridiplantae > Streptophyta > Magnoliopsida > Poales > Poaceae > Avena > Avena eriantha. Next base: position 507,395,376 of record OU342742.1, read on the forward strand.
ATCGCGACCCTTCACAGCCGTGGCGAGTGTTTTCTCCATGGTGGCAGCGTTGCGCAGGAGGGCATTATGTTCAGCTACGAACCAAAAAGGATTGACTATCAATCGACTATATAAATAGGAGAAGAAGAAAAAGTGGAGAACACTTACTTTCGACCACGCCATGAGACATCTCCAGCATTGCATGCTGGCAGCCCATCGCAAGCACTTGCTCCGCCAAGTGAGCGGCTTCCTTCACAAGGAGCTATCGCACAACAAGGGATCAGCAGACGCAATAGATAACATCAACTACAACATTAAAAGAAGAAATCATACACTTACATGATCCTCCAATGACTCCGAAGTCGATTGGTATGCAGTCATCCGGGCAACCATTCGATGATCCCCTTCATGAGGAGAACTGGAAGAGTTGTGCCCAGAGTGGGCCGCCAATGGAGGGGAAGGAGCACGCTCGACCTCTTTCTTTGCCCTTGAGGTTGCGACTCCCGATTCTTTCAAAAATTGGATGTCGCCAGAAGATGACGACGCCTCTTGACTACAAGACAAAACTAACATCAAGGACAAGGCAAAAGCCAGTGAAGAATCAAAAAAGGACAAAATCGAACACTTACCAATCAAACTTATCAAAGTCAAAAGTTGGTTCCCCTGACTCTGACGAGGACTCCTTTGGCAGTCGCATCTTCTTGCGAGAAGATGGCGCCACGGCGCTCACAGGAATGGCAGGGATCGGCGACTCCGCACCAATGCCCGCACCTTCCGGAGTCGAAGGAGACGACGCATCGGAATCCTCGCTATGCGAACGCTTGCGAGTATCCGGGCTACCCGACTCGGGGGCTTCGTCCTCCACATTAGATAGGACGGTCGACTCAGACTCATCCTCTTCCAAGGCTTCGCGAGAGATAACCCCCTCAGGAAGAGGGGGCATATAGGGCGACACCGCCCAATCCTGTGTAGAGACAGCAAATTCATCACAAAGCAAAGAAACAACAAAGATACAATTAACAAACTAAGCTACTACGTAGCACAACTGTACCTCAGGAGGAGGGTTAGAAGCGTCGAACGGAGGAATGACTGGCTCACTCGGGAGCACATCCTTGACGGTGTATGTGCTCACCAGTCGAACCCTTTTATCTATCTCACTCACGGACATGCCATCGGCAGACACGCCAGTGACATCGTCAGCACCAGCCATGAGAGCACAACCTCCCTCCTCTTTGCTTTTGCGACTCTCTAGGTCGCAGACACGCTCGTACAGCACATCTGTCTCCGCGGACTCGCCAGGCATGACTACATTCTTCCAGGAGCGCCTCCTCAGGCACGGCGTTGCGGGATCGAAAGCTGCGAGTCTGAACTGGTCTCCGTCGGCCTTCTGGTCGCAAACATAGAACCACTTGTCCCTCCACCCTTGGACGGACTTCATCAGCTTGATGTCGAAATAAGTGGCGGATGGATCAACGTGGATTCCGCAGCCGCCTAAATCATAGACTAAAGAGCCAAACGCAGATTGGCGCTTCAACTTGAAGAGGCTCTTGAAGAGGCCGAAGTGCAGCTTGATTCCGAGCCAGCACTCGCAGAGGGTGATGAAGCAAGAGATATGGAGGATAGAATTCGGGGACAGCTGATGGAGCTGAAGCCCGTAAAAACAAAGGAGACCCCTGAAGAAGGGATGGAGGGGCAGCGAAAGGCCGCGAATGATGAACGCCAAGAACATCACTCGAAAACTAGCAGGACGAGAGGGGATTATCTCACTGCTAGGGACGCGCGCGTTGGCGACTGCGGCGGACAGCACTCCGTCTTGACGAACAAGACGAAGATCAGAGGACTTGATGATGGATGGACGCCACGTGCCATTCGTGACGCGGGTGCCTGTGCCCTTCTTCTTCCTGCCGGCGGCAGTACTGGTGCCCGCAGCGGCGGAGCCACCTTTCTTCTTCACCGCAGCAGCGGTAGCCGCGGAATCGGCCGCAGCACCTCCCTTCTTTTTTCCCATTGCGCGGCGGCGATATGACCGGAGAAAGTAGCTGGGAAATGCGCGGAGCTGGTCCCGCGGAGGAAAAGAAAACAGAGAAAGCAGGGGAGCAGCAGCAATGGCGATGAAGGCAAAAAGATGAGCGAAAGCAGATGTGATTTTTACCGTCGCAGCATCACTACTTAAACCCTGGAAGATGCAATCCAACGGCTCAGAAAAACCCTACTAGATGCGTGGTATTCATCCTGCTTGACACGTGGAGGAGCTGAAACACGAACCGTCCCCCCACTACTCCCATTTCGTGTGGAAATCGAGGAGGCGCAGTTAAAATAAAGATTACGCACGCCCGGTCAAATCATAGTCAGGGAATGGGACCCACCGCTCGTCATGTCCTGTCAAAATCGCTCACGCGGGCAACTGAGGTCATGAAATCGTCAGCACTGACGTCATCAAAAGCTATGCAGCAGAAGACTTCGATTACTTTAGTTCTTGCTCGAGTCTTCGACTCCACCAAGCACTCGGGGGCTACTCGCATAGGGAGCGCTGGTAGCGCACCCTACGATTTTCTTTCTTCTTCTTTTTTCAGGAGCATGGGCAATCAAAGCAAACCCAACCACTCGAAGCATGATTCGACTATGGACATGGGTTAATCCCATAGGGAGCACCGGAAGTAAATTTCTACTGAAACAAGAAAACAAAAGACGACAGCAGTGGCAAAAGTTATTTAGTCCCTGCTTGAGTCTTTGACTCAACTAGGCACTCAGGGGCTACTCCCATAGGGAGCGCTGATCGCGCACCCTGTGATTATTTGTACAAAGTACTGTGTGTCGATAACATCCACACTCGAAGTTTATGGCGACACCGCCTCATAAATTTTTCCCTACAAAGAGACTGTGTCTCCTAGGTTACCCGAATCATCTCCGCGATGATAAAATTCGGATGCCGCGCTTACAGCGTGAAGGTAAGACCTGAATAAGGCCTGGCAACGCATTTGCTGCGCACTACCAGAAATATATCCGTGCCTACAGGTACGATGAATATGCCTTGACGGACGCGTCGAGTGCTCACACCCATATACTGGAATTCGACACCTGAAAGACCTCCGCGGCTTCAATCGAATTACACCAGCACTTTTCCGGATTCGAGTCCGGGGACTCGAGTTTGAGTAGGTGGCGTTGTTTTACCCTAAGGTAGTTAACTGATACCGATACATCGGTTAAAATCAGGCACGCACACCAACAATCCCTATGACACAGAAAAGCAGTCGAAAAATGTACTCAGTCGTGCACTCTAAAGACTTCATAAAGTCTCCAGTCGAATCTGCGATTCCACTAGACACTCGGGGGCTATTGACATGGGTATACCCTATAGGTACTCGAGCTTGGTATATACGGCCTAAATATGTAAAGGCCCACCGTGTCGCCAAGGCCCAAATGAAGGACCCGAGTAACCTACGAACTCTCGATTGCTTGAAGAACAAGAAGAAGCTAAAGATAGAAAGTTTGAAGGGGAGAACCTAACTTGTAACCGAATCGACCTACTACCCGAGACCTAGCCTATCTATATTAAGGCTAGGAGGGGCGGCGAGGAGGACACATACAACCCTAGTTTCCACAACCCTTGCCAGATTGCATCTGCGCACCATTGTAATCCTCGATTCCTTTGATAATTCCACGAGCAGACAAGCAGGAGTAGGGACCTCTACGAGGCCTGAACCTAGGTAAACCTTCGAGTCCCCTGTGTGCTTGTTTGCTAGCCGATAGATGTCTCCAGTGCTCCCTCCTTCTCCAAAACCCAAGTCCATAACAATGGGCATTGATGAGTTAAACCCTCATCACCATTTATATTCCATGCAGCCTATATATTGCCTTGGACACATCCTATTGCCTGTTGTTTGATAGACAGTCGACCCTACGAGCGTAGTTGCGTCCTCAAGTGCTGCTTCGTGTTTTCGATGTTCCACAATTATTAGATGGTTGGCACATGTTTAATGTTGGAGATGATCATGACTTAAATTTCAACCTCATAATTAAAATGCTGGGAATATGTAACATCCCAAAAATATTAATCAAGCTTATCAAGCTCTAATCACCCATGTTTAGGGTTAACAAAAACTTTTATTATTAAAATGGATGTGAGTCCATGTGTTTTTTGCATTAGTGTTTGAATGGTTGAAATTGCCATGTTTGATAGTCCAAAGATGAATAGTACATCATCTAGGTCAATTACTTATAGAATCAAATAAAAAGAAAATCAAATATAAAGACATATAAGCAAATGGTCATTTTGGACAAACTTATCCACTAGACCACTTTGAGTGTTTCTAGTAAAGGATTTCTAACAGAAACATTTCCCAATCTTTTCACCCCTTGCTACACCAAGTAAAAGTGCATCCAAGCAAACTTTATAAAAGGATAGAAACCAATTTCAAATCTATTTAAAAGGCATTATAAAATTGAATCAAGTGTATGTACTAAGATCACCACTTTTCAAAAACCACTCAAATCAATTCACCTTGACAAACCCAAGCAACCATAGACTACCAAGCAAGTACTCAGATCACTCACCAAAAATCTTTCAAAAATTCAAAATATGAATTCATGCGGCCATTTGATCGAGCACCTGGTAGGCACAGTACAATCTCACCAACTATACACTATTTGGAGCTGTCAATTTCTCAGCTCTTGTACCGCAATCAATTCCACTAGATGCCCATGATCATTCCTAGTCCTTTATCATGCAGTGGAGAGCCTCCTCTCCACCATTGCACCACTGGCATGCCGTACCGAGCCGGCCATGCCAGTCGAGCACGAACCACTCGTTGTGCGCCGCGCCGCCCACTACCACGATATCCTACAGCTAGCCGTGACCTCACCGCCACCCCATGTCCACCCCTTGACCAACGGCGAGGCGAGAAGGAGCCAAACGAGCCGCACCCATATAATCCCCCGCCATGCCGAGAGCACGACAGAGCGTTGCAGCTGCCTCGCATGCACAAGCCGCGCCTCACTCTCTCTGCCCATACCCGCGACCGCTGTAGCACCAGTGACCTCCCAGACATGACCGTTCACCGCCGCTCACCCCGTGACCACCGTACCAAGTGACAGATGCATGCGTACCCGCCCAGAGCACCGACGTATCCTGGCCAATGGAGACCGCCCCTTGTCGTGTCATCACTCGCGTGATAATCGCCATAGGCCCCTGCACCGACCCATGCCCTCTGTCGTGACGTACACGACCTGTAGCAACATCGCCGGAGTAGCCAGACCATGTTACACTGCCTCCGCCTTGGGTGTATAAATAGAGGCCACCCTAGACCTCTATCTCCACACCATTCCACTCCTCTCTCTCAGCAACACCCCAGACCTTTCCCCGGAGCAAGGCGAGCACCATCCTGCCGGAATTTGACCGGAGTCCACCACAGTAGTCGAGGAAGGAAACCGTTGATTGTGACCACCCCAGGAGTCGCCGTGACCACGCATTGAACCGCCATCGACGGCAACCCCATTCGCCCCTATCGTCCACCTTAGCTGGAGCCCAGGCGAGCCTCACACGACCCCCACCGTCGTGTTAGGGTTAGAATCTCGCCGGAGCTGTTCGACATAGACGATGCACGTCGGGCGTTAGATCCTAGTCTAATCATAGCGTTGAGATTGAACAATACCATTTCAGCTTAGTTCAGTCGCTGACGCGTGGGACCATGTTGTCCGCAGCCAGCTGTGCCAGCGCTGTGCAGTTGGGCCGGCCCATTTAGTTTCCCGCACAGAGCCCGTTGATTCAAATAGACTTTTTCCATTTTAGTTAAAACCGAATTATATAGATTCAAAAATAAATTCCAAGAGATTCACTGAACCAAAATGCATGATTCCAATTTTTTTGGAAAGGTATTGAAATTATCTTATCACTCTCGTTGGATGTAACCCATTTGGAATTATAGATCACCTATACCAAAAATAACAATACAGAGACATTTGACACTTCAAACATTTTTCTAAAATAAACTATAAATGCTTTTGAGATGATTCCACCTCTCAAAAATCACATTTGCCCTGCTCTATATGAATATGTAAAAACATTTGGTTTTGTAGTTATTAAACTTGGACTAGTATTAAAGAAGGCTATATAGGCTTTTCTAGTCATTTAAATATTATTAAATAACAATATTAAATATTGTAATGCTTGACCATCATTTTAAATCACATTCCCAAGCTAGAGAATATATGGTGAGGACATGTCCATATGAACCTATATTCTAGTTGGAGAATATTAAATCTTAAACAATTTCAATGAGTAGAAATTACTTTTCCCAAATAAGAGAAATAAGAATGTATTGAAATTCCATATGATGATTGAGATGATGCTAGATCATCTAGTATGAGCCCTTGTTTGCTAAATAGAAGTAGTAAAGTGTTGTTTGGTGATTATGTACATTGAATGTGTTTATAGACGCTAGTACCGACCCGGGATTCAACGAAGAGGAGTACTTCGAGGAGGAGGGGGAGAATTTCAGCGAGTGTAACCAACAAGGCAAGCTACCAGTGCAAGCTAGATCTAGGCATGCTCTATATGCAAGCCCCTATACCAGATGCACTAGGCATGCTGGGTTATGTCATTTTACTTATACCATTCCTAGTTTTACTCCCAACCATACTTTTTCCTTTACTACAGTTTCTTACTTAGTAATGAATTGTGATTAGTGGAAACTAGATTGAGTCCCCTCAAGATCATAGGATTAATCTTGGATACTTATACTAGATTAGCACCCTCAATTAGTGAATACCCTCAACATTAGTGACTAGTGCTAAGCATAAAACTTGATCACTTTAGATGGGAATACTTGGTAAAAATGATTATGAAAACCTTGGAATGATGATTCATTCTAATGAAATGTTTTGACATGTGTTATGAAACACAATGGTTTGAGGATGAAAATGTTTAAGGCATGAGCCTTGACTTTCATAAAAACTGATGGTTGGGTTCGAATGCGATACCATTCCAATTTTACCGTCCAACCACAATACCTGAGTTAGGTAGGGCTTGACTGGAAGTTTATATGTCTTGGTATGGGTTCCCTTGCGGAAGAGGTTGAGCTGAGGATACCTCGTGATGAATTTCCACCCATGCAGTACCCAAGATGAAAGATGGTCAGGGTTGGGAGGCCAAACTCATAGGGCAGGTGCCTATACTAGGGTGTGTAATTGAAAGGTTAATATTGATTATCCGCATACCAAGTATGATGATTCAGGGTTTTCCCTGACAGATGTATCGAATTTTGTGGTGAAAGTGTACAATCTCTGCAGAGTGTCAAACTATTCGAATAGCCGCGTCCGCGATTATGGATAGTTGGAGTGGCCATACTGTTCCGTTGTCAGATGTTTGTGACTTGAAAGATGACTTTGAGTTGACCACAGTAGAGTTGTGGACATGAAATCTGAGTCCCCCTTAAGTGATGTAGAGAACTAAATTAGGTCTTTACTCTTGAATCTTTATGAAATAAACCTGGCTTTTTGCAAACAAACCTAGAGCTTAAGATTCCTACTAGCTTTACCTTACTTATGTTAGTGTTAGTTTGCGAGTACTTAAAGAGTACTCATGGCTTTGTCCTTGGCTATTCCCATGGCTAGACTATGAGGAGGATTACCCGGAAGATGGACAGCAGGAGGTCTATGATAACTAGGATCATCTCACATCGTCAGCATTGCCTGTGATCATGAAGATGAAGCCCCGCTATGTTTACTTTCTACTACTTTGATTGTATTAATACTGGATCATGAGATCCTTTATTTGTAAGAACCTTATTATGGTTTGTAATGGATGATGTACTGTGGTACCACTTATGTTATGTCTCGCAAAAATGGTAATCCTAGGATTGTGATGTACGGCATAACAGGCATTTGGACTTAAAAATCCGGGTGTTGACAAGTTGGTATCAGAGACATCTTGACAATAGGAGACCCTAGTTAGAATGGACGCTTGAAAAACCAAGCTTCAAAACAAAGAAAGTGATTATTTACAAAAACCTATTCTCCTTCTTATCCTTGAATTTATTTCCAAAAGAGATCACTTAAACTCTTACAATTCTCCATGAAATGTGACACACTTGAAACACTCCACTAACTTACTCATCCTAAATTCTTGTAGATGGAGGTCAAATACACCAAGTTTTACCAGTTGGGTAACGGAGGCCACCTTATCTTTGAGAGGGACCTAGATGCACTTTCGGAGTATCTTGGACGCTCGCACCTAGAGTTCTTCGGAGCATAGGTCAACGACCACGTTGGAGTAGAGCTATAGTGGATGATTGTTGCCGACCTGAGAGGCAAAATGGAGCCACCTCTTTCTGACAAGATTCATTTCAGCATTCGGGAGAACAAATGGCTAGACGGATTAGCCAAGGCTATGCAAGAAGCTCTTGCTCGCTTGTGTGCTCAGACCATCAACCAGATCATGTGAACCTGTTTTGCTCACTATGCAAGACGTGACTCTACAGGACAACCTCTATCCTTGCCAGCACACCCGGAGTTGAAGCACTACGTGGATCACATGGACTTCATGCTCCTTGAGACACAGAAGGAGTTAGACAATGCCCGTGATCAGATCAACCAAAGTAATGCTGAAGCTATTGAGAGGAAGCAAACCTCGCCAAGGAATGCAAGTCCCTTTGTCAAAAATGTGACAAAAAGGATCGCATCATCGCCCGTCTGCGTTAGAAGATAGCCACCTTGGAGGAGACCATCCACGACCAGGAGATCCAGCTGGAGGAACAGCAGGAGGAGGAAGGTGAAGACATCCGGGGGGATATTCACTCTTACCTTAGTGATGACAATGACTACCTGGAGGACGAATCCATGGAGGACCACACTGATGAGGATGATGTTGACTTCATTGATGATGATTAGTCGCACCTAAGCACTACCGTAGGTGTGAGTTGTAACCGGTCCCACTGTATCGTAGCTTCACAGAATGGTTCTTAAAACCATATGTTTTCTAGTTATGTTGTGGTGTGTGTTTGTATTGTGTGCTATTAATGAATGAATGAATGAAAAGAAGTTGCTATTTTTCAAAACCTGAGTTATACTCAAAGCTTAAAGCTTTTGAAACAAACCCATTAACCTTAGAAATTTCCCTTTTGTCTCACTATCTATCTTAATCTTCAGATGACTTGTGGAAATCCTGGAGGAAGCAGTTCATTTCAGGACCCAATGCTACATATTTTGCAAATGTTAGTTTCTGACCGTGAAGCTGGTAGAGCTGAACGTCAAGCCAACTTAGCCACTCTTCAATAGATAGCCCAGATGGCCCACAATAATCAAGGTCATGGAAACCAAGATCACCATGGATCCAAACTTAAGAACTTCCAGAATACTAACCCACCCATGTTTACTAAGTCTGAGGAGCCTCTAGATGCTGATGATTGGCTGCAGACCATGGAAAACAATCTAGAAGTTGCAGGAGTGGATGCAAATGAGAAGGTGTTGTTTGCCACACACTATTTGTCCGGCTATGCCAGATCATGGTGGAATAGTACCTGTACAATGAACGGAGGTCAGATGATGACTTGGGAGGAGTTGAAACTCAAGTTCAGCAGGACCCATGTACCCCCGGGTTTGATCAAGAGGATGAGGGATGAATTCCAAGATCTGAAGCAAGGAAGGATGACTGTAGTTGAGTACCATGACAAATTTCTGTCACTAGCTAGATATGCACCTGATGATATTGACAATGAAGCCAAGAAGAAAGAAAGATTTCTAAACGGTCTGCATGATGAGATGCAGACAGTGCTAGTCAACATTCCCTTTGATGACCTCGAAGCCTTAGTGGATTCTGCAATCCAGGTGGAAGGCAGGATCAACCTGAAGGTTCGCAGCATAGAAAACAAAAAATTTCCTACGATGGGAATTATATGCCAAGATCTATCTACTAGATACAAGCAACAGATGGATATACATCCATGGAGAACTTACCCTCGAAGACAACAAAGTTTTGTTAACGAGTAGGAACTTGTGGATGATGTAGTCGTACGCTTGCCGATCTCAAGATCGTGTGGAAGTCCTAGCGCCACAAACCAGCAGCGCATCCGCACTCGCACACACGTTCAGGCCACCGAACAACCTCCGCCTCCTCGCTCCAGTGATGCAGCGGAAGTAGCAACTCCTTCTAGACGAAATGCCACCGGGAACATGTATCTCGCTAATCCGAGACCATGGGGAAATAATTCTAGAGAGGGAGAGAGATCCGTCACGAGGAGCTGTGAGGAAGAAGGGTGAGAGGGGTGGCCTTTAATAGGAGGAGGGGGTACCCCTCCCCATGGCCGGCGCCCCATGGGGGGTGACCCCTGACCTCCCCCATTCATGTGGTGGTAACTCCCTCCACAATAAAATGCCCCTTCACATTCTCTTTTAAAGTCTCCACATTAAATGCATTAAATTTCTCCAAATTTAATGCTCTCTCATTTAATAAAACTCTTTTATTAATTTTATTCAGATTTTTTTTAATTATTTTAGTTAAAACATTCACATAAAACCCCCTGCAGCATTTCAATATTACATGCAGAAGCAATTTCAGCAATTTCACCCGAAACAGTTTCGGTGTCAATTGAAATAATTCCAGTGATTTGCAATTCATTCATCTGAAACATATTTGCTCCAAATGGTGTTGGTGTCCCTTAAGTGTGTCACCCCACGATTCGTAAATAATGCAGACATGATCGAGACCCCTCTCAGATCAATAATCAGAAGCGGGACCTGGAGATCTATACTAACTCCTACACATTCTACGATGACTTTTGTGATCGTGGGAACCTTAACGCTAAGTAACTAAATCCCTTTGTCTCGCGATATACTACATGTCTGAGATTCGATCATCGGTATCTCCATACCTAGTTTGATCTCGTTACCGACATGTACTCTTTTCTTGTTCCCGTTATATAACATTCTAGTGATTTTATCACTTGCTTGCAAGCTAACCAATGTGATATCACCGAGAGGGTCCAGAGTATATCTATCTGTCATCAGGATGGACAAATCCCACTATTCATCCATGAGCCTCTACATAACACTTTCATAGTACTGAACTCACCTTTATAATCACCCTTTTATGGTGTGTCGTTTGATGTTATCAAGATACTCTTCTAGTGTTAGTCATTAACATGATCTCATGGTCTAAGGACTAGGATTACTTTGTTAGATGTTATAGCAATATAAACACAATGACTTTGATTGTAATGTTATACTTACGATGAATGTTCATCACATCATTCCACTAATGTTGTGACCTCATTATTAACAACATCCAATGTCCATGATCAGGAAACCCTGATAATCTTGTTAATCAACAAGCTAGTTTATAAGAGAGGCATAACTAGGAACTTTCCTTTTTTTATTAAACACACATGTATTAATGTTTCCAAATTAATACAATTATAGCATGCAAAATAAACATCTATCATATACTCGGCGGTGAGGTAAGTCCACCAAGGTTCAAACCTAGTTTTCGTACATGGATTCCATCTCGGATTTCGTGGCTTCTAGCCATTTGTTGGAATCTGGGCTCATCATCGCTTCTCCATACGTCGCAGGGTCATCTATTTCATCAACCATGAAATTTACAACAAGATTCCCGTATAGTCCTGCTTCACCTGCGAGGTTTAGTACTGTCCTCTTTCGAAGTTTCATGGTCATTATCATTAGTACCTTCTTCATTTGGTGAAGTCAACTCCGGAACGACTTCCGGTGCTGCGCCACTCGCCATTTCATGAAGAGAAGGTTCAATAACCTCTTCGAGTTATACCTTTCAACTACTCACACCTTTCGCGAGAAACTCTTTCTCTAGAAATGATCCATTCTTGGCAACGAAACCTTGCCCTCGGATCTGTGATAGAAGGAATACCCAATTGTTTCTTTAGGGAATCCTATGAAGACGCATTTTTCCGCTTTGGGTTCGAGTTTATCCGGTTGAAGTTTCTTCACATAAACATCGCATCCCCAAACTTTAAGAAATGACAGCTTAGGTTTGTTTCCAAACCATAATTCATACGGTGTCGTTTCAACGGAATTAGATGGTGCCCGATTTAAAGTGAATGCAACTGTTTCCAGTGCATAACCCCAAAATGACAGTGGCAAGTCAGTCAGAGACATCATAGATCGAACCATATCGTTGTGGTGTTCCGGTAGGTGTTAGTTGTGAAACTATTCCACACTCTTTCATGTGTGTGCTAAACTCGTAACTAAGATACTCTCCTCCATGGTCGGATCGCAGAAATTTGATCTTTCTATTACGATGATTTTCCACTTCATTCTGAAATTCCTTGAACTTTTCAAAGGTTCCAGACTTATGTTTCATCAAATAGATATACCCGTATCTACTCAAATCATCCATGAAAGTAACAAAATAACGATATCCACCTCGCGCCGACACACTCATTGGACCGCATACATTAGTATGTATGATTTCCAATAAATCCGTCGCCTGTTACATTGAACTGAAAAACGTCGTTCTAGTCATCTTGCCCATAAGGCATGGATCACATGTATCAAATGATTCAAAATCAAGTGATTCCAAAAGTCCATCAGAATGGAGTTTCTTCATGTGTTTAACACCAATATGACCTAAACGGCAGTGCCACATATATGCAGATATATCGTTACCTAGTTTAATTATTTTAGCATTAACATTATGAATATGTGTAACACTATTATCGAGATCTAATAGAAATAAACCATTCATCACAAGTGCATGACCATAAAAGATATCATTCATATAAATCGAACAACCATCGTTTTTGGATTTAAATGAATAACCACATCACATCAAACAAGATACGGATATAATGTTCATGCTCAGTGCAAGCACCAAATAATAATTATTTAAGTTTATAACTAATCCCGATGGTAGGTGCAGAGGCAGCGTTCCGACGGCAATCACATCAACTCTTGATCCATTGCCGACGCACATCTTGACCTCACCCCTTGCTAGTGGTCGCTTGTTCCGCAGCCCCTGATTCGAGTTACATATATTAGCAACCGATCCAGTATAAAATACCCAGGTGTTACTGCGAGTACTAGTCAAGTACACATCAATGACATGTATATCATATATAACTTTGTTTGCGTTGCTGGCCTTTTTGTCTGCCCAGTACTTGGGGCAGCTGCGCTTCCAATGGCCAGTCCCCTTACAATAGTAGCACTCGGTATCAGACTTAGGGCCAGCCCGGGATTTCTTTTCAGGCACAGCAACAGATTTGCCGCCCTTCTTTCCCTTCTTTTCACCCTTCTTGTCTTTATTGAAACCGATGGTTCTATTGACCATCAACACTTCATGTTCTTTGCTAATCTCCACTTCTGCAGTTTTAAGCATTGACAGAAGCTCGGGAAGAGTCTTCTTCATGCCTTGCATGTTATAGTTCATCAAGAAGCTCTTGTAGCTAGGTGGCAGAGATTTGAGAACATGATGTAACCTAAGTCAGTGGGAATCGTTATTCCCAATGACACAAGCATATCGGCGTACCTAGACATTTTGAGTACGTGCTCACTTACGGAGCAGTTATCTTCCATCATGCAGCTAAAGAACTTTTCTAAAGAATTATAACTCTCTACGACAGCATGGGTATCAAAAATCATTTTCAATTCACCCATGGTATCAAAGGCATTGCCATTTTCGAAACGCTTTCGAAGTTCTAGCTCTAGCCCATATAGTATGCTGCAATGAACTAAGTTGTGGACCTCCTGACGAGTCACATAGACATTCTTTTCCTCATCAGGGGCATCTGGAGTTGCGGGGGGCCTAGCGATGCATCTAGCACATATTGCTTTTGTGCAGAAGAGAGGAGAATCCTCAAATTCATAGCCCAGTTGGTGAAGTTGCTACCATTCACAACAAGTTTCTCTTTCTCTATTAACACATTGAAATAAAAAGCAGGTGGTGCCATCTACAACAGAATTTGTAAAGTTTATTTAGACTAAGCTTATGATAGATTGAGTTCAACTAAACTCCCACTAAAAAACAGCATCCCTCGTGTCTTTTTGGTGATTACATGAACCAAATTCACTACACTAAGTCCAATCATCATGTGAGTTGGTATAGCTTCAATGGCAAGCATCTATATGGGAATCATATGAACTATATGACTCATGCTTAACCTTTCGGTCCGTGTTCCGAGGCCATGTTTGTACATGCTAGGCTCACCAAGAAAGAACCTTAGTACACACATGTGTAAAACTGTCTTACACCCGAAATATGATTGTGGATTCAAGTACACCCGATCATCACGTGATGTCTTGAAGCGGCAAAACATAAACGATGCATACTTAAGGAAGAACACATTTTTATCTTGATATTTAAATGAAGGATCATCTTATAACGCTACTAAAACGCCAAACTAGCAATATAAGATGCGGACATCATATGTGTGAAGTGAAATGATATGGTTCTTGCATTTGATCACTATCATATGCATCGTGGTATGATTTCTATCATTCCTTTGTGTGTAAGGCCAAGGTCTATGGAACTTACACGCTAAGTGTGTTGTAAGAGTATCAACTATACATCAACTTACAACATTACCATATCTTGACACAAGCCCAACAGCGATCTAAACTAGACGCCTCTAATTAATCAATTACAAGTTTTTACTTGGCTTAGGGATTTTGAAGATATAACCGTTCTTACCTACGAACATGGAACCACAACGATGATAACCAAATTATTAGAAACTCGTTGTAAATCATATATTGACTATAGTAGGAGAGACAGACACCCGCCAGCCAGTTATGTAAAACTAGTTGCATGTCAGTCGTGGAACCGGTCTCATGTGTGATGACATGTAAGGTTGGTCCGGGCCACTTCATCCCACTATGCCACCAATATCCAAAGTACATATAAGAAGCAGTAACATGATCATCACCGCCCACATACTCTTATATGTTCTACCCGTGCAAAGCACCTATGCATAGATCAGGCTCTGATACCACTTAAGGGTTCGCAGCATAGAAAACAAAAAATTTCCTACGTAGGGAACTATACGCCAAGATCTATCTACTAGATACAAGCACCAGGTGTATATATATCCATGGAGAACTTACCCTCGAAGACAACAAAGTTTTGTTAACAAGTAGGAACTCGTGGATCATGTAGTCGTACGCTTGTCGATCTCAAGATCGTGTGGAAGTCCTAGCGCCGCAAACCAGCAGCGCATCCTCACTCGCACACATGTTCAGGCCACCTAACAACCTCCGCATCCTCGCTGAGAATATCATTTTGCGGCCCGAAAGTTGGGGTGTCCAGGTAACGCGGTACCCGAGTTCCCTGATATCATCCGCGATGACTATAGTTGGCGTGCCAAATACTCAGAGGGTCTTTTTTAGCACGAATTCAACTTTATGTTTCAATACAAAAAATCAGGCTAACGGCCGTCAAGTTGGCCCCCCTGTCAGTTCTCGCCGTTATGTCGCTCCCGTCGCTCCCGTCGCTTAGGTGTCAATTAAGCTTGCAGCGTTGGCGCCTGCATCCATTACGCGCCTTCTTCTTCCCCGGAGCGGCAATCTGTGGGGCGTCGCAGCCATGTCATAGAGCTAAGACGTGGTTGAACCTGCTCGGCCCAGCTCTCCTCCCTGTAGGCTTGCAGCGTTGGCGCCTCCATTACTCGTCTTCTTCCCCGGAGCGGCAATCTGTGGTCGTGGCCATGGCGGAGAGCTGGGAAGTGACGAAGCTGCTCGGTCCCGCTCTTCTCCCCATCCCGAGTCGGAGCTCGCCCTCACCATGGACGCACCCATGGCATGGTCGGGGACGAGAATTGGTTCCCGGTGAGATCTATCACCTTGTCGACCATGCTCGGTTCTGTTTTCCTCCTCTAGAATCTGAGCTCGCCGTCGCCGTGGTTGCACCCGCACCAATTCTGCCACTTCTGTCGAGGTCTCTGTGGTAGCTCAAGTTCTGGGGCTCTCCAAGTTCTGCCATGTTGGGCCTGTAAGTGTTGTTGTATGTTAAACTAGCAAATTTTGTTTGTTCAAATCTCTTGGGCTATACCAACTTCATTGTGTTTAATTATGAAAGACAAAATAGAAATGACTTCTCTCAATTTCTCGCATAAAAAATGCACAGCTAATTTTATATTCTCGCAGGAACTGGCCCCACTTGTTGACCCGGCGGCACTGCCACGATCTCCATGTAACCACGGTGAGTTCTCGAACTGAAAGTTGCAGTTACCACGTTTCTTCTGCAGTCATTCCTCTACAGTTTTTCCTGGGCGCTTCTTCTTCCTCTGTTCTAGAACCGTCGGCTCATCTCTTCTTCCTCTCGAAGGCAGTTCCTTTCACCCATTTCCTTGCAGGCATGGACGATGGGAAACGCACAACAGAGACCCACTTGGTCCCTGCCCATGGCACCACGACTTTGACAGTGGTGTACACAAATGATGAAGCGACTGTGGAGACAACTCTCGCCAGGTTTGAGCAATTGTTTGAGAAAGAGAAGCACAAGTTTGTGGGGCTAGACTTGGAGTACACCCGTGCAAATAAGCGAAAAAATCCTCTACAAGAGATTGTTGTCATTCAAATCGCCATACATGAGGAGGTCCTCGTTTACCACTTCCGCAGGTATGTGAAATTTAAATTTGAGATCACCACTTCTGCATCCCTTGTTCCCTTACATCCCTAGAAGTGCAGGAGTAAACCAACTGAGATGCGTTGTCCGGCTCTGGTCGAGTTCTTGTGTAGGAAAGGGATAACTTTCACTAGCGTGGATATCAAAAATGACACAATTATGCTTTCTCGTGCATTGATAAAAATCCCAGAGGGGCACCACATCGACATCCAAAATCTGTACAAGATCAAATCATACCCAGCGAAGGATGGCATGGGTGATCTGGCAGCGGAAATCATCGATAAATTCTATGAAAAACTGAAGAAATTGAAGTGTCTCGATCATGACTACTGGGAGTGGAAGCCGATGAGCTAGGCGCGCCTCGAGTATGCAGCCAGAGACGCCTACATGCCGTACGAGTTGTAAAGTAATCTCATTACCATGAAACATGAGATGGTTAAGGTGGGCTTTTTCGCGAGAGAGCTATGCCCTCGTTGCAAGCTAGCCCAGGAGATGAAGTGCGAGGAGGACAGAAAGCGGTTTCAGGACGAGCAGGGATCTTGGGACGGTGGCGACATCAAGCGGCTAAAGGGGAAGCAAGTCAAGGACGACAACAAGTGGTGGTGATACATTATGTGTTTGAACTAGATTTTAGTTTCTAGATCTAGTTACTTCAATAGAAAATTTGAACCAATTTAACTTGTTGATGTATTTCTTGACAATTATAATATAATCGAGCACTAGAAATATTTTGTAGTGTGAATGAGCATGATCAGTAAATATAATTTAACACTAGAAACTTTAAGGCACTCCATATAAAGGAGTAGATTAATATATAAGGTTCACCAGTGATACCACGGATATATTGTCTTACATGCCACACACAGGTAATAATTAACTAGAACAAAATAAAAGCAGGGGCTATAGCAGGAGGCCGGGACACGAAGACGCCTAGCAGGGCAGGAGTTTATCAGCAGGAGGCAGCGACTGCCTAGTCGATGGGATACAGGCCAGTCCCGACATACTTCCAGAGGAATTTGCCGTAGGGTGCGTGTCGCTCCAAGGTAATCCCTATGGCTTCTGCCTCCGCCTCTGCCAACGCCCTCCGCGTGCTGGATCATGCTATTGAGGTCCATGTTGATTGCTCTGCCACAGAATGGGCAAAACAGTCTCCCCATACGGTGGAAATGGATTAGCCCACACCGTAACCACCTCAGCACGTAGCGGCTCTTGTTGTACCTGGATTCCTTGCTAGCGTCCACTTCATCATCCTCCTCCTGTTGATTTTTAAGAAAATAACTTAGAACTCGTACATATGATTGAATTGTATTACAACTCAAGAATTGACAACGTGTATATGTAAGACAATATATCCGTGGATATCAAAGATAAAGAATCTCAGCAATAGTTTGATCGGTTCATATATCATTTCATCTCAACACAATGACAAATAATTGCATCAGATTGTGGCCTCATAAGTTTATTCAGGGACGGCGTGAGTGAACCAAGTAACAATTGCACAACCTGTATTATTGTTGTACATCGCCCCAGGTTCACTAACTCGTCCCTGAAAAAATCTGACACCAATGTGTCTGCCTCTCTTTTTGGACAAATTTGAATCATTGGCCACAATAAGAAATTGAAATGTAATCGTACAAAACATTATTCGGGGATATACATAGTCAGGTACAAAAACAAGCCTAAATATTGTAATTATAAATAAAAAACCAAACAATTAATCCTCAGGTGCATGTTAAAAATACTTATGATCAAAACCATTCATATATATATGCATCATACCAATCATTAAAAGATCAGAAACAATTCAAGGATCATATATGTAGTTCCACATGAGAATAAATCTAGGGCCTCATAATTTGTTTTAGAGATGGAGTTGGTGAACCAAAGTACCAACAACACAACCAATATTGTTTGTGTGCATTGCTGCCTCAGGTTCACCAACCCATCCCTAAAACATGATATCATCATACGTGTCTCCCCTTGAACTCTTTTGGGGCAAATTTCAATCATCGACCTCGGTGACAAACTAAAATGTAATTCTTATACACTATGAATGCATGGACTAGATAATTCAAATATCATAGTTCTATGAATGTAGAATAAAGATTGTAGGATCATAAGTTTCTACAGAGATGGCGTAAGTGAGCCAAGTAACAATTGCACAGCTTATATTGATCTTGTACATGGCCCCAGGTTCGCTCACTCATCCCTGTAAAAATTTGACACCAATGTGTATGCCTCTCTTTGGGGCAAATTTGAATCATTGGCCACAATAAGAAATTGAAATGTAATCGTACCAAACAATATTCAGGGATATACAAATGCATCATACAACACATTCATAGATCAGAAACAATACAAATATTATATATTTAGGTTCCATACGAGAGAAAAAATTAGGGCCTCATTTTTTTCAGCGATGGAGTCGGAGAACCAAAATACCAACAGCACAACCTATATTGTTTATGTGCATTGCTGCCTCAGGGCCACTAACCATCCCTAAGAAAACGAGACCATCAGCTGCCCTTGCACTATTTTGGGGCAAAATTGAATCATTGGGCTCAGTAAGGAATAGAAATGTAATGTTATAGGCCTGCTATGTATCGAAATCTACACTCAACTAGCAAACTCAACTAGATGGTAGATGAGCAGATTGGAGTTTTGTGACTAGACGGATTGGGGTTTTGTCACTAGATGGCAGATGCATCAATCAACCGATCGAATCATATATATACTACCCTACTTCAAGAGCAAAAGAATATGTACACGATTGAGCAAATCCTATGTATGAACAGTGAAAATTGCGGCTGCGACTAGAGAAGCTAGCAATGTAGTACCTCGGTCTCCTCATCAGGGACCTCCTCCTCGAACTCATCATTCTCCACGATTGCGTCGAAGATTTCTTGAACGGCGATGGGGTCGTCGATGTAGATCACCGGATTGCCTCCGCCTGCTGCCTGCCCCCCATCCAAATTTGCCGCTGGCACCACGATGTTGTCGGCCACCTGCTGCTCGGCGGTGACAGCTACTACCGGCTGCTCTGCGGCGATGGCTACCACCCGCTGCTCGGCGGCTACGGCTACCAACTGCTGCTCGGCGGCGACGGCTACCACCTGCTGCTCGGCAGCGACGGCTACTAGCTGGATGGATGAGTTCGCACCCTCGACAGCACAGCGACGAGCGGCGTTCGTGCCTGGAGAAGATGCCTCCGCCTGCTTGGCGACGACCGAGCCATCTACTGCTTCGCCTTCAACTAGCTTCACCTCCGGATCTTCTCCACGCGTACCAAGGGAAGGAGATAGTGCAAACGAGGGAGATTCGGCGCGCGCGGCAGGTGTATATTGGAGTCTTGGGACTAGACAGACTGGGGGGAAATGACACGAGCTCATGGAAGAAGAAGGTTGAGGGGGGTTATAAACACCGGACCATTCGTAGTCCTTGAGTGGACATGTGTGGTGGGCGGGGGGGGGGGGGGGGGTGGGGGCGGGGGGCTACCACGATCTCCACCCTTTTTTCGGTTCCCTTTGTTTTTTGAAACAACCACGATCTCCACTTTAGAGTTGCATTGAAAACACGCTCATGGCAGCCCTCGATTCCACTGCATGCAAGTGGCGGGAACTAATTTCTAGCAACGTTAGATCTACTTGAGGGGGGCCCTTGACTCATGGAATTTACTAGTGGTAGGGCCCATTTGGAAGTGAGATTGAGAGCGCTACGTATAAATGGGATATGTCTGATTAAAATGAAGTGGCAATAAATTCCCGTCGACAACCGTGCACTCGATGACCCTGTTGCCCTGTGCATGAGTTGTAGTAGCAGTAGTAGGCTTTTTAGAATTGATTAAACTTGACATGACCGCTCGACGACTTTTTCGATGGACGGCATCATGTTCCTTCCTGTAGAAGTCTCGCGGAGGGAGACGTCCGTGTTGTCTCACGCTCTACTGTGAAGGGCACGAGGTGTGCAACGATCATCGTTGGATCGCACAGAATCAACGGTTGGTGCGCACGATCCGTGTGACAACTGTGACAACCAATCAGGGAGTAGCAGACAGGGTGAGCATAGTTTTGGGCTTCTACGAAAGATAGAGAGGGGGATGGGCAAAACTAAGTAGTACCACATAAAACCAAGGGCAAAACTGAGTAGTATAAAAATGGAAAGTGTCTTGTACAATGAAATACATCGTGGAATACATCAAATTATACCAAGATAGATCCACTAGAGTTCATTGGATATGTGTTCTTCACATAAACCACACCCAGTGTCATTGCATGTCTGTTCCTCTAAACAAACCACATAAGGATCCACCAGTGTCATTGCGTGTGTGTTCTTCTCACGAACCACATAAGGATGGGCCCACCAGTGTCATTGCATGTCTGTTCTTTTCATGAACCACACCTAGTGTCATTGCATGTCTGTTCTATTCATGAACCACACCCAGTTTCACTGCATGTCTATTCTTTTCATGAACCACATAAGGATCTACCGGTGTCATTGCATGTCTTTTACTTCCATAAACCACATGTGGATCCACCGATGTCATTGCATGTCTGTTCCTCTAAACAAACCACATAAGGATCCACTAGTGTTATTGTGTGTGTGTTCTTCTCATGAACCACACCTAGTGTCATTGCATGTGTGTTCTTCTAAACAAACCACATAAGGATCCACCAGTGTCATTGCCTGTCTGTTCTTTTCATGAACCACATAAGGATCCACCAGTGTCATTGCATGTATGTTATTTTCATGAATCACAGCCAGTGTCATTGCATGTCTTTTACTTCCATAAACCACATATGGATCCACCTAATGTGATTGCATGTATGTTCCTCTAAACAAACCACATAAGGATCCACCAGTGTCATTGCGTGTCTGTTCTTTTCATGAACCACACCTAGTGTCATTACATGTGTGTTCTTCTAAACAAACCACATAAGGATCCACCAGTGTCATTGCCTATATGTTCTTTTCATGAACCACACCCAGTGTCATTGCATGTGTGTTATTCTAAACAAACCACATAAGACATTGCATGTCTGTTCTTTTCATGAACCACACCCGGTGTCATTGCATGTCTGTTCTTTTCATGAACCACGCCTAGAGTCATTGCATGTTTGTTCCTCTAAACAAACCACATAAGGATCCACCAGTGTCATTGCATGTTTGTTCTTTTCATGAACCACATAAGGATCTACCAGTGTCATTGCATGTCTGTTCTTTTCATGAAACACACCTAGTGTCATTGCATGTGTGTTACTTCCATAAACCACATGTGGATCCACCGGTGTCATTGCATGTCTGTTCCTCTAAACAAACCACATAAGGATCCACCAGTGTCACTTCTTGTCTGTTCTTCTCATGAACCACATAAGGATGGGCCCACCAGTGTCATTGTGTGTCTGTTCTTTTCATGAACCACACCCAGTGTCATTGCATGTCTGTTCTATTCATGAACCACATAAGGATCTACCAGTGTCATTGCATGTCTTTTACTTCCATAAACCACATGTGGATCCACCGATGTCATTGCATGTCTGTTCCTCTAAACAAACCACATAAGGATCCACCAGTGTGATTGCGTGTGTCTTCTTCTCATGAACCAAATAAGGATATACCAGTGTCATTCAATGTTTGTTCTTTTCATCAACCACACCCAGTGTCATTGCATGTGTGTTACTTCCATAAACCACATGTGGATCCACCGGTGTGATTGCATGTATGTTCCTTCCATAAACAACATAAGGATCCACAAGTGTCATTGCCTGTCTGTTCTTTTCATGAACCACTCCTAGTGTCAGTGCATGTCTGTTCTTTTCATGAACCACACCCAGTGTCACTGCATGTCAGTTCTTTTCATGAACCACATAAGGATCTACCAGTGTCATTGGATGTGTGTTCTTCTCATGAACCACACATGGATCCACCGGTGTCATTGCATGTCTGTTCCTCTAAACAAACCACACAAGGATCCACCAGTGTCATTGGATGTGTGTTCTTTTCATGAACCACACCTAGTATTATTGCATGTATGTTCCTCTAAACAAACCACATAAGGATCCACCAGTGTCATTGCGTGTCTGTTCTTCTCATGAACCACATAAGGATGGGCCCACCAGTGTTATTGCATGTCTGTTCTTTTCATGAACCACACCCGGTGTCATTGCATGTCTGTTCTATTCATGAACCACACCCAGTTTCACTGCATGTCTGTTCTTTTCATGAACCACATAAGGATCTACTAGTGTCATTGCATGTATTTTACTTCCATAAACCACATGTGGATGCACCGGTGTCATTTCATGTCTGTTCCGCTAAACAAACAACATAAGGATCCACCAGTGTCATTGCTGTTGGGGATATACTTTCCGGGTATCCTCACAGTTCCTCGCTGACCAAGGTGGCCCACTTCGGGTTAGAGCTTTGCTTCACGGGAGGCCTAGTCAGAGAGAGAAGACGGAGTCCCATCCGGCTACGGGAAGGCCTCGAAGACTTACCGACTTAGGCCCATAATGTTACTTGTAGTTCAAGATGTACCCTGTAACTAACTCTTAGTCGTAGCCAGATTGATCTCTCCTGTAAACCCTAGGCCGAATATCTA
This sequence comes from Avena eriantha, assembly GCA_910589775.1. NCBI lineage: Eukaryota > Viridiplantae > Streptophyta > Magnoliopsida > Poales > Poaceae > Avena > Avena eriantha. The sequence continues at coordinate 507,418,538 of OU342742.1, forward strand.
GATAAGACGTCCTAGGGAGATCCTTTAGGGCACCCCAATACTTTAGACCCTCAACTCGCACAGGCGATACCCTTGTAACCCATATTCCGGTTCTGCCGTATTACTGGATTGCTAGCAGGAGTAGGATTCGTCCAAAGCCGACGGATTCGAACCTGGGTAAACTTGTGTGCTCACCGTCCCAGAATACCGTACGTCTCACACCCCTCTCTTCCGCACGCCTCGAGGACCCCCTCATGGCGTACTTGTCCTCAATTTGACGACAGTTGGCACCCACCGTGGGGCAAGTGAGCTTCAGATCTGCATTCCGAGCGGAATCTGCAAGAATCGGAATCGGCGAGACCATCGACGTCGGTCGCATCCTCTACGCTAGCGACGTCCCTCTCATCATTCTCGACGAGACTTGGATTCCGACCAGAAAGGCCGTGACTGCCTACACAATCATGTCTTTTGACGAAATTGATGTTTACATCGGTTTCGCTGAACCTGCCCAACCCACCCCAGCGGTGATGATAGAGGCAGAAGAATCTTCTGGGTCCCCTTTGTCCACGGAGGTGGCAGAGTTCCGGATCTCATAAAACCCTAATCCCACCCAGCCCGCACTAGTTGCGGAGATAGTGGAGAAATCTGAGCCTGAAGAAGACCTCACGGTTCAAGTCGAATCTGGAGTGGATCTCCCTGGAGAGGCCGGATCCCAGATCGACCCACCCATGGAAGTCGAAATCCAGGAGGACCTTAACAATGACACTGATTCTGGCTCTGACGACGCCGGGACAGATAGGCCTTTCCTCAGGTACACACTAAGACGTATGATACTACAAGGCGCAAGCACAGATGCAATCCTCGAGACAATTAAAAGTTTCGATATGGCTGATCGTGAAAGCCGCAGGTACCTCAGGAAGCACGCATCGCACTTCGTCGGATATGTTGGATCCAGATCCGGCTCTACCGATGCTGGAGAAAACACCGATTCGGTGCTGGAGGCAATTGGAACAAACGCCGACGTTCCCACATCCTCGGATGAATCCATGACGTCGGCAGATTTTCGAAAGTTCTTCGCGGAATACGAAGAGGAGTACAACTCCAAAGCTGCAGAAGAAGAAGAAGCCATGGATGAAGGATCCGGGGAACACTCTCCCAAAGCGCAGGATGACATGGACGTCGGAGATAATCCCGAAGTCCAGATGTCCGAAAGTACCGATCAGAGCTTGACTCCGGGAAATGGACCCAAAGCCGTCTTTGCTACCGGTGCTGCCAAGAAGGCAAAGAAGAAGAACAAGAAAAACAAGACCCCGGCAAAAGACCCTCTGACAGAGGAGGTGATTGCTGAGGAGTACGAGGAAGACTCGGATGGAGCACTTATCCCAGACGAGCCGAAAAAAGAAGCATCGGTGGATGGACACGTGATCACAGAAGGTGCGCGTAAACTCATTGATGCCGCATTAATCACACCTATCCCTACAGCTGCAGAACTTACTGCAGATGAGCTGGACGAAAGGGCCCAGGCCCTAGAAGCGCGTCATCAGCAACTCCTCGATGAAGCCAAAAACATCGAGGTGGAGAAGAAGCGCATGTCAAACAAGGAGTACATGTCCCGTCTACATCAGAAGACACGGAAGCGTCACATAGATGACAGCCAATTCCCACGTGTCCGTGCCGTCCTTTTCGGAGATGAGATGGGGAAGCCAGGGAAGGATAGCAATGGAGATTGGGTTTACCCGACACTAGTGCAGAATACCGTGGCAGCTCGTGAAATTCTATCGGCCAATCTAGGTCTAGAAGAGATACGCTTGGGTATCAAGCTAATCAACAAGGGACTGGAGAAGCAAAAGGTCGCCTTTTCTGGAAGCCAAAAGCTGGTCTCAGATTCTGACCAATGTCGCACAGATCCGGCATGGGCGGACGTAAGGTCCCACTACGTTCGGGCGCAGTATCGTCACCCCGAACGCAGGGAAGACAATTATTCAAGAACCGGATCTTCGGGACAGCATCGCAGAACTACACATAACTGGAGCAACGACGCTCTAGTAGCCGAGAAAGACGCGATCGCTGCACTGAATCCGAAGAATCCTCCCCGAAAGGAAGAAGATACAGAGAAACGTCGGGAGGAGGATCGTCAGAGAATGCCACCTCCTAGACATGAAAACCGTCCGGCTGAGCCTCACCATGGTGGGAACGATGGACGAAGGAACGACGGAAACCACGCTGGCACAAGCCGGCAGGGGGGCTCGTCGTAGTCAAGAACCTCCCCGAAGCCGGAATAATGACGCTCCGGATGGCGGCCAGCGATCAGACAGAAACTACGCAGCTGCACCACCCTCTCCACCACACAGTTATCACAATGGCCCCCAAGGAGGTCAAGGAGGACGTCATGGCGGAGGAGGTGGTGGCAGAAGCCGAAGTCCGGCTCCAAGGCACCGCAGCCACAGCCGGCATTCGGGACAATCTCTATCCCCAAACGACGCAAGGCACATGACCAACTCCAACATAGAGGCTCGGCGCTACAAAAACGATGACGTGTACATGGGCCCAAAGTGCTTCGGACCACGCATCAGAGCTACAAAGTTCCCAGAAGGATTCTCTATTTCAACACATATCCAAGCCTACGACGTCATTGCTCGACCTGACACCTGGTTACAGGATTTCTTCCAAGCTTGCTGCATCGCTAAAGGCGGAAACAGCCTGGTCGCAACCCGATATCTCCCACTTATGTTGCAGAAGACGGCACGATCATGGCTCAATGAACTTCCGACGAACACCATCCACAACTGGTATGATTTACAAAGTGTGTTCTTTCGGAATTTTGAAGGCACATATCGGAGGCCCTGTACGGTTGGAGACCTACAGCGTTGGACCCAGAAAGCCAGAGAAACTTGCCGGGATTACCTCGGACGATGGATCGATACCAAGAACTCCTGTGAAGGAGTAAATGATCAAACTGCGATTGAAGCTTTCATCGCAGGTCTCCCAATTGGTTTACTTCGCCATCGCTTGAAGTGTGACAAGGTTACTGATCTGGGAGAAATGATAGATACAGCGAGAAAATATGCAGATGCTGATGACGATGCAGAGGGATTACTCAATGCCCTAGCTGTGCCTCAGTCGGCAAAACAACCAAAGCAACAAGCTCAGAAGCGTAAAAATACCTCGGAAGAAAAGCCCAACGCGGAAACAATAGTGGTCACTATTGTTTCCGGGTCTGGAGGACGAGGAGGACATGGCGGAGCCCGCGGGCATGGCGGTGGGACATCAATGGTCCAAGGTAGAGGAGAACAACAACCAGGAAAAACCTACACTTGGGCCGACATTGCTAATAACCCATGTGTGCATCATTTGGACGCCAATGGGGGCTCGTCCCACACCACCGCTGGGTGTAGTTTTAACGACGACATCAAGAGAGATGATACCGCAGGATACAAAGCTAAGCGGAAGAAGGGAAAGAAGAATCCCGAAAAGGACAAAGAGACGAAGGAAGATTCCGACATGGTGGAAGCTGATGCTTCAAATCCCAAGTCAAAAGGGAAGAAAACTTTTCCCACCAAGAAGGACACTTACGTCACCTTCCTCGGATCTCAACCAGCAAAGGTCAAGAAAGCAGTTCTCCACAAGCTCAATGCAACAGTTCCGGCTGTCCCCGAGTATCTGGATTGGTCAGAGGTGGCAATCAGGTTTGACCGTGCTGATCGTCCGCCTAAGCTACACATGCGAGGAAAATACCCCTTAATTGTCAATCCACTTATTGACGGTTATGGTTTCTCCAAGACCCTCATGGACGGTGGTAGCAGCATTAATATTCTCTACGTCGAAACGCTACGCCAGATGAAGATCTCAGAAACACAGCTGAACCATAGAATTATCGGACGGAGGCACTTTCCTTCGAAGTGGTCCCGTTCAAGAGCGCATACCACGCTATATTCGGACGACCGGCTTACTGGGCTTTTATGGCTCGTCCGTGTTACATTTACAATATGATGAAAATTCCAGGTCCCAATGGCGTGATCACCATATGGGGAGACCCGAAGAAAGCGTGAGAGTGCGAGGATGGAAATGCCGCCTTTTCCGAAGCCGTGCTGCACGCCTAGGAGTACCAGGAGATCAAGAAGAGCATAGATCCATCGGAGATGCCCACGACGAAGAAGGAGGTGACAAAACCAAATCCGGAGTTCAAAGCATCAGAAGAGACGAAGCAGACGCCATTGAAGGATAATGACCCCTCGAAGGTGACCCAGATAGGCGTAGGCCTAAGTAGCGCATAGGAAAGCGCGCTCGTCAAGTTCCTCCAAGCAAATCAGGATATCTTCGCATGGCAGCCATCTGACATGATCAGAGTACCTAGGGAACTTGCCGAGCACTCTCTAAATGTAAACTCGAACGCGAAACCCATCAAACAGTCCTTACGACGGTTTGGCGATGAAAAGCATAAGGCAATAGCTAAGGAACTAGCACGGCTCGAGTTAGCCGGATTCATAGAAGAGGTCATCCATATTGATTGGTCGGCCAACCCTGTAATGGTCCCTAAAAAGGACACCACTGATTTAAGGATGTGTGTTGATTATACTGCCTTGAACAAGGCTTGTCCAAAAGATCCGTTCGCTCTCCCTAGAATTGATCAAGTTATCGATTCTATGGCAGGCTAGGAACTCCTCTGTTTTCTCGACGCATATTCCGGTTATCACCAAATCCGGATGAAGGAATCTGACAAAGTCAAAACTTCATTCATAACCCCTTTCGGAACCTTCTATTTTGTTACGATGCCCTTTGGGCTGAAGAACGCAGGAGCTACGTACCAGCGCACGATGCAGCGTTGCCTCCATGATCAACTCGGACGCAATGTACATGCATACGTGGATGATATTGCGGGGATGTCCAAAAAGAAGGAAACACTGATTTCCGACTTGGAGGAGACGTTCGGCAATCTATGAAAATACAACATCATGCTTAGTCCGAAGAAATGCTTCTTTGTAATACCAGCCAGAAAATTGTTAGGTTTCATCGTGTCTCAAAGAGGCATAGAGGTGAACCGCGACAAAATCAAGGCTATTCTCAATATTTCCAGGCCAACTCGCCTGAAGGATGTATAAAGGTTAACTGGTTGCATTGCTGCAGTCAGTCGATTTGTAAGCCAGCTTAGTGAACGAGCCGCACCATTATACAAGCTCTTGAAGAAGACCAACGATTTTGTCTGGACTGACGAAGCCGAAGCTGCATTGCAAGACCTGAAGAAAGTACTCTCATCTTCTCCAATCCTTGCAGCGCCGGAACCTCAGGAACCAATGCTGCTTTACATTGTTGCGACAAATAAGGTTGTCAGTATCGTCATGGTGGTGGAGAGACCAGAGGAAAATCAGGAACACCTGGTGCAGCGTCCGACGTACTTTGTCAGCGAGGTCCTGACAGAATCAAAACAGCAGTATCCGCATTATCAGATGTTGCCTTACGGTATTTTTCTAGCATCTCGTAAGTTACGACACTATTTTCAGGAGCATCTAATTACCGTGGTGAGCAAAGCTCCCATGAGAGATATAATCAACAATAGCGATGCCACAGGACGCGTCGCCAAATGGGGCATAGAGCTTGCAGCTTTTGATATTGAGTACAAACCCCGGACAACAATCAAATCCCAGATCCTTTCCGACTTTGTCGCTGATTGGTCAGAGACCAAGGAGAACATGGTCCTCCCTGAGTCGGAGTATTGGACCCTCTTTTTCGATGGGTCTAAGGCTCGAGGGGGCTCGGGGTCTGGCGTGGTGCTCAAATCACCCCAAGGAGATAAACTTCTATACGTGTTGCAAATCCACTTCACAGCGACAAACAACATTCCCGAGTATGAAACACTGCTGCGTGGAATCCGGATTCCTAAGGATATTGGCATCCGACGTTTGATGTGTTATGGAGATTCGGATCTTGTTGCTCAACAAGTGTCAGATATTTGTAATGCAAATAAGCACATGGAAGCATACAAAGCTATCGTGGATGATCTATCTAAATCGTTCGAAGGATTTGAAGTTCAACACATCCCTCGAGCAGAAAATGAGGAAGCAGATGCACTATCCCGAATAGGCTCTGCGCGGAAAGAGGTCCCGGATGGCGCATTTTTAGAGCACCTCAAAGTTCCCTCGATAAAGGGAGTAGATGAGGAGTATCCGACCAAATCTGACTCACCTTTGATACCAGTTCTGGCTGTAATTCCTAGCTGGACTCAACCCTACCTCGATTACTTGGTATATGGCAAATTACCCGAAGACGAGGTGCTAAGCCGGCAGATTATCCGACGAGCAAAAGCCTATACTATTGTTAAAGGTGAGCTCCATAAACGGAGTGTTTCTGGGGTTTTTCAGCGCTGTGTATCTCCGGAAGAAGGAGTGGAAATCCTAAGGGAAATCCACGAAGGCGAGTGTGGTCACCACGCTGCAGCTAAATCTTTAGTGGAAAAAGCTTTTCGACATGGATTTTTCTGGCTTACAGCTCAGGCAGATGCCGAACGATTAGTCAAGACATGCAAATGCTGCCAAAAGTACGCCAAGCAAGCTCATGTTCCGGATGATCAGCTGCGAACAATACCTATAACATGGCCTTTTGCGGTCTGGGGGCTTGATATGGTAGGACCTTTTAAACGAGCTCCAAGTGGATTTACTCACCTCTTAGTGATGGTGGATAAATTCACCAAATAGATCGAGGCTAAACCCGTCACTAGTTGTGATGGAGCAACAGCCAAAAGATTTGTCGAGGATGCTATAATCCGGTATGGTTATCCGCATAGCATAATCACGGACAACAGGAGTAACTTTTCTATGGGAGAACTGGTCGAATTCTGCGACGAGCAAAATATCCGGCTTGACATTGCGTCAGTCGCACATCCACAGGCTCTCAGACAAGTTGAAAGAGCAAATGGTTTAATTCTACAAGGCCTGAAACCAAGACTCGAAGAACCACTCAGACGTGCTGCGGGGGCTTGGGCAGAGGAACTACCCTCTGTAATTTGGAGTTTACGAACAACTCCGAACAGGTCAACAGGATACACACCTTTCTTCTTGGTCTATGGCGCGGAAGCAGTTCTTCCTAGCGATTTAATTCATACTTCTCCTAGAGTGGCCGCGTATATCGAAGAGGATGCCGAGATTTCTCGACAAAATGATCTCGACTTAGTCGAAGAAATTCGCGTCGTCGCTGAAATGAGATCTGCAGCCTATCAGCAGAAGTTACGCAGGTATCATAGCCAGAGAGTCCGAACTAGATCTTTCAATAAAGGTGATTTGGTTCTCCTGCTTGTGCAACAAAGAGAGCACAAACTTTCCGCAGTATGGGAAGGGCCCTTTTTAGTTAGTCGAGTATTGCACCATGGATCGTACTACTTAACTGACATGAGGCCAGTCAAAGAAAGACCTGCTCCTAAGAAGAGAAAGAGAGTTGGAGGCAGTACAAATCCGGATGAGTTAGACAGACCGTGGAATATTGCTCAGCTATGTCCCTTTTATTCTTAGTTTATCCTTCTTTGTAATCATACATAGGTACATGTTCTATGAGAAATAAAAGTTTTGGTTGCCTCAAAGTTTTTCTGAGAAGTTTTTACCATCTTATTTCCTAATGATCATGTCATAGTCGGAAATCCTAGGATGCTTGAAAGTACTTTTTGCTCATGTTCGTTCTGGTTTAGATTTCTGATTCTAAAAATTGCTACCTTCGGGTATAACTCTAAAAATTCTAGTCTTTACTTGGGTTATTTGTCTGATTGATGTATGCGGGTATTTCCCGAGTACTGAATTGTTGGTACTGGAATCCGGCTTTGTTTCCGAGTTTAAACTGGTTTAGAATTGAGCTCCGTTGCTCGGCAAAGTTTCCGGCTGAAGGTTTAGCCGGCTCACGAAAGGGACGAGGCGGACAGCCAGATAAACAATAAGTAGAGACGGAAAATTTCAAGTGCTTATGTAAACACTTTAGGCACACAAAAATTTGAAAAGACAAAAGTGCTGAATAGATAAAAAACTTTGCACTAGCAAAAGTCATAGTACTTAGTATTTACAATAGCATCAGGTTTTTTGGGAATAATACATAGTTTTCTGGTCTATGATGCAGGAGGAGATGAAGGATCTGCCGGCTCGCTGGCTACTCCACTTTGATATCGTTCCAAAATGTCCGGATCCGAGGTGGTCCGTTCATCGTCGGAAACTTCTTCAGCTTCTTCTGGAGGAGGTGGCGGAGTATCTACGCGGGTGAAGAAGGGGACCTCATAGCTGGTCAGATCAGCTACGTGGCACCCATATCCAGTGCAGGAGTGCATGATGGCTTGAAGGTCCTGCTCCTGGCCGTCTTCGTCTACTTTGCAGTACCCTCTGGTCACTTGCCATATCTCCATGTTTCCATGGTGGCTCATGACCATGGTGAGAGTGTTCTGCGCAGCAGTCCGCGCGTAGGACATGTTCCAGTCCCGAATGAGCCGCGGCATCTCCTTGGCCTTCTCCCGCACCTGGAAGTCCGACATGCCTGGCATGTCCGGAATCCGGAGAGACTCGCCAATGTCCTCAAGGGACTGGCGGTAGTCATGAAGAAGATCACCGACTTGGGTAAGTCGGTGGGTGCGGGGCTCGGACGAGGAGGAGGCCGTCAAGTTCAGAGGACCTATACACACACTAAAGTTAAGAAAAATCCTACATTGATAGAAGTCGAAGAAAAAGTTAAGTCGGAGAGGTGGAACGTACCAAAAATGACGTCGTCAACCTTGGTCTTCTCCTCCCGGAGGCTCTGGAGTTCAGCCCGGAGCGCCTAGGATAAGTCCTTCTCTCTGCTAAGCTCATTTCTGAGGTTCGAGATTGCTTGGTCTTGAGCAGAGATCTTGCGATCCAGCTCCTTAGTGGCCATGGAGGAGGATTCGAGGACTTGAGATATGATCCTTTCATGATCTGCCTTGAGCTTATGCAGCTCTTGGCGGAGTCCCTTGTTCTCCACCACCAGGGTCTTGAGGTTCTCGGCCTCTTCAATCATAGCGATGGATTGTTTCACCAACGCTGTAAGTCAAAAAGAACAACAGTTCAGAAAAATTCGACATTGAAAAAGCAAAAGACAAGGTTTGAGTCTCGGAATGTTTACCTTTAGCTTTATCGTTGGCTACCTTGAGCTCAGCATTTTTAAGCCGGAGAGCTTTGATATCTCTCCGCTTATCACAGACATTGGTTAATAATTCCGGGTTATAGGAACACACTTTCTGTAAGTCATAATACCCAAAGTCAGAAAGCTACTTAAGACTTAGGCTAATATTTTATACTAAATATCAGCATGAGCCTTGGGGGCTACACTAGTTTGTTCTTTGGCATCCTAATGAAAGCATAAACCCGGATTCTATATCCTACTTCATGCTTGGGGGCTAGAGGATATGATATAACATAATGTAAAAAACAAGAGTTGGAATTCCGACTTACATATTGCTCGTGGGTGAGTTTGTCTAAACCAGCGTTCACTTCAGCTGCCACCTTCTCGACGAGAGTAAGTGGGATCACTAGGGCTGTGGGAAGCTCGCCAGTCCGGATCCTCTCGTCGCGAAGGCAGACTTGAGCGAGAAGGTCAGAGAACTTGACGTCCTCTGCTTCTTGCGTCTCCTCTTCGGGGGATAGATGGCTTTTATCCAGGACTTGCCTGGCTAGGAGCTGGATTTCTTCTGCAGATTTCCGGATCAGGCCAAACTTGGCAAGACCCGGATTGTTGAGGAGGTTTTCGGCGAAGACTTCAGCCGAGGGATCATTACCCGAAGAGGGTTCACCCTTATCTTGAGCTGACGCACTAGTGGTGACGTCAGTGTGCGACCCAAGGATCGCAGGCTCTGCTTGAGGAGCCGGATCTTCTGCAATCACAGGATAAGGGATGATCGCCGGAGTTGCAGAAGGTTGAGGGGCCGGAGTCGGAGGAGCCACGGCAGGGGAAGCTATTGTAAGCTTCTTCTGGCGCAAGGGCTTCGAATAAGTCCCCTTCCCCTTGCCCCTGATGAATGATTTTGCTCTGAGAAGGTAGTAAAGTCGGAAACATTACATCTCAGAAAGAAACTTGAGTAAAGTACAAAGGCGGGAAAGTTGTGACAGAAGGATACCTCTTCACAACTCGCACCTCCTTTCTGCCAACTGCCACTGTTGGAGCTTTGCGCTTCTTGAGCGCAAGATCCGGTAGTGGGACTACTTTTGTATCCTGAGAACACTCAAGGGGGTATCCTTCGAGCAGAGCGAGCTCCGACTCGGGGAGGTTAGCAAGCTGAAAACAAAAACGTAAATCAGCATTGCAATATAACTCGAAAAGTGAAACACGCAGAAAATGTACTGATGGAAGCTTACCGGCACCACGGGGTCTTCCGCAATGTGCATATCCAGAGAAACCTCCGGAATCCTCCTCTCGATCCGCTCCTTGATCATCCACTTGATCTGGGTTATGTAACCCTGAGTGGTGTAGGCTTTGGGGCTGATGCAGAGGGAGTCATTTTTGGAAGACGTGATGGAATGCATCAGTCTATCCCCGTGGTACTGAAGTGGCTGGATCCGACGTGAGACCCAGCACTGGACCAAGTCGGATCCCTTCCGACCCTTGTGCTTGATAAGATATTCGATCCGCCTCTTAGCAAGGATCAGATCTTCAGTGAGAGCTGGAGCAGCCTCATCCCAGGAAGGCTGGGCCGTGGTGGCTCCGTCGACAAAAGCCGGCAAAGTAGTAGCTTTGCCAAGAGCCGGAATATCCCTATGGTAGAAAAAAGTGGCTGGCCATTGTTTAACCGAGTCACTGGTAGAAATTTTGGGATATGACCGGTCTCGTCTAACAGAAAAACTAATAGTACTGGTGATATAAGGAACACCAGCAGTAATGGAATTCCTCCGGACATGGAAGTAAAACCGGAAGAGAAGCAAACTCGGCCTAATGCCGAGAAAGCCCTCGCAAAGCGCAGCATATGCGCTCATTTCTAGAAGAGAATTGGGAGGAAGATTGTGGAGTGGAACTCCATAATGATCTATCACCTCGGAGAAGAATTCAGAGGGAGGAAAAGACACACCTCGGTCCAGATGAGTGCCGAAGTGGACTCGCTCGCCTTCGCGCGGATTGGGGACGGTTTCGTCGGAGCCGGTCCTCCAGTTGCCGACGGCGAGGAGCCCCTCCTTCTCCATGTTTTTAGGCCATCTTCATCGAGGGCCAACGGTCGTGCTGATGGAACGTCTGTCAGATGACGTGACTTGACCATGCTTGTGTCAGGTGGCGTTAGAGACCAAGTTCCGGCTTAGTTTAAAAGCGAGCTGGAAAATCCGAGTAACCAATTGAAAGGTCTGACTTACTTTTAAAGACCCGGATCGTATTTTTTGTTGTAAATTTTCAGGAACCCTTCAAGATTCTGCAAGCCGAAGATCAAGCTAGATGATGATGAAATCCGACTTTGGATCTTGGAGGCCTCCGGGGGCTGCTGTTGGGGATATACTTTCCGGGTATCCTCACAGTTCCTCACTGACCAGGGTGCCCCACTTCAGGTTAGAGCTTTGCTTCACGGGCGGCCCAGTCAGAGAGAGAAGACGGAGTCCCATCCGGCTACGGGAAGACCCAGAAGACTTACCGACTTAGGCCCATAATGTTACTTGTAGTTCAAGATGTACTCTGTAACTAACTCTTAGTCGTAGCCGGATTGATCTCTCCTGTAAACCCTAGGTCGGATATCTATATAAGCCGTCCTAGGGAGAGCCTTTAGGATACCCCAATACTTTACACCCTCAACTCGCAGAGGCGATACCCTTATAACCCATATTCCGGTTCTGCTGTATTACTGGATTGCTAGCAGGAGTAGGATTCGTCCAAAGCCGGCGGATTCGAACCTGGGTAAACTTGTGTGCTCACCGTCCCAGAATACCGTACGTCTGACACCCCTCTCTTCCGCACGCCTCGAGGACCCCCTCATGGCGTACTTGTCCTCAATCCGACGACAATTGCGTGTGTGTTCTTCTCATGAACCACACCTAGTGTCATTGCATGTGTGTTCTTCTAAACAAACCACATAAGGATCCACCAGTGTCATTGCCTGTCTGTTCTTTTCATGAACCACATAAGGATCCACCAGTGTCATTGCATGTCTGTTCTTTTCATGAACCACACCTAGTGTCATTGCATGTCTTTTACTTCCATAAACCACATATGGATCCACCTAATGTGATTGCATGTCTGTTCCTCTAAACTAACCACATAAGGATCCACCAGTGTCATTGCGTGTCTATTCTTTTGATGAACCACACCCAGTGTCATTGCATGCGTGTTCTTCTAAACAAACCGCATAAGGATCCACCACTGTCATTGCCTATATGTTCTTTTCATGAACCACACCCAGTGTCATTGCATGCGTGTTATTCTAAACAAACCACATAAGTCATTGCATGTCTGTTCTTTTCATGAACCACACCTGGTGTCATTGCATGTCTGTTCTTTTCATGAACCATGGCTAGAGTCATTGCATGTTTGTTCCTCTAAACAAACCACATAAGGATCAACCAGTGTCATTGCATGTCTGTTCTTTTCATGAACCACATAAGGATCTACCAGTGTCATTGCATCTCTGTTTTTTCATGAACACAGTGTCATTGCATGTGTGTTACTTCCATAAACCACATGTGGATCCACCGGTCTCATTTCATGTTTGTTCCTCTAAACAAACCACATAAGGATCCACCAGTGTCACTGCATGTATGTTCTTCTTATGAACCACATAAGGATGGGCCCACCAGTGTCATTGCGTGTCTATTCTTTTCATGAACTACACCTAGTGTCAGTGCATGTCTGTTCTATTCATGAACCACATAAGGATCTACCAGGGTCATTGCATGTCTTTTACTTCCATAAACCACATGTGGATCCACCGGTGTCATTGCATGTCTTTTCCTCTAAACAAACCACATAAGGATCCACCAGTGTCATTGTAACACCCTCGAATCGGCACTATGCAAGTTTTAGCGCTTCCCGCCAAACCCGCATAGAACCGATTCAAGGACGCCCACCAAGCACTTTCGTGCGGGTGGAAAACGAATTAATCATTACACAATAGTCCACGATGGAACGCACAGAACAGATATATATACAACACGACTCCACAAGTCAAGAATACAGATATACAATACAAAGATCCAAATCACCTTGAAATCGATACAACGTCCGAGTACGGACAAGAAGCAAATTGGGCTAAGAGCCCTGAAGAATAACCAATGGCGTCCATAACCCTACCCAGGCCAAGCCAGAAGGGTAACCCAGCTAACGACGTCAATCTCAAACCTGTTAAATCAAAAGGGGTGCCGACAAAGGGCAAAGGACAAAGAGGTGCGTCAGTACTGAGGCCAGTACATGGCGAGTCTAGAATTCGGCGGTCGTCGCCTACACAGTTATGGTGGACTGAAGCGGCAGCGCAACATGCACTAAACAACCTATAGAGACTCGATTAACTGTCGGCTATTAGAGAGAGATAAGGAAGACCTATTCGATACCAACCTTATACTAACACCAATCATACCCATCCTGGTATTCCCCCTCGAGACCAAACGAGGAAGTCAAACCAATGAACTCACACAGTTGGCAGTTTTATCCATTCCATTATAGTTGCAGCACTTACTAGTCAGATATAGATATCACGAGTCATCCTGATAGCATAAGTAGTGGGCAGTTTTAGTTAACCATTCAGTGGTAGTTGTAGTACTTACTAGTCAGATACAATTAGCATGTGACATCCCAAACCCAGCAATTGTTGGCACTTTTATTTCATTCCATTGGAGTTGCGATACTTGCTAGGCAGGTATAACATGACACGATACACACTAGTTCCACCAGTTGTTGGCACTTTTATTATCCATTCCATTGTAGTGAAGCTGATTACTAGTCACATATTAAGTCAAATTTATAACACTACTTTAGTTATGCTTTTCTATGATCGAGATACTGTGCTCCAAGTCGTCCATAACCGCGGACACGGCTTTCAGAAAGATTTACCCTGCAGGGGTGCACAAATAGCAACACACACACGATCAACCTCGGAAAAACCAAATCAAAACCCAACGAGGCTTTCACGACAAAGCAATCACGGGATTCATAAAATATTTCACGGGGCCACCCCACTAAGCTAACCGCAACAAAGTTGGCCGGCTCCGGAACGGACCCAGGGTTTGCGAGAACGGCTGTAAACGACTGGGAACCCAAAAATGTGACTGGGCTTGTCGATACCGCAAAATCGTGTCGCGATCCAAAACAGTACAGGTGCTCCACGCACAATCGTAAAATAAAGCAATAAAACATGGCATAAGTACAGGATAGTAATAAAGCCCCAAACTAGTTTGTGGCCCCAAGAAATAAGAAATGAATCAAGCTCTGGATAAGGGGGATTCATAGACTCTCTCGGATGTGGATAGTGCGAATAGTCAAGGAACATGTATCAAGTACTCGGGGTCCTACGGGACACAAGTGAGCGTGGAAGAACCAAATAACCTCTATTGCCCACCGATGCCTCTGCATTAGTTAAATCTAGCAATTTAATATCAAGTTGTAATTAAAGCCATGATCATCTCCACCATTAAGCATCTCTATCAGTAAGTATGTGTCAACCTTTTATCAATGGTGGAACGACAACGACACGAAACAGCACCTAAGCAAGCAACTACGACTCGCATGGCCGACTGTCTATCAATCAACAGGCAATAGGATGTGTCCAGGGCAATATAGAGGTTGCAAGGAATATAAATATTGCACGGAAACTAAAGCATCGCAACAAGGATAGCAATAGATTAACCGGAGGAAATAAAGACTATAAATGCAGAATAGGTAGAAGGGGAAGGGATGCTCGCCTGGGAAACACTATCGAAGGTTCATATCTGGAGAACTTGTCAATACTCGCATCCACTCATCGGCCTAATCCGCAAAGAAGCAAACACTAAAAGAAACACCGGATGCACTATTTAATAGTACGACAGAAGATCGGGCATGATACATGTATGATGTATGGCATGGCAAAGATGCGATGCAATTAGACAATATTAAGCCGAACCGGGTCCCAACAATTAATTAGAAGGTTCAAGTTGTTTTAGATGCCCCGCAATTTAAATATTGGCTTAACAAGACAAAACATGACAATAGTGAGCTAGATAAATTAAATCGAGTCAAAATAATACAAGAATGTCCCGTATAAACACTACATATTTAATTATTAGGCGATTCACTATTTATTTAGCCTAGAACCACAAGATGGCATGTATGCAAGCATGAATGATCTAATACGACAAGATGTGCTACATATAAAAAAATCGCCATGAGCGGATACGGATCTGGTTTGGATAGCCCAGCCATCTGGGTTGCTAACTACGGATTCTCGGGTGAATTCGATTCGTAGGTGTTTCTAGTCGTCGCTTCGGTGGTACTGGTCGCGGGACGGGTAGCTCTTAGGAGGTAGGTGCTGGTCGTGGGGGAAAGCCCAGTCACTTGGTACTCCGACTGAAAAGAGGGGAGGAATAGTCTAAGGGGCTAGGTTTGAATCGTTAGTACTAGTAGGAATCGCTTCTTCTACCCTTCTCTTATTTTCATTTAGGGTGGTGTCTCACTGTTTGGATCGAAGAGGTGGAAAGACAACTTTGGATTGTTATTGAAAGTGGCGCAAGTAGCCGATGTCACGGAGTAAGATATTGTCCGAGGGTGACGGTATCATACGCCGGAATCTGGTTGATGAAGCGGTGCCATGTAATACACCCACAAAGTGATTGACATCTGATGGACCAAAGCTCTTGTAGAAATTTCGTCGAACAGGTGCAAGGCACTGCACCAGAGGCCAAACCGAGAGGCATTAGCGTTGACTGTAACAAGAGAGGCATGATGCCCGAGGCAGCACAGAACAAATCTGATAACAGTGCAAAAAACGGTTAGACTACAGTGGTCGGTGGGCTGGAGCTGGCTGACGTGCTGGTCGAGTGCGCAGGCACGGGACAAGGGAGACAAGCAGGATGCTAAGAAAACAGAGGACCTCGAAGAACACCGGCCAGACTGCAGATCTTTGCTTAGGTGTGGTGTGGCATGGTACAGAGCTAGCCCGTGGAAGTGACAATGGCATTAGGCTGCTGTTGCGCTGGGTGACTTGGTGTCGCCTAGCTTGAATGAAGGGGCAAGGTGGGTTTGAGTGGAATCTGGTGGTGGTAAAATTGGTGGATGCACGTAGAGCTGGTTGAACTTGGTGTACATCGATTGGGAAAACAAATGGATTGATTGGCTCAAAGGATTAAGGCATGAGGCACGATGGGATTTAGTGCTCGCGATGCAAAAATATTTGAGCTGCTACCTGCTATCTGATGGCTACAGTGCGGACCAAGAGGAATAGACATCTACAAATCGAAGCTCGTTGTTGGCTCAGGAAAAAGGAGCACCGGCGGCGGAGAGAAAATGGACAACATGGATTCGGGAATTCTGGATTTGGTGGCTAGGGTTTGGGGGGAAAAGGAAGAGGTAGACTGAGACACTTATATAGTCCAAAGTAGACTAGATGGGACTAGTTTTGGGCCAAAATTTTAGACAGGATTTTGCCTATTTTTTAATTTTAGAAAAATAACAAAACCTTTTGTGGTCACGTAACGAACCGAATATAATTATTATTTTTAATTTAAAATAAGAAAAAGGATGGGACCGGCTTTATATATTATACCGTGCGGATAGTTTTAACAAACAAACTATGGTGTTTAATAAAATAATTTTTTGCTCGAAATAAAATAAAATATGCATGATGGTTTCATGATGAAGCAAGAATAAAAACACCAAATAATTCCAAATTGGAGTTTTTGCATAACAAGGAGGAAGATGGCATGTGTATATGGTGTAGGAGAGATGGATAGGTAGGAGTAGGTGTTTAGGCGGAATAAAGGATAGCATGAGCACAGATAGAATAGAAATGTGGCCATATGAAAAAAACAAGATCAAGTAGATTCAACATACTTATCAAATGGGCATGAGTTCAAACCTCAAGGCAAAAATAAAAGGGAACCCACTTGAGAATATATGATAGATTTTAAGAGGAGATCATATGGAAAAACACGAGACCACAAGGTAGAGACAGAATAGAATCAAAAGATGGTTTCCCCAACTCGATTTGGGTATTTTAACAATATAAGAATAGCAAGACTCAAGTAAATAAAATTTGGACATTATGGTTCCATGTAAGTATGGCACCAACACGAGATAGAATAGAGAGGGAGGATGAAATAGAGAAATGCAAATACAATGTCAAATACAAATATGAAGAACCAAATACAAGTGAAACAATTAAATGTAATAATTTAAATTATGTCCATGCAATGTGGCATGATGAATATGAGCATGCAGTCATGATGATGCACAAAACAGAAACACTAAGCGATTTTCTAGTAGTGGTTTTATCGGGATGCCACAATTCGACACCACTAACAACGGATCTCGCCCTCGAGATCTGAATCATGGCACCGGAAGAAGGCCGATGATCTGAATCTTCTCGCTTCGTGTAGATCATCGCGACACCACTAACAAGGATTCTTGCTCCATCTTGAAATCGACGACACCACCAACAAGAGGTCATTTTCCATGGTCGTCGAGAATACACTTCGGGAACAAAGGACGAAGGTAAAGGTATCAACAGATAATGCCACCTCTAACTCCGATAGGAGGAGAGAAAAGATGCAGTCTATTCCACTTCAATGTACAAGGGAATATAGAATGAGTAGTCGGCATGGGGGCTAATCCATCACGCACCCAAACTATTACTCCGCACATTCAGTAGAAAAGCATGCAGCCATTCTCGGAATTCACACTAAAGATCTCGACAAACGAGGTTCGGAACAAGGAGTGATGCAGGGTCCTCATCAGATCTGGCGTAAATGATGACGTTGTGCTGAAAACACCGGAAGGCACAAGAAGGAACAAAGAGAAGTCCAACAGATGAAGGATTCCTCAGATAGCATGAAGACAGGATGTAGAAGCATCGTTACCAAAGGAGGAAGCGAAACCCTGAAGGTACGACGGAACCCAACCACGAGAAATCCTAGACTAGAAGAAGGTAAGAGAGCAGATTCAAAACACGCAGAGGTACGAGGATTATAGCAGAGGGGTAAGGAGTAAAAGCAGACCTAATCAGATCCATCCAACCGATTTTGCAAAATAGTTTTGACACTCTACATCGGCCGTTAGCTAGGTTATCCTACAGGTTGGACCAGTGGAGTATCGTAAATGATGAGCTCTGATACCACTCTGTAACACCCTCGAATCGGCACTATGCAAGTTTTAGCGCTTCCCGCCAAACCCGCATAGAAACGATTCAAGGAAGCCCACCAAGCGCTTTCGTGCGGGTGGAAAACGAAGTAATATCATTACACAATAGTCCATGATGGAACCCACAGAACAGATATATCTACAACACGACTCCACGAGTCAAGAATACAGATATACAATACAAAGATCCAAATCACCTTGAAATCGATACAACGTCCGAGTACGAACAAGAAGCAAATTGGGCTAAGAGCCCTGAAGAAGAACCAATGGCGTCCATAACCCTGCCCAGGCCAAGCCGGAAGGGTAACCCTGCTAACGACGTCGATCTCAAACCTGCTAAAACAAAAGGGGTGCCGACAAAGGGCAAAGGAAAAAGAGGAGCGTCAGTACTGAGGCCAGTACATGGCGAGTCTAGAATTCGGCGGTCCTCGCCTACACAGGTGGTGGACTGAAGCGGCAACGCAACATACACTAAACAACCTATAGAGACTCGATTAAATGTCGGCTATTAGAGAGAGATAAGGAAGACCTATTCGGTACCAACCTTATACTAACACCAATCATACCCATCCTGGTATTCCCCCTCGAGACCAAATGAAGAAGTCAAACCAATGAACTCACACAGTTGGCAGTTTTATCCATTCCATTATAGTTGTAGCACTTACTAGTCAGATATAGATATCATGAGTCATCCTAATAGGATAAGTAGTGGGCAGTTTTACTTAACCATTCAGTGGTAGTTGCAGTACTTACTAGTTAGATACAATTAGCATGTGACATCCCAAACCCAGCAGTTGTTGGTACTTTTATTTCATTCCATTAGAGTTGCAATACTTGCTAGGCAGGTATAACATGACACGATACACACTAGTTCCACCAGTTGTTGGCACTTTTATTATCCATTCCATAGTAGTGAAGCTGATTACTAGTCACATATTAAGTCAAATTTATAGCACTACTTTAGTTATGCTTGTCTACGATCGAGATACTGTGCTCCAAGACGTCCATAACCGTGAACACAGCTTTGAGAAAGATTTACCTTGCAGGGGTGCACAAATAGCAACACACACATGATCAACCTCAAAAAAACCAAATCAAAACCCAACGAGGCTTTCACGACAAAGCAATCACGGGATTCATAAAATATTTCACGGGGCCACCCCACTAAGCTACCTGCAACGAAGTTGGCCGGCTCCGGAACGGACCCAGGGTTTGCGAGAACGGCGGTAAACGACTGGGAACCCGAAAATGTGACTGGGCTTGTCGATACCGCGAAATTGTGCCGCGATCCAAAACAGTACAGGTGCTCCACGCACAATCGTAAAATAAAGCAGTAAAACATGGCATAAGTACAGGATAGTAATAAAGCCCCAAACTAGTTTGTGGCCCCAAGAAATAAGAAATAAATTAAGCTCTGGCTAAGGGGGATTCATAGACTCTCCTGGATGTGGATAGTGCGAATAGTCAAGAAACAGGTATCAAGTACTCGGGGTCCTACGGGACACAAGTGAGCGTGGAAGAACCAAATAACATCTATTGCCCACCGATGCCTCTGCATTAGTTAAATCTAGCAATTTAATATCAAGTTGCAATTAAAGCCATCATCATCTCCACCATTAAGAATCTCTATCAGTAAGCATGTGTTAACCTTTTATCAACGGTGGAACGACAACAATGCGAAAAAGCACCTAAGCAAGCACTACGACTCGCAAGGCCGACTGTCTATCAATCAACAGGCAATAGGATGTGTCCAAGGCAATACAGAGGCTGCAAGGAATATAAATGGTGCACGGAAACTAAAGCATCCCAACAAGGATAGCAATAGATCAATAGGAGGAAATAAAGTCTATAAATGCAAAATAGGTAGAAGAGGAAGGGATGCTCGCCTGGGAAACACTACCGAATCTTCATATTCGGAGAACTTGTCGATACTCGCATCCACTCATCGGCCTAATCCGCGAAGAAGCAAACACTAAAATAAATACTGGATGCACTATTTAATACTACGACAGAAGATCAGGCATGATACATGTATGATGTATGGCATGGCAAAGATACGATGCAATTAGACAATATTAAGCGGAACCGGGTCCGAACAATTAATTAGAAGGTTCAAGTTGTTTAGATGCCTCGCAATTTAAATATTGGCTTAACAAGACAATAGTGAGCTAGATAAATTAAATCGAGTCAAAATAATACAAGAATGTCCCGTATAAACACTACATATTTAATTATTAGGCGATTCACTATTTATTTAGCCTAGAACCACAAGATGGCATGTATGCAAGCATAAATGATCTAATACGACAAGATGTGCTACATATATAAAAAAATACGGTTTAGGGCGGTGTCTCACTGTTTGGATCGAAGAGGTGGAAAGACAACTTTGGATTGTTATTGAAAGTGGTGGAAGTAGCCGATGTCACGGAGTAAGATATTGTCCGAGGATGACGGTATCATACGCCGGAATCTGGTTGATGAAGCGGTGCCATGTAATACACCCACAAAGTGATTGACATCTGATGGAACCAAAGCTCTTGTAGAAATTTCGTCGAACAGGTGCAAGGCAGTGCACTACAGGCCAAACCGAGAGGCATTGGCGTTGATTGTAACAAGAGAGGCATGATAGCTGAGGCAGCGTAGAACAAATCAGCTAACAGTGCAGAAAACGGTTAGACTGTAGTGGTCGGTGGGCTGGAGCTGGCTGACGTGCTGGTCGAGTGCACACGCATGGGACAAGGGAGAGAAGCAGGATGCAGAGAAAACAGAGGACCTCGAAGAACACCGGCCAGACTGCAGATGTTTGTGTAGTTGTGGTGTGGCATGGTACAGAGCTGGCCCTTGGAAGTGACAACGGCGTCAGGCTGCTGCTGTGCTGGGTGACTTGGTGTCGCCTAGCTTGAACGAAGGGGCAAGGTGGGTTTGAGTGGAATCTGGTGGTGGTAAAATTGGTGGATGCACGGAGAGCTGGTTGAACTTGGTGTACATCGATTAGGCAAACAAATGGATTGATTGGCTCAAAGGATTAAGGCATGAGGCATGATGGGATTTAGTGCTCGCGATGCAAAAATATTTGAGCTGCTACCTGCTATCTGATGGCTACAGTGCGGACCAAGACGAATAGACATCTACAAATCGAAGCTCGTTGCTGGCTCAGGAAAAAGGAGAACCGGCGGTGGAGAGAAAATGGACAACATGGATTCGGGAATTCTGGATTTGGTGGCTAGGGTTTGGGGGAAAATAAAGAGCTAGATTGGGACACTTATATTGTCCAAAGTAGACTAGATGAGACTAGTTTTGGGCCAAAATTTTAGACGGGCTTTTGCCTATTTTTTATTTTTAGAAAAATAACAAAACCTTTTGTGGTCATGTAACGAACCGAAGATAATTATTATTTTTAATTTAAAATGAGAAAAAGGATAGGACCGGCTTTATATATTATGTCGTGCAGATATTTTTAACAAACAAACTATGGTGTTTAATAAAATAATTTTTTGCTCGAAAATAAAATAAAATATGCATGATGGTTTCATGATGAAGCAAGAATAAAAACACCAAATAATTCCAAATTGGAGTTTTTTCATAACAAGGAGGAAGATGGCATGTGTATATGGTGTAGGAGAGATGGATAGGTAGGAGTAGGTGTTTAGGCGGAAGAAAGGATAGCATGAGCACAGATAGAATAGGTAGAGGATTAAGATGGCGAGGACATAAGATTATGTGAGCATGGATTATAGGGTCCCATACACACACGTAGAAAACAACTCGAACCACATGATCACATTGATAGAATAGAAATGTGGCCATATGAAAAAAACAAGATCAAGTACATTCAACATACTTCTCAAATGGGCATGAGTTCAAACCTCAAGGCAAAAATAAAAGGGAAGCAACTTCAGAACATATGATAGATTTTAAGAGGAGATCATATGGACAAATACGAGACCACAAGGTAGAGACAGAATAGAATCAAAAGATGGTTTCCCCCAACTCGATTTGGGTATTTTAACAATATAAGAATAGCAAGACTCAAGTAAATAAAATTTGGACATTATGGTTCCATGTAAGTATGGCACCAACACGAGATAGAATAGAGAGGGAGGATGAAATTGTGCAATGCAAATACAATGTCAAATACAAATATGAAGAACCAAATACAAGTGAAACAACTAAACGTAATAATTTAAATTATGTTCCATGCAATGTGGCATGACGAATATGAGCATGCAGTCATGATGATGCACAAAACAAAAATACCAAGCGATTTTCTAGTAGTGGTTTTATCGGGATGCCACAATTCAACACCACTAACAAGGGATCTCGCCGTCGAGATATGCCTCATGGTACTGGAAGAAGGCCGATGATCTGAATCTTCTCGCTTCGTGTAGATCATCGCGACACCACTAACAAGGATTCTTGCTCCATCTTGAAATCGACGACACCACCAACAAGAGGTCATTGTCCATGGTCGTCGAGAAAATAGTCCGGGAACAAAGGACGAAGGTAAAGGTATCAACAGATAATGCCACCTCTAACTCCGATAGGAGGAGAGAAAAGATGCAGTCTATTCCACTTCAATGTACAAGGGAAAATAGAATGAGTAGTCGGCATGGGGGCTAATCCATCACGCACCCAAACTATTACTCCGCACATTCAGTAGAAAAGCGTGCAGCCATTCTCGGATTTCAGACTAAAGATCTCGACAAACGAGGTTCGGAACAAGGAGTGATGCAGGGTCTTCATCGGATCTGGCGTGGATGATGTCGTCGTGTTGAAAACACCGGTAGGCATGAGAAGGAACAAAGAGAAGTCCAACAGATGAAGGATTCCTCAGATAGCATGAAGACCGGATGTAGAAGCACCGTTACCAAAGGAGGAAGGGAAACCCTGAAGGTACGACGGAACCCAACCACGAGAAATCCTGGACTAGAAGAAGGTAAGAGAGCAGATTCAAAACACGCAGAGGTACGAGGAGAATAGCAGAGGGGTAAGGAGTAAAACAAGACCTAATCAGATCCATCCAACCGATTTTGCCAAATAGTTTTGATACTCTACATCGCCCGTTAGCTAGGTTATCCTACAGGTTGGACCAGTGGAGTATCGTAACTTCTGAGCTATAATACCACTCTGTAACACCCTCGAATCGGCACTATGCAAGTTTTAGCGCTTCCTGCCAAACCCGCATAGAAACGATTCAAAGACGCCCACCAAGCACTTTCGTGCGGGTGGAAAACGAAGTAATATCAATACACAATAGTCCACGATGGAACCCACAGAACGGATATATATACAACACGACTCCACAAGTCAAGAATACAGATATACAATACAAATATCCAAATCACCTTGAAATCGATACAACGTCCGAGTACGGACAAGAAGAAAATTGGGCTAAGAGCCCTGTAGAATAACCAATGGCGTCCATAACCCTGCCCAGGCCAAGCCGGAAGGATAACCCTGCTAACGACGTCGATCTCAAACCTGCTAAAACAAAAGGGGTGTCGACAAAGGGCAAAGGAAAAAGAGGAGCGTCAGTACTGAGGCCAGTACATGGCGAGTCTAGAATTCGGCGGTCCTCGCCTACATAGGTATGGTGGACTAAAGCGGCAGCGCAACATGCACTAAACAACCTATGGAGACTCGATTAACTGTCGGCTATTAGAGAGAGATAAGGAAGACCTATTCGGTACCAACCTTATACTAACACCAATCGTACCCATCCTGGTATTCCCCCTCGAGACCAAACGAGCAAGTCAAACCAAGGAACTCACACAGTTGGCAGTTTTATCCATTCCATTATAGTTGCAGCACTTACTAGTCAGATATAGATATCATGAGTCATGCTAATAGCATAAGTAGTGGGCAGTTTTAGTTAACTATTCAGTGGTAGTTGCAGTCCTTACTAGTCATATACAATTAGCATGTGACATCCCAAACCCAGCAGTTGTTGGCACTTTTATTTCATTCCATTGGAGTTGCGATACTTGCTAGGCAGGTATAACATGACACGATACACACTAGTTCCACCAGTTGTTGGCACTTTTATTATCCATTCCATTGTAGTGAAGCTGATTACTAGTCACATATTAAGTCAAATTTATAGCACTACTTTAGTTATGCTTGTCTATGATTGAGATACTATGCTCCAAGTCGTCCATAACCGCGGACACGGCTTTCAGAAAGATTTACCCTGCAGGGGAGCACAAATAGCAACACACACACGATCAACCTCGGAAAAACCAAATCAAAACCCAACGAGGCTTTCACGACAAAGAAATCACGGGATTCATAAAATATTTTAGGGGGCCACCCCACTAAGCTACCCGCAACGATGTTGGCCGGCTCCGGAACGGACCCAGGGTTGGTGAGAATGGCTCTAAACGACTGGGAACCCGAAAATGTGACTGGGCTTGTCGATACCGTGAAATCGTGCCGCGATCCAAAGCAGTACAGGTGCTCCACGCACAATCGTAAAATAAAGCAGTAAAACATGGCATAAGTACAGGATAGTAATAAAGCCCCAAACTAGTTTGTGGCCCCAACAAATAAGAAATGAATCAAGCTCTGGCTAAGGGGGATTCATAGACTCTCCCGGATGTGGATAATGCGAATAGTCAAGGAACATGTATCAAGTTCTCGGGGTCCTACGGGACACAAGTGAGGGTGGAAGAACCAAATAATATCTATTGCCCACCGATGCCTCTACATTAGTTAAATCTAGCAATTTAATATCAAATTGTAATTAAAGGCATGATCATCTCCACCATTAAGCATCTCTATCAGTAAGCATGTGTCAACCTTTTATCAATAGTGGAATGACAATGATGCGAAACAGCACTGAGCAAGCAACTACGACTCGCAAGGCCGACTGTCTATCAATCAACAGGCAATAGGATGTGTCCAAGGCAATATAGAGACTGCAAGGTATATAAATGGTGCATGGAAACTAAAGCATCGCAACAAGGATAGCAATAGATCAACATGAGGAAATAAAGACTATAAATGCAAAATAGGTAGAAGGAGAAGGGATACTCGCCTGGAAAACACTGCCGAAGGTTCATATCCGAAAAACTTATCGATACTCGCATCCACTCATCGGCCGAATCCGCGAAGAAGCAAACACTAAAAGAAACACCGGATGCACTATTTAATACTACGACAGAAGATCAGGCATGATACATGTATGATGTATGGCATGGCAAAGATGCGATGCAATTAGACAATATTAAGCGGAACCGGGTCCCAACAATTAATTAGAAGGTTCAAGTTTTTTAGATGCCCCGCAATTTAAATATTGGCTTAACAAGACAAAACATGACAATAGTGAGCTACATAAATGAAATCGAGTCAAAATAATACAAGAATGTCCCGTATAAACACTACATATTTAATTATTAGACGATTCACTATTTATTTAGCCTAGAACCACAAGATGGCATGTATGCAAGCATGAATGATCTAATACGACAAGATGTGCTACATATATAAAAAAATATGGTTTAGGGCGGTGTCTCATTGTTTGGATCGAAGAGGTGGAAGGAAAGACAACTTTGGATTGTTATTGAAAGTGGCGGAAGTAGCCGATGTCAGGGAGTAACATATTGTCCGAGGGTGACGGTATCATACGCCGGAATCTGGTTGATGAAGCGGTGCCATGTAATACACCCACAAAGTGATTGACATCTGATGGAACCAAAGCTCTTGTAGAAATTTCGTCGAACAGGTGCAAGGCAGTGCACTACAGGCCAAACCGAGAGGCATTGGCGTTGATTGTAACAAGAGAGGCATGATGGCTGAGGCAGCGCAGAACAAATCAGCTAACAGTGCAGAAAACGGTTAGACTGTAGTGGTCGGTGGGCTGGAGCTGGCTGACGTGCAGGTCGAGTGCACACGCATGGGACAAGGGAGAGAAGCAGGATGCAGAGAAAACAGAGGACCTCGAAGAACACCGGCCAGACTGCAGATGTTTGTGTAGTTGTGGTGTGGCATGGTACAGAGCTGGCCCGTGGAAGTGACAACGGCGTCAGGCTGCTGCTGCGCTGGGTGACTTGGTGTCGCCTAGCTTGAACGAAGGGGCAAGGTGGCTTTGAGTGGAATCTGGTGGTGGTAAAATTGGTGGATGCACGTAGAGCTGGTTGAACTTGGTGTACATCGATTGGGCAAACAAATGGATTGATTGGCTCAAAGGATTAAGGCATGAGGCACGATGGGATTTAGTGCTCGCGATACAAAAATATTTGAGCTACTACCTGCTATCTGATGGCTACAGTGCGGACCAAGAGGAATAGACATCTACAAATCGGAGCTCGTTGCTGGCTCAGGAAAAAGGAGCACCGGCGTTGGAGAGAAAATGGACAACATGGATTCGGGAATTCTGGATTTGATGGCTAGGGTTTGGGGGAAAAGAAAGAGGTAGATTGAGACACTTATACAGTCCAAAGTAGACTAGATGAGACTAGTTTTGGGCCAAAATCTTAGACGGGTTTTTTCCTATTTTTTATTTTTAGAAAAATAACAAAACCTTTTGTGGTCACGTAACGAACCGAAGATAATTATTATTTTTAATTTAAAATAAGAAAAATGATGGGACCTGCTTTATATATTATACCGTGCAGATATTTTTAACAGACAAACTATGATGTTTAATAAATTAATTTATTGCTCGAAAATAAAATAAAATATGCATGATGGTTTCATGATGAAGTAAGAATAAAAACACCAAATAATTCCAAATTGGAGTTTTTGCAGGAGGAAGATGGCATGTGTATATGGTGTAGGAGGGATGGATAGGTAGGAGTAGGTGTTTAGGCGGAAGAAAGGATAGCATGAGCACAGATAGAATAGATAGAGGATTAAGATGGCGAGGACATAAGATTATGTGAGCATGGATTATAGGGTCCCATACACACACGTAGAACACAACTCGAACCACATGATCACATTGATAGAATATAAAGGTGGCCATATGAAAAAAACAAGATCAAGTAGATTCAACATACTTATCAAATGGGCATGAGTTCAAACCTCAAGGCAAAAATAAAAGGGAACCCACTTGAGAACATATGATAGATTTTAAGAGGAGATCATATGGACAAACATGAGACCACGAGGTAGAGACAGAATCGAATCAAAAGATGGTTTCCCCAACTCGATTTGGGTATTTTAATAATATAAGAATAGTAAGACTTAAGTAAATAAAATTTGAACATTATAGTTCCATGTCAGTATGGCACCAACACGAGATAGAATAGAGAGGGAGGATGAAATAGAGCAATGCAAATAAAATATCAAATACAAATATGAAGAAACAATTACAAGTGAACAATTAAATGTAATAATGTAATGTAATAATTTAATAATTTAAATAAAATGTGGCATGATGAATATGAGCATGCAGTCATGATGATGCACAAAACAGAAACACCAAGCGATTTTCTAGTAGTGGTTTTATCGGGATGCCACAGTCATTGCGTGTGTGTTCTTCTCATGAACCACATAAGGATCTACCAGTGTCATTGCATGTCTGTTCTTTTCATGAACCACGCCCAGTGTTATTTCATGTGTGTTACTTCCATAAACCACATGTGGATCCACCGGTGTGATTGCATGTATGTTCCTTCCATAAACCACATAAGGATCCACAAGTATCATTGCCTGTCTGTTCTTTTCATGAACCACTCCTAGTGTCATTGCATGTCTGTTCTTTTCATGAACCACACCCAGTGTCACTTCATGTCCGTTCTTTTCATTGGATGTGTGTTCTTCTCATGAACCACACGTGGATCCACCGGTGTCATTGTATGTATGTTCCTCTAAACAAACCACACAAGGATCCACCAGTGTCATTGGATGTGTGTTCTTTTCATGAACCACACCCAGTGTCATTGCATGTGTGTTCCTCTAAACAAACCACATAAGAATCCACCAGTGTCATTGCGTGTCTGTTCTTCTCATGAACCACATAAGGATGGGCCCACCAGTGTCATTGCATGTCTGTTCTTTTCATGAACCACACCCGGTGTAAGTGCATGTATGTTCTATTCATGACCCACACCCAGTTTCACTGCATGTCTGTTATTTTCATGAACCACATAAGGAACTACCAGTGTCATTGCATGTCTTTTACTTCCATAAACGACATGTGGAGCCACCGGTGTCATTGCATGTCTGTTCCTCTAAACAAACCATATAAGGATCCACCAGTGTCATTGCGTGTGTGTTCTTCTCATGAACCACACCCAGTGTCATTGCATGTGTGTTCTTCTAAACAAACCACATAAGGATCCAACAGTGTCATTGCCTCTATGTTCTTTTCATGAACCACGTAAGGATCCACCAGTGTCATTGCATGTCTGTTCTTTTCATGAACCACACCCAGTGTCATTGCATGTCTTTTACTTCCATAAACCACATATGTGATTCCATGTCTGTTCCTCTAAACAAACCACATAAGGATCCACCAGTGTCATTTCGTGTCTGTTCTTTTCATGAACCACACCCAGTGTCATTGCATGCGTGTTCTTCTAAACAAACCATATAAGGATCCACCAGTGTCATTCCCTATATGTTCTTTTCATAAACCACACCCAGTTTCATTGCATGCGTGTTATTCTAAACAAACCACATAAGTCATTGCATGTCTGTTCTTTTCATGAACCACACCCGGTGTCATTGCATGTCTGTTCTTTTCATGAACCACGGCTAGAGTCGTTGCATGTCTGTTCCCCTAAACAAACCACATAAGGATCGACCAGTGTCATTACATGTCTGTTCTTTTCGTGAACCACATAAGGATCTACCAATGTCATTGCATGTCTGTTCTTTTCATGAACCACACCCAGTATCATTGCATGTGTGTTACTTCCATAAACCACATGTGGATCCACCGGTGTCATTGCATGTATGTTCCTCTAAAAAAACCACATAAGGATCCACCAGTGTCACTACATGTCTGTTCTTCTCATGAACCACATAAGGATGGGCCTACCAGTGTCATTGCGTGTCTATTCCTTTCATGAACCACACCCAGTGTCAGTGCATGTCTGTTCTATTCATGAACCACATAAGGATCTACCAGTGTCATTGCATGTGTGTTACTTAGATAAACCACATGTGGATCCACCAGTGTCATTGCATGTCTATCACTCTAAACAAACCACATAACGATCCACCAGTGTCACTGCATGTCTGTTCTTCTCATTAACCACATAAGGATGGGCCCACCAGTGTCATTGCGATCTGTTCTTTTCATGAACCACACCTAGTGTCAGTGCATGTCTATTCTATTCATGTACCACATAAGGATCTACCAGTTTCATTGCATGTCTTTTACTTCCATAAACCACATGTGGATCCACCGGTGTCATTGCATGTGTGTTCCTCTAAACAAACCACATAAGGATCCACCAGTGTCATTGCGTGTCTGTTCTTCTCATGAACCACAGAAGGATCTACCAGTGTCATTGTATGTCTGTTCTTTTAATGAACCACACCCAGTGTCATTGCATGTGTGTTAATTCCATAAACCACATCTGGATCCACCGGTGTGATTGCATGTTTGTTCCTTCCATAAACCACATAAGGATCCACAAGTATCATTTCCTTTCTGTTCTTTTCATGAACCATTCCTAGTGTCAGTGCATGTCATTTCTTTTCATGAACCACACCCATTGTCACTGCATGTGAGTTCTTTTCATGAACCACATAAGGATCTACCAGAGTCATTGGATGTGTGTTCTTCTCATGGACCACACGTGGATCCACCGGTGTCATTGCATGTGTGTTCCTCTAAACAAACCACATAAGAATCCACCAGTGTCATTGTGTGTGTGTTCTTTTCATGAACCAGACCCAGTGTCATTGCATGTGTGTTCTTCTAAACAAACCACATAAGGATCCACCAGTGTCATTGCGTGTCAGTTCTTCTCATGAACCACATAAGGATGGGCCCACCAGTGTCATTGCATGTCTGTTCTTTTCATGAACCACACCCGGTGTCAGTGCATGTCTGTTCTACACCTAGTTTCACTGCATGTCTATTCTTTTCATGAACCACATAAGGATCTACCAGTGTCACTGCATGTCTATTCTTTTCATGAACCACATGTGGATCCACTGGTGTCATTGCATGTATGTTCCTCTAAACAAACCACATAAGGATCCACCAGTGTCATTGCGTGTGTGTTCCTCTAATGAACCACACCCAGTGTCATTGCATGTGTGTTCTTCTAAACAAACCACATAAGGATCCACCAGTGTCATTGCATGTCTGTTCTTTTCATTAACCCCGTAAGGATCCACCATTGTCATTGCAAGTCTATTCTTTTCATGAATCACAGCCAGTGTCATTGCATGTATTTTACTTCCATAAACCGCATGTGGTTCCATCGGTGTCATTGCATGTCTGTTCCTCTAAACAAACCACATAAAGATCCAACAGTGTCATTGCGTGTCTGTTCCTTTCATGAACCACACCTAGTGTCATTGCATGTGTGTTCTTCTAAACAAACCACATAAGGATCCACCAGTGTCATTGCCTATATGTTCTTTTCATGAACCACACCCAGTGTCATTGCACGTGTGTTATTCTAATCAAACCACATAAGTCAATGCATGTCTGTTCTTTTCGTGAACCACACCCGGTGTCATTGCATGTCTGTTCTTTTCATGAACCACGGCTAGAGTCATTGCATGTATGTTCCTCTAAACAAACCACATATGGATCCACCAGTGTCATTGCATGTATGTTATTTTCATGAACCACCTAAGGATCTACCAGTGTCATTGCATGTCTGTTCTTTTCATGAACCACGCCCAGTGTCATTGCATGTGTGTTACTTCCATAAACCACATGTGGATCCACCGGTGTTATTGCATGTCTGTTCCTCTAAACAAACCACATAAGGATCCACCAGTGTCACTCCATGTCTGTTCTTTTCATGAACCACATAAGGATGGGCCCACCAGTGTCATTGCATGTCTGTTCTTTTCGTGAACCACACCTAATGTCAGTGCATGTCTGTTCTATTCATGAACCACAACTAGTTTCACTTCATGTCTGTTCTTTTCATGAACCACAAAAGGATCTACCAGTGTCATTGCATGTCTTTTACTTCCATAAACCACATGTGGATCAACAAGTGTGACTGCATGTCTGTTCCTCTAAACAAACCACATAAGGATCCACCAGTGTCATTGCGTGTGTGTTCTTCTCATGAACCACATAAGGATCTACCAGAGTCATTGCATGTCTGTTCTTTTAATGAACCACACCAGTGTCATTGCACGTGTGTTACTTCCATAAACCACATATGGATCCACCGGTATGATTGCATGTCTGTTCCTTCCATAAACCACATAAGGATCCACCAGTGTCATTGCATGTCTCTTCTATTCATGAACCACACCCGGTGTCATTGCATGTCTGTTCTTTTCATGAACCACGGCGAGAGTCGTTGCATGTCTGTTCCTCTAAACAAACCACATAAGGATCCACTAGTGTCATTGCATGTCTATTCTTCTCATGAACCACATAAGGATCTACCAGTGTCATTGTATGTCTGTTCTTTTCATGAACCACACCCAGTGTCATTGCATGTGTGTTACTTCCATAAACAACATGTGGATCCACCGGTGTCATTGCATGTCTGTTCCTCTAAACAAACCACATAAGGATCCACCAGTGTCATTGTGTGTATGTTCTTCTCATGAACCACATAAGGATGGGCCCACTAGTGTCATTGCATGTCTCTTCTTTTCATGAACCACACCCGGTGTCAGTGCATGTATGTTCTATTCATGCACCACATAAGGATCTACCACTGTCGTTGCATGTCTTTTACTTCCATAAACCACATGTGGATCCACCGGTGTCATTGCATGTATGTTCCTCTAAATAAACCACATAAGGATCCACCAGTGTCATTTCGTGTCAGTTCTTCTCATGAACCACATAAGGATCTACCAGTGTCATTGCATGTCTGTTCTTTTCATGAACCACACCCAGTGTCATTGCATGTGTGTTACTTCCATAAACCACTGGTGGAGCCACCAGTGTGATTGCGTGTGTGTTCTTCTCATAAACCACATAAGGATCCACAAGTGTCATTGCCTTTCTATTCTTTTCATGAACCACTCCTAGTGTCAGTGCATGTCTGTTCTTTTCATGAACCACACCCAGTGTCACTGCATATCAGTTCCTGTCATGAACCACATAAAGGATCTACCAGAGTCATTGGATGTGTGTTCTTCTCATGAACCACACGTGGATCCACCGGTGTCATTGCATGTCTGTTACTCTAAACAAACCACACAAGGATCCACCAGTGTCATTGGATGTGTGTTCTTTTCATGAACCACACCCAGTGTCATTGCATGTCTGTTCCACTAAAAAAAACCACATAAGGATCCACCAGTGTCATTGCGTGTCGGTTCTTTTCATGAACCACATAAGGATGGGCCCACCAGTGTCATTGCATGTTTGTTCTTTTCATGAACCACACCCGGTGTCAGTGCATGTATGTTCTATTCATGAACCACACCTAGTTTCACTTCATGTCTGTTCTTTTCATGAACCACATAAGGATCTACCAGTGTCATTGCATGTCTGTTCTTTTCATGAACCACATAAGGATCTACCAGTGTCATTGCATGTCTTTTACTTCCATAAACCACATGTGGATCCACCGGTGTCATTGCATGTACGTTCCTCTAAACAAACCACATAAGGATCCACCAGTGTCATTGCGTGTGTGTTCCTCTAATGAACCACACCCAGTGTCATTGCATGTGTGTTCTTCTAAACAAACCACATAAGGATCCACCAGTGTCATTGCATGTCTGTTCTTTTCATGAACCACATAAGGATCCACCAGTGTTATTGCATGTCTGTTCTTTTCATGAATCACAGCCAGTGTCACTGCATGTCTTTTACTTCCATAAACCACATGTGGATCCACCGGTGTCATTGCATGTCTATTCGTCTAAACAAACCACATAAGGATCCACCAGTGTCCTTGCGTGTATGTTCTTTTCATGAACCACACCCAGTGTCATTGCATGCGTGTTCTTCTAAACAAACCACATAAGGATCCACCAGTGTCATTGCCTATATGTTCTTTTCATGAACCACACCCAGTGTCATTGCATGTGTGTTATTCTAAACAAACCACATAAGTCATTGCATGTCTGTTCTTTTCATGAACCACACCCGGTGTCATTGCATGTCTGTTCTTTTCATGAACCACGGCTAGAGTCATTGCTTGTCTGTTCCTCTAAACAAACCACATAAGGATCCACCAGTGTCATTGCATGTCTGTTCTTTTCATGAACCACATAAGGATCTACCAGTGTCATTGCATGTGTGTTCTTTTCATGAACCACACCCAGTGTCATTATATGTGTGTTACTTCCATAAACCACATGTGGATCCACTGGTGTTATTGCATGTCTGTTCCTCGAAACAAACCACATAAGGATCCACCAGTGTCACTACATGTTTGTTCTTTTCATGAACCACATAAGGATGGGCCCACCAGTGTCATTGCATGTCTGTTCTTTTCGTGAACCACACCCAATGTCAGTGCATGTCTGTTCTATTCATGAACCGCACCCAGTTTCACTTCATGTCTGTTCTTTTCATGAACCAACAAAGGATCTACCAGTGTCATTGCATGTCTTTTACTTCCATAAACCACATGTGGATCCACCGGTGTCATTGCATGTCTGTTCCTCTAAACAAACCACATAAGGATCCACCAGTGTCATTGCGTGTGTGTTCTTCTCATGAACCACATAAGGATCTACCAGAGTCATTGCGTGTCTATTCTTTTCATGAACCACACCAGTGTCATTGCACGTGTGTTACTTCCATAAACCACATATGGATCGACCGGTATGATTGCATGTATGTTCCTTCCATAAACCACATAAGGATCCACCAGTGTCATTGCATGTCTGTTCTATTCATGAACCACACCCGGTGTCATTGCATGTCTATTCTTTTCATGAACCACGGCTAGAGTCATTGCATGTCTGTTCCTCTAAACAAACCATATAAGGATCCACTAGTGTCATTGCATGTCTGTTCTTTTCATGAACCACATAAGGATCTACCAGTATCATTGCATGTCTGTTCTTTTCATGAACCACACCTAGTGTCATTGCATGTGTGTTACTTCCATAAACCACATGTGGATCCACCGGTGTCATGGCATGTCTGTTCCTCTAAACAAACCACATAAGGATCTACCAGTGTCACTGCATGTATGTTCTTCTCCTGAACCACATAAGGATGGGCCCTCCAGTGTCATTGCGTGTGTGTTCTTTTCATGAACCACACCCAGTGTTAGTGCATGTCTGTTCTATTCATGCACCACCTAAGGATCTACCACTGTCATTGCATGTCTTTTACTTCCATAAACCACGTGTGGATCCACCGGTGTCATTGCATGTATGTTCCTCTAAACAAACCACATAAGGATCCACCAGTGTCATTTCGTGTGAGTTCTTCTCATGAACGACCTAAGGATCTACCAGTGTCATTGCATGTCTGTTCTTTTCATGAACCACACCCAGTGTCATTGCATGTGTGTTACTTCCATAAACCACATGTGGATCCACCAGTGTCATTGCGTGTGTGTTCTTCTCATAAACCACATAAGGATCCACAAGTGTCATTGCCTTTCTATTCTTTTCATGAACCACTCCTAGTGTCAGCGCATGTCTGTTCTTTTCATGAACCACACCCAGTGTCACTGCATGTCAGTTCTTGTCATGAACCACATAAGGATCTACCAGAGTCATTGGATGTGTGTTCTTCTCATGAACCACACGTGGATCCACCGGTGTCATTGCATGTCTGTTACTCTAAACAAACCACACATGGACCCACCAGTGTCATTGGATGTGTGTTATTTTCAGGAACCACACCCAGTGTCATTGCATGTGTGTTCCTCTAAAAAAACACATAAGGATCCACCAGTGTCATTGCGTGTCGGTTCTTTTCATGAACCACATAAGGATGGGCCCACCAGTGTCATTGCGTGTCTGTTCTTTTCATGAACCACACCCGGTGTCAATGCATGTCTGTTCTATTCATGAACCACACCTAGTTTCACTGCATGTCTGTTCTTTTCATGAACCACATAAGGATCTACCAGTGTCATTGCATGTCTTTTACTTCCATAAACCACATGTGGATCCACCGGTGTCATTGCATGTATGTTCCTCTAAACAAACCACATAAGGATCCACCAGTGTCATTGCGTGTGTGTTCCTCTAATGAACCACACCCAGTGTCATTGCATGTGTGTTCTTCTAAACAAACCACATAAGGATCCACTAGTGTCATTGCATGTCTGTTCTTTTCATGAACCACATAAGGATCCACCAGTGTCATTGCATGTCTGTTCTTTTCATGAATCACAGCCAGTGTCATTGCATGTCCTTTAATTCCATAAACCACATGTGGATCCACCGGTGTCATTGCATGTCTGTTCCTATAAACAAACCACATAAGGACCACCAGTGTCATTGCGTGTCTCATCTTTTCATGAACCACACCCAGTGTCATTGCATGCGTGTTCTTCTAAACAAACCACATAAGGATCCACCAGTGTCATTGCCTATATGTTCTTTTCATGAACCACACCCAGTGTCATTGCATGTGTGTTATTCTAAACAAACCACATAAGTCATTGCATGTCTGTTATTTTCATGAACCACACCCTGTGTTATTGCATGTCTGTTCTTTTCATGAACCACGGCTAGACACATTGCATGTCTGTTCCTCTAAACAAACCACATAAGGATCCACCAGTGTCACTACATGTCTGTTCTTTTCATGAACCACATAAGGATGGGCCCACCAGTGTCATTGGATGTCTGTTCTTTTCGTGAACCACACCCAATGTCATTGCATGTGTGTTACTTCCATAAACCACATGTGGATCCACCAGTGTCATTGCGTGTGTGTTCTTCTCATAAACCACATAAGGATCCACAAGTGTCATTGCCTTTCTATTCTTTTCATGAACCACTCCTAGTGTCAGTGCATGTCTGTTATTTTCATGAACCACACCCAGTGTCACTGCATGTCAGTTATTTTCATGAACCACATAAGGATCTACCAGAGTCATTGGATGTGTGTTCTTCTCATGAACCACACGTGGATCCACCGGTGTCATTACATGTCTGTTACTCTAAACAAACCACACAAGGATCCACCAGTGTCATTGGATGTGTGTTCTTTTCATGAACCACACCCAGTGTCATTGCATGTGTGTTCCTCTAAAAAACCACATAAGGATCCACCA